>CANSZD010003473.1:312500-691639 GCA_947648045.1 Beta corolliflora | reverse complement strand
TAGTTTATATTTTGTACTCTTGAGTTATACTTTTTATAAGTTGGTTTGATTTGGTTTTAAAGTTGACTTTGGTTTTGTTGATTAGTTTGAGTTGACTTATTGTTGACTAAGTTTTATTTATAAAAGTTTATTATTATTGTTTTCCGCTGCAAAATTACGAATAAGCCGATACGTTTTCACACGGGCGATAATACTTTGATAATTCTCTATTATTTATATTAAAAAGGTATTTTTAGAAAAGAGAGAGAATTATTGGGGTGTTGCCTATGGGAGTGTGTCTTTATGGCGGAAGAGAGATATGGCCAAGAGTTGGATGGAGGCGACCAATGAGGTCAAAGGACGTTTTATTGCATTCAAGATTGGGTGGGGGGTTAGTTTCATGCCATTATCTAAATCAAGGCCTATGCAAGTATGTGGCAATTTTATGGGCCATTTGTGTGGAATGTCAATGTAACACCCCTAGGTGTTCGGGAGCCCTATTGTGTAGATATTGTCCTCTTTGGACCCCAACATGGAAGTGATTTGCCATGGTGTAGAACCAAAGTCCTACCCGAAAGACTGCTACTAGGTCGGGGAGGTGTCCACTCTTACATAAAGAAGGATTCATTCTCCTCGACTTCCAATGTGGGATAGATAAGATCATTAGGCACATTTTTTTTTGATCCCATTACCTTGGGGCAATGAGGCCTTTTGGTTAGGATTAAGGGCCCCGCACCAAAGCCAAAAACCTTCGGGGCAGGGCTCATAAGAGGACGTATCTACTAGTGGGCCAATGGGGTGTTACGAGATGGTATTAGAGCGAGGCCCATTTCGGTACTGTGTAGTGCCTAGCGGGTATGCGAGACTCTTCCAAAGGAGAGAAGAATGGCCTAAGATCTTCTCATCCCACACATGTGAAGTTGAGGAGAACGAGAAACCTTCTTTATATAGGGTGGACACCTCGAGCTGTAGAGGCCTTTTGGGTAGGACCTTCGGTTTTAGATCAAAAGCCAATTCTTGCGGCTGAGGGCCCCAAAGAGGACAATATCCAATAGTGGGGGCCAACACCTTTAGGGTGTTAAGTAGGGAGCCTAAGATCCTCTTACTTATCCAGCATCAAAAGTCAGAGGACAACAAAACCTTCTTTATATAGAAGGTGGACACCTCGGCCTAGAAGAACCCTTTTGGGTAGGACTTCAAGTTCTACACCCAGAAGCAAATCCTTGCGGGCTAGGACCCAAAGAGGACAAAATATCTATTAGTGGAGCTCCCCGAACACTCAGCGGTGCTACGACTCAATCCAATGTATGAACAATAACCCGACAGACTTAGCTAGTGAATGGAAGCCTCCTCTTTACACGGGGCTATGGAAGCTAATGTTGATGGTGCACAAAGAGGGGATGGAAATGCTTCATTTAGAATATGTATCCGCGACTTGGAAGGTGATATTGTTGCCCTCGATGTTAAGCATAGTGGATGGGTGAGGTGGAGGCCGAGAGATGGAAGAAGATAAAGCCTTACATTTTGGGATGAAAGTAGCGTGTAAAATATGGGTACTGCAACATAGTAGTTTTTTTGGCAACGGGGATAAAAACAATACAAAACAAGAATGGGATTAAGGTGGCTTTTGCTCCTGAACTAGCAAGGCAATGTGCCTCCTTTATGCTTTCTGATACCCTCACGCAAGAACATGATGGGAGTGTAGAATGCACATTTCCCGAGATCTTCAACAAGACATCTTATATTTTTCTCAACAACTTTGTATTGATTGGCTATACTAAGATAGCTTGGGCACTATCCGTCCATATAGTAGTAGCCCCGGTCTAAGCGTTGGGCCTCTTTTATGGCACTCGCATGGCTTGAAGCTCGACTGGAGTGGAGAGTTGGCGATAGTCGGCTGGGAGTGGGTATGCTTTGTATTGTCTAAAGTGAGAGTCCATCCCATTCCAGCCTCTATTCTACTCGTCTTCTTGTTCTTTTTTTCCAAGCGTCGTCCACTTTGAACAATATTTTAGGTGTGTCCCCCCGTCTCGTGAATTTGTTTGCCATATGATCCATTTTTCCGTAACTTTTGGGGGATCGAGATTAGTCTTCGTTCCCTTCCTTGATTCCATCTTATCACGGGAGAACTTCTCTATGGTGTCACACTTGTCTTCCTAGATTCTTATTTTCACCATGATTGTTCCCGGATTAACTAACCTGGTTCCTAAAGATGACCTCGTTCTTGTGTAGCCATATACTCCAAATAACAATTATTATTCCCAGGTAGCTTCACCCCCTTTTCCTTTTGGTTTTAGGGAGTAAGATAGTAGGTTCCTTACCCAAACTTTCGGTGAAATGTTCTCCACTTGTTCCATTCGGATTCCGAGAGGACAACACCTCCATATGCACGAAGACAACTCACAATCCCGAATAGGTGTTCTACGGTTTCAATCTTTTTTCCTACACAAACAGACAATAAGACTCGGAGATGATCTTTTGTTTCACCATATTTTCACCTATGGCCGAGCATGTGGTTAAGCACTTTCCAAGTGAACATTTTGAGTTCCGGGGGGATATCCATGGTCCGTAACTTTTTCCATAGACCTTGTGGCTTAAACACTTCCCCTTTTATTATCAGCCACCAGTACCCCGATTTTGCTGTATATTTCCAGACGATGTTCCCAACCAATGGAGCCTGTCTTCGGTGTGTGTTATGCTTATGTGAGTACCCAAAATTCTCCTTGCGCTATCACGTTTGAATAGGTTGACAATCTTGGCCCCTATCCCATGTCCGACCACTGTCATTATGCGTAACCTTATGTGCGGTGGTTCCACGGTCTCTGCTGTGTGGTAGTGCTATTATTTTTTTAGCTTTAATGGTTCCCCCTCGGCGCACTTGTCCTCTAAAAGTCTCGTGCTCATTCCATTCCCTATCACCACCTCGATCCCCCCCTTCATAAAATTGGAAGCTCGCCACATTCCTCTCATTTCCAATGACATAATTGAAGGCTTCTTGTCTTTAGTCACTAGCTTGATTGGCTCGCACCATACTTGGCCACCATAACCTCGTTCGGAAAGCAAATCTTGGTTATTGTGGATCCTCCATGCTTGTTTATATACCAGAGCCCTATTCATATTATAGATATTTCTCAATCCCAGCCCTCCTTCGTTCTTGTGTTTCTCTAGAATTTTCTGTCTCCTCCAGCATATTCCCTACCTAGTTTTGCTTGTTTTCCATCAGATGCGAAGAATCATGTATTTGATTTTCTTAATAATCTTCCGGGGAAGACATAGGGGCGACAATAGGGAAATTCTACATGGTATCACTTGTACTTTTGACTTTTCCACTTGGTACCCAAAATTGTTTTGAATTCTACATGTTAACACCTGTAGTTTGGACTAATTCTCTACCGTAACATTAGTTAAATAAAAGGTTAGGCGGGGGTTAATTAGGATCGGGGGTTTTACCTCGTTTTGCGTGCTTCGGTTTACACACCGGGGAAAATTGATCGGTTAAATTTTTTTTTTTTTTGGGGGGGAGTATCTGGCTCTCAAGGGTTAATTTTGAGACCGAGATTGAAAAAAAGACCGAAAATGCCTCGGTTTGCACAACTAAAAAGAACAACTAGTTTTTCTCGCACGTAAAATAAGGTGTTACTTTTTTTTTTGCCAATTTCGACTTCAAATTTGACACTTAAGGGATAAAATGATCCCGAAAACCTTAACCGAGCTTTTTTCGACACCGAAACTAAAACACGCAAATTGAGACATGCAAACGAGGCAAACCCCTAACCCTAATTAACCCCCAAATAACCTTTTATTTAACGGAATGCTACAGTAGAGAATTAGTCCAAACTACAGTGGTACCATGTAGAATCCAAAACAATTTTGGGTACCAAATGGAAAAGTCAAAAGTATAGTGGTACCATGTAAAACCCCTGACAATATATGAGCGCCCATGGCAGCCAAAATGGAGTTACAGAGGATTAGATTGCCCGCCTGATTTAATGACGAGAACTTCCAATTTGCGATCTTTCATTCAATCTTATCACACAGTTCCTTGAACACACCCGTGTTCCTGCCATTGATTTCCAGAGGGCAACCCAGATAATTATCAAGATGTGGTCGGCTACATACCCCCAGAGGCTTTCTCATATACCTTATAAAGGTCGACAGAGTATTAAGGCTGAGCTTGACATATATGACTTTTCCGAGCTGATAGGTTCACCCAATAGTCTACAGAATACGTATTTGGCATGAGTCATGGCGAGGCTTTAAAGAAAAAGAGGGCATCATCTGCGAAAAATTGGTGAGTAATTTTCGGAGCCCTCTTTTTTTATCTTGATTCCTTGTATCTTCTTCTCATGTTGAAGTGCAGAAAATCTCCTTCCCAGGGTATCTATGCATATAATAAATAGATAAGGGGAAAGAGGGTCACCTTGTCGCGAGCCAACTTTTGGTTTGAAGCAGCGTGAGGGGACTCCATTGATAAGGATAGAGTATGAGACACTTGGAAATGCATTGAATTATCCATGCAATCCATTTCTCAGAAAACCTCATTGCTCTTAGTGTCGGCTCAACGAAATCCCACCTAATACGGTCGTATGCTTTGTTGAAGTCTGCCTTTGAGAATTGTTGGTATGTTGAATAGTCCTTTCCTTTTTGTGCTGTTCACCCGGCTAACCAATTCATCACCAATTAGAATGTTGTCCGATATCGGTCTTCCATGGACGAATGCATTTTTGGTTTTCCCCCAACATAGTAGTTGAAGGTGATAGTTTGGCTTTGATTTCAAGACCGAAGAAGATAAGCCAAAATCTATTATAGGCTTTATTATTGAAGACATTCTTTGTAATACCCCCTAATTTTCGAGCTTATTTTATTATTTATTAAGGTTTACTATTATTTCCACATAAATTTATTTTTCGATAATTCAGTTTTATTTGATAATAATGTTTATTAAAATAATGATTTCATTTAGTTTTTGAATTATTTAACGAGTTTATTTAAATAATTTAATTGAAATGTATTTTATTTAAGTAAACTAATTATTCATTTTCATTATTTCTAAATATTCTAATTATTCAATTGTCCATTCATATTAGCAACCCATATAAAGCCCAATGTCAAGCCATAGCCCATGTGTCATTTTAGCCAAAAAAAAAGAAAAAGGAAAAGCCAAAACAAACAAAAAAAAGAAAAACATGATCATCATCACCATTTTCCTCCCTCCTCACGTATGATCAACAGAGCCAAAGGAAAATTTTTCAACGAAATCAACAGCTCTTGTCAGTAGAGTCTGAAATTCAATCCACAAATCCCGGATTTTGGGAGTAAAATCACCCCATAATCAAAAGTGAATCTCAAACACCATACTTCCTCCATTAATGAAGGTTGACTAAGCTCCACAAATTCAAAAAATTTGCTCTATAAATAGCAACCCAAACACATTCAACCAAATTGCTCAAGCAAACAAACTTGAAAGGTTTGCTTCAATCTTCTTCCTTTCTCTCTTAATTTCTGATTTTTGTTTTGGAAATTAAAAATAAAATTGCAACCCACCATTAACATTTTCCCTTGTTTCTCTGGAACCCGCGCCCCGCCGCAAACCACCTGCACCACCGGGGCCTAATTTCGGCCAGACAACCGCTAGCCCAAACACCCTCCCCTTCGCGTCACCCTCTGTCGCCACGCTTCGCGGCGCCTCTGCTTGCTCCCGACGGCGCCCGCCCAACCACCACCCGAAACCATCGTCCCTTTCCGAGCTTTGCCGTGCGCCACCATCAAAACCACCAGCACCAATCCCTCCTCTTTCTCCCCGATTCGTCCCCTCCCCGACTTCCGCCTTCTTCGTTTTTTTTCCGTTTTGTTAAAGTGATTCTTGAAAAAAGTAAACTTTCCTTTTTCCCCCTTTTTGACTTTGACTTTTTTTAAAAATAAAACAATGTTTAATTTTAATTAATTGGTTTGGATTGGTATCTTATAATTATATTAACTTAATCTTTATGACTTTAAAAAAAAATCTTGTTTGGTTAAGAAAACTTAAGTTGAAGTAATCCTTGAGTACTTAAAATAATTTCATAAATAATAAACTTTGATTTATAAACTCTCTTAAAATCATTAAGAATTCTTTAAGTTATTTGAATTATTTGAATTATTTAAATTGTTTATTTTATATGCAAAAAGGGCTTATTTAGGTAACTAACTTAGATCTCGTTAATGTCTATTGTAGACTCCGATTTCGTAGACGAGGAATATCAAGAGTGTTAATCCGTTCGTGAACTTAACTTTTGGGCACGCGTCACGAGGTAATCTCCGATGTCCATCTAAACGTAGATCCCGTTAGTGTAAAACGATTTGATTACGTGATTATGTGCTTATAAATTTATAAGTATGGACTATAATTATGGGATTTGTTATGAATACGAAGAATAAAATGGATAACGACTATGGATTACAATTATGAATCATGACTATGGAAGATGGACTATGGACGATGTACGATATGACAATGATGACTATTATTATAAAGTTATTAATGCCGTCAATAATAGCAACTTAATCACTAATCTTTTATTCTTGTTATCAACATCGTTTAATTTCATTTAGTAATGTTATGGTTATTATTATTATTATTATTATTATTATTATTATTATTATTATTATTATTATTATTATTATTGTCGTTATTCTTACCATTTATATTATTACTATTACTATGATTATTGTTATCGTTATTATTAATATTGAAGTTATGAGTGAAAGTTGGAAATTATCAAGAACATGTGATAATTGGATGATTATGAGATAATCAATGTAACCAAGTGACGGTTATGGATAATGAATACGAATGGGCTCTCGGATTAAGCTATGTATGAATTGAATTCTGGATTTGGAATAAAAGTATCCACTCTTGATTAAATGAATTGACGCATATGTGTACATGTGTTATGTGATGACTTGAATTAAAAGCTATTAATCACTTAAAGTGAAATATCGGAGGGAAATGATGAACGAGTTGCCTGTATGGGAGGTTCGGCGGCCACCTACGGGTTATCCGGTTACTATGCTTGATTTTACATTTACTTGTCTTCCTTCTATCTTGTTGTGATCCAATTAGAAGGGGTGTGCACACTAGGGACTCTGTTATTATGGCCATTATGTTATCCGTAGGTGGTTACGGGGATTTACCTCGGCCTACAATGTTGAAGTAAGTGGTTACAGGGGATTGACCCCGGCTTACTGGCGTTCTCTTTCCTCTCCTTAAATAACTGGATTAATTGAATTAAGTATGTGATTATTCATTGTATATATATGTGTATATTTGCTATGCTTTCTAACCCTATTAACCTACTATTTTACAAAGTATTTTCAACATAAGTATTTTACGGGATGGAGTTGGAATTACTCGGTTTTTTTTCGATTTTTGGGAGCTTGTTTCTCTTGTTTCTTTTCAATGTATTTGTGCGGGTGGGTGATCGACGAGGGAATAAAGGGAGATCATTTAGAGTTGTCATCCACTTAGCTTATGATTTAGCTTCCATTGGAACTACGAAACACTTAAGTAATTAGTAATATTTAATGAACGATATACTTGGTTGTAAGGATTAATTTATTTGAATTTAGTATGCTTTAATCTAGCCTTGCATTTATTTCCAAGGAGATAAGTGCGGCGGTAGCACGCCCCGTTGAGTCGAACCCTCGTGGATTTTCCCCATCTCGAGTTTTATTAAATGAAAAAGGGTTCGGGTTGACGGGGGTGTTACATTCTTTATCTTGTTAGTTTTTTTTTCTCTTTCTCTCATGTGAGAAGAGATGGCAATGTTTTAGTCCATTCAATTGCGAAACACAATTTTTTAGGCGATACTAAACGTATTTGGCTTGAGGATTTGCCGACTTTGCAATTGATTTAGCAAGTCGGGATGTGCTCACCTATTTAATATAATCAATCTTTGCCTTTTGGCAATAAAAAATGCTTCTTTTACATTTTCCAAAACCAAACATTCTTTTTTTTTATACTTCTTCCTTGTTTTTTGCATAATTTCCTTGGTTCTCCCCCAAGTGAGTCGTAACAATTAAATAAAAACGGAGGGAGTATATACGAATTCTTGAATTCCAATAAATAAATACAAAAAAAACGACAAAATCTAAGTAAGCATATAAAAGCTTGTAGAAAATAGAAAACCTAAGTAAGAGTATAAGAATTTTAGAGAAATAAGAAAATAAGTATAAAAGTTTGTCGTAAGTAGAAAAATATAGTATTTGAGGTTGTAAGATAAACCTCATCTTTTCTTATATCAATTTTTATTATTATGGCATTATCAATACACACGACATAAAATTAGAGGGACAACCACTATAAAACTATACGTATTATTATATAAATTATAACAATACAACTTTTACATAAACTTTATATTCCCTCCGTTTTCTTTTAATTGTTACACTTCTTTTTGGGGGAGAACCAAGGAAATAGTATAAAAAACAAGGAGGAAGTACAAAAAGAGAATGTTTAGTTGTGGGAAATGTAAAAGAAGCAATATAATAATATAGGAGAGAGAAAAAAGGGATAGGTGAGAAATTTTTTGTTGATTAATAAAGTGGGAGGTGGGGGTATAGAGCAAGTATTATTTTTTTATAAAGGAAAAAAGAAACTAGGGAGGATTCCACGTAGTGGGCCACCCTAAAGCATCCTTTCGGATGATTACAGAGAAAGGGAAATCAAATACTTCAAACCAATAAGTAAGATTAGCCGTTGAATGCCCCCGATGAGCCAACCAATCTGCAGCAGCATTAGCCTCTCGAAACACGTGGCGAATTTGAACTTCTTCAAACAACTTAAGATCTTCACCTGCATCCAAAATTGTAATATTAATAGACCAAGGAATTTTCCAAATATTTTTGATCGCTCGAATAACATGCCCAAGTTATCCCCCCCTATAACAATTTTCTTCAAACCCAAAGAGATAGCCCATCGGATTCCTTCCCTCATTGCTCTAGTTTCTGCAACTAGAATAGAATACGAGTTGCTCAGAGCACCTGCACCACACAATGACACAACCTAACTTTACCATACTCATCTCTGATTATAAATCCATAGGAAGACTAACCATTAGAAAGTTTTGAACCATCAAAATTGATCTTAAAAAAACTAGGCTCTGGAGGGGTCCACACTACGTTCTTTCTACATACCTTCGAACGAGGCTTGACCCAGCTTCCTCTTTTTCGAAGAAAGAAACATACCCTCACAATCAATACTTGAGTTCCCTAACTTTCTAATGTTATCTACAAAAGGTCGAATCATAATACTCACTTTAACAGTGTGCAAGCCTTCAGAAGAAAATTGATACCATTTCTACGTACCAAATAAACCACGAAGATATAGCAAAAATCTCTATATCGGCCATAGAAAAATCCTTTTTAAGAATGGCTAAATACTCAACAAAAGACACATCATCATTAATAATACACAGAGAGGACAAATTTAGATTTTGCTTGATATCCTCAAAAACATCTTTAACAAAGGGACATCTAGAGAAAAGATGAGCGATATCTTGAGTGGAAATTACAAAAGACACACTCCATGGGGAGAAAAAATATGACTAAGCTCTAATCTTTTTTTTGTTGGAAGCCCATTATGACAGAGTTTCCATAAAAAAAATTTCATTTTTGGTGGTACTTTTAGTTTCCAAATCCAATGGAAAAGCAGGACGGCTCATTAACACGAGAGGAAAGACCCCGAATTAGATCTACACCCGATTTCACTAAATAAACTCCATCCGGAGATAAACCCCGAACAACTTATCGGGAATATTATTGTTGGGGATATAAATATCATTGACAATCTCAATAGGAAGAAATTGAGCAAAAAGCAACGAGACTCCATTGATGATCCGATTAATGAAATGACTAACCGACACATTTTCGAATCATCCAAAACACGGCGAGATGTCGCTAAAGGATGATCATACACCCAATTATCAAACCAGAAAGAGATAGCAAAACCATCCCCTACACTCCATCTAATTCCTTTTTTGAAAGAGCTTCGTAAATTCATAAGTTTACGCCATTGCCAAGAAACATTAGATTTGACTTTATAATTAAACAAACTCTCCCCTTTTAAGTACTTTCTTTTAACTAGATTAACCCACAAATTATCCGGAGCAGAAATTATTTTCCAAAGAAGCTTAAATTGGAGGGCTATATTATTAGACTTAGCTTTCCGAAGGCCCAACCCTCCAAACTTTTTAGGTTTACATATCTTATCCCAACCTATCAAGTTAGGGGACTTCGCATCAGAAGCTTTATTCCAAAAGAAGTTCCTATAACTCTTAACTAGAGAAGTCAAAATAGCAGGAGGCAAAGTAAAACTTTGCATCTGATAATTGGCTTTTGTTGCTAAATTAGATTGGATAAGAACAGTTCTTCCTGCTTGGGATAAAGAATTAGCCTTCCACTTTGTCAATTAAGATGTTACTTTTTCTTAAATGTCCACAAAAGTATTATTTGTGAGTTGTGACTTTGGAACATATTAGGGAATCCCAAATACTTATAGAGCAAGTATGTTTACATAACCGTTCATTTTGGTAATAAAATGCAAAAGCAAATGGCAAGAGAATAATTGACTCCCCCTCTCTCTGATTCCCTTCTCTCTCTCTCTAGGTATCTTCTCTCTATCTCTCTTGCTGATATACGCCATTTTTGAAAGAAAAAAAACTAGCTAATTTTGTTGAACCTATTTTACTGAATTTATTTTCAATAAAACTTTGGAGTAATATATTATAGCATTCACTTGATATGATAAGATGCAACCAAGATATGATATAGTAGTCAATTGATATGATAAGATGGTGTCAAGATATGATATACTAGTCATCTAATATATCAACTAGATTTCAAGCAACAAACCCCAAATAAAAATATATAAAAGAATAATTTGCTTATAATGTATAGTTTTTAATACTCTAGAGTTTTATCAAAAATAAATTTAGTAAAATAAATTCAATAAAATTAGCTTATATTAGCAAGAGAGAGATTGAGAGAGAGAGGGACCCGGAGGCGAGAGAGAGAAGAGAGAGAAAAGGAACCTGGAGAGAGGGGACCGATTATGGGCAAATGCTGCTCATAACAGTTATGTATATATCACAACTCGTGGGATATAGTTGGTAGAATAATAGAAAAAGTTGTTGATAGTTACCTTATAAGAAAAGAGGAGAATGTAACAATAATAGAAAAAAGAATTAAAGAGGAAAGTGTAACAATTAAAAGAAAACGGAGGGAGTAACTATTAAACATGGTTATAACTTATAACTCCTTCGAGTGATACCCATGTAAAAGTTCCCTAAAGAAGAATTATCTGCAACAATGCACCAGAGACTTCTTACAATTGATAAGCTGACCTGATAGAATGTGCCATGTGATTCCATCTTGTGTGCACTGTCATTGAAAGAATGAGAGTGAAACCTCATTTGTTTTTCCAATGTGAATAGAGTGCCAGTCCATCGACAACAGTTCTTACACAACTTCATTGTCCTAGGCCTATCTACAGATTGGAAGTTGAAGTCAACATTGCTGCTCCGAAGTGCAAGAGGAAGTCGTTGCATCATACAACAAGATTATCGCATGATGTTTGTTAACACTCCAGACTCCATACTTTCTCCGATCTTTTGTAACTGCACCATTTTTACTTTTAAAAATATTTGGTCATCGAAATAGGAGAAAAGGTTATGTTAATCAACCACTTGTATTCATCTTTCTGGAAATGAAAGTTTATAAACTGCCAAAACTAAGATAAAATAAAAGGTTATCCAGGAAAATTTGCTTAATCAATCTTGGCCTACTAATAATCGACTGAATGTGTATCGACTCCAAGAAAGCCTTGCCTCATCAAGAGTAGGTTTATAATTAGAAAATCGAGCTCCGGACTCGCAAGCGAAAAAGTTGCAGCGGAAGGGATTACCATACAAAGACGTTTAAATGGGTGAAGGCAAGTGAAAGCAAGGGGGTAAATTGATGTAGAAAAGCAAATTCGTAGGAAACAAAAATTAAGGTAATGTCACCACTATTGCACTACATAATGAGGATCCTACCACTGTTAGGATAAGAATGAAATGAACATGGAACTCAATTATTGAAGAACTACGATGAAATTTTCAAATTTGTCAACGTTGACGTCAGCAGCGGAACTTTGGTTGGGGCTCTATTCTTGTAGTCTTTCTCCAAGACTGCTGCAGCTAGAGAATGCAGCTCTCCACTCTCCTTATCATCCTTGTTTCGGCCTTTAGCCAGCTGCCCAATGGCGGCAGTACACTGTAATAAGGTTTACGAAAATTGTTAGCAACTTAAGACAACGTAAATATTCTGATGGGCAATAGATGAACCAAGTCAATAGGAGCGTAAGGATGGAGAAGGAAGCGGACGAAACTGACCAGGCAAATACCATAAAGTGCTCGAGTGTTCTTGCCTCCAGTGAAATCTATGGTGGAAGCATAGTATTTCTTGGCTGTCTGAAGATTTTCCAATCCCCCAAGAGTGTAAAGCACCTATGCAGACGAAGAAGAAACAATTATATCGAAAATAACAGACCGGTCATTTCTGGTAGAGTTCAGGTGAGCTGAGTTCAATGCAGGCCAACATCAGATATAAAGTCATTCAAATACTTCTAGGTTTCGCAAGTTATGATATAAGAAAAGCAGAAGCCAACATGTAAGAACAAATTTTCTGCCCTAGAACAAGCCACCCAGCAGGTAACAATTAGCCCGCAAGGGCAATGACATACATCCCAATGGAAAAATAAAATTAAGTACGAAAAAGAAATATATAACCTTCAATCAATGTCTTTGGCATCAATGAAGGTTGAAAGTAATGCATGTTAACTGCTACCACAATGCATGGTCTTAAGTTCCTAACCACTAAAAATGAAAATCCAAGGGATGTGCAACTGTAGTCATATCTAATGCACATAATATTAGGGTTCTAGCCTTCTAGGTCATACATAGATATATGACAACAAAGAAACAGCTATTTTATGGTTTAATTTTGTGAAATATGATGATCGATCACATATTCACATCTGATTTTGTAACACCCCGTGTTTTTGCTCCTAGTTTTTTGCGGTTAATTATGCTAAGTTAGTATTTTTCGATAAAAATTTAAATGTTTTATTACTATAATAATTATAAGCGTGTGAATGTGTTATACTTCCTCCGTTCCATAATAAGTGAAACACTTACTTATTTTAGAACGTTTCAAAATAAGTGAAACATACCTTAAATGGAAAAAAAAAGGTAACAAAATGACAAGAATACCCATCACAAACTTGTGTGGTTTGCTTTTCTCTCTCCTCCTTTTGATAATGAAAAGGGTATTTTATGACTTTTTGGCTTTTGAAAGTGATGTTTATTAAATCTTGTGCCCAATCCCTATGTTTCACTTATTATGGAGCAGGAATATATATATATATATATATATATATATATATATATATATATATATATATATATATATATATATATATATATATATATATATATATTTATGTGTGTTATATTTATTATATATTTATTTTTAAATGGTTAGTTATTTATTTTAAAAGTTATATTAGTTTCGTTATTTATTTAGCCGTCTAGCATGCGGTTTTTTATTGCGTAGCGTTTTTGTAATCTTGTTGGACCGACTTGAGTGATGAAATGGTGCATCATGTGTGGCGTGTTATGCTGGTCGAAATTCAGTAAGTTTGGAGAGGAGAGTGAAGAGTTGTATTGATCATTGGTGTCTCTTTGAACTCCTTTATAACCCCCCATTTAATCCCTCATTAAAACTCTCTTAAAACTTCCATTTTCCTTGCAAAAATTCTGATTTTAATCAGAGAAATTCAACATCATTCTTCATTAACCCACGTCATTTTCAAAGAAAAGTGAGAAGAGGAAGAGAAGAGAAAAAGAAGACAAAAGTTCATCCCGCTTTTTCCTGTCACACCTTCACGAAAATGACCATCTCTGAATATCTAACCGTTGGATCGTTCTGAAATATTGACAGTACGTTGAGGACATCTTCATTTTGACCGGAGAGATTTTGAATCCGAGCTTTTGATCGCCGGGAATCATGGTCGGAACAGAATAGCACGAAATGAGATTTCTCAATGTTCAAGAAGAAAACGCCTAGTGTCTTTGTTTGCTACATTTTTTCCGACGTTCCAGGTTACTAGTAGTTATCTTAGAACGCTAGAAATCGCGATAGTTTTAGGGAAAATATTTAATTGTTAGGATTATGTTTAGGCTTGTTTGATTTATATTTTTATCTTGGAAATTTGATGATTTTATTGTGATTAGTGTGTGCCGTGTACTTTTATGTTGTGGAGAATGATTTTCGTTGTTTTTTGTTTGATTATTAGAAATGTTAATCATGTTATTAGAATTGTTGCTAATGATTTCCTATGATTAGTTTATGATAGGATGTTACTTTCTTCTGATGTTATGACTTTTCTTATGATTGATTTTCTTGTGAAATTATTCTACAACTTAGTTTATGATTAGTGGAATTGTTGGAATTGTTTGGTATTGGGATTCATTATTTTGTTGTTGCTGATTTTGGTTCGTTTTGTGAGTTAATCGGTTTTTGTTTACTTTCGGTTTAATCGGGGGATTTTTCGTCCGATTCGTTGGACACACCGAGATGCATCGAGCGCGGCGCTCGTGCGTTACACGCACAAGAGCTGCGCCGAGCGCACGCATGGTCAAGCGGGCACCCCTGGTCCGTTTTGCTTGGTGCATGAATTTTTGTGTAAAACCTGTTACATTTTCGAATGTTTTCATGTCGTTTATTTTGGACAGATTATTGGTGGATAACGTTGCTTAGAATTGTTGAGTTTGTGATGTTATTTGTTGTTATGTTTTGGAATGTTAAAAGATTATACTTTATGTTATGATTTATTGGTATTGTTGTGAGATTGTTGATTTCATGCTTTGCTTATGTTGAGCATGGTTGTTGATTTTGAGAACTATTGAGTTTTTATTGTTGTTTTTGATGAGAAGATGGAAATGAGATGATTTTGGAATTTGAATTACTTAAGGTTGCGGTCCTAATTTTTCTGCTGAATTTTGGGTGTAAGACCATTGGGCATCCCTAATGTTATTGATTTGATGATGGAAAGTTGAGATGAGATTTGTTATGGTAATTTGTTTTATTCTTGAGATATAAGAAATTCGGTGGGATAGATGTAGTCCCCGGTGATGAAGATACCAACCACCTAGGTTGCGATCTAGGGGTAAACCTGGGTTAATTGTTGTCGTCCGAGAGGTCAGGGAGTGCTGCGTGTACTACCCTGCATCGGGAGTTTGGCCATTCTTAGACACAGGCAGTAGGGAACGTAAGCCCATAGGCTGTCTGGAGGTTGCGATCTGACAAACCTTAGGAAGTGGATTGCGATCCAATGGCGTTCAGCTCTTTTTCTCATAAACCTTTTCTCAATGTTTTACTTTACTATTTTCTTACGGTGATCTATGATTGTGATGGAATGATGATGTTCTCTCTTAATTTATAGAATTCATGTTAGAGTTGTTTTTATCATGTCAGTTGGTAGATGGAGTCTTTTGTGATAATTTGATCTTAAGTGATGTATGTTGTGATGATCCTATATGATTAAAGCTTATCTTCTAATGCTATCTTGATGCTAGTTGTTACGGGAGAACTGCTAGTTACTCCCAACGATTGTGGATATTTGTTGTTTTTCTTATATATGCAGATGGTTTCGAAGGCTAAACTTATTATAGTGTGGACTCGGGAAGTGTGTTTTGGAAATTTTACTAAGCATTTAGTTTTTATGGTTGTAGATGACTTTTATGAGGATTTTAGGAAGACTTTCCCTCTTATAGGTGTGAAGTAGTTGGATTTTTGAGTGGTTGTTTTGCCACATGAGTTTTAAAGATGTTTTGGATTATTCTAGTTGTGTTTTGGGATTCTAGTGGTTTTTGATATGAAAGGTTGAACTTATTTTGAGGTTATTTAGTGATTTTTTTTTTATGTTATCTTTTTTATAGTAATGTTTAGTTGAACCGTAGAGTGACATTATCCGTGTGGGCGATATTTCCGCTATCGTCTACGTTGTTCATTTATAGTTGTACTTTCTTTAGTTTTATTGTGGAAAGGACGGAGTGTTATAGATTTAGTCCCCACCATTTTGGATATGATATCCCCTCCCTTTTTTGAATGTCACATAGTCCTCATTCCTAGCTAACATGAAAAGGCAAAGAGAGGGTATTTGGCAATTGTAGGGTATTTAAAATGGATTGGGCAATTGGAATTTGGACAGGATCAATATGCCAGTAGGAGTCTGTGAGTGTTAGTCAATGGTGGGTTATTTCCAAGCGCTCGTGGGTTGCGTCAAGGTAATTCTCATTCTCCTCTTCTCTTCACCCTTGTGATGAAGTCTCAAAGTAAACCTTCTACTTAGGCTTCTTGTGATTTAGGCATATGAAAATCTATCTTAGGTCGGTTGCATATTCTCAATTTCTTGGTTGATATCAAACTCAAGAGTCGTTCAAGAGTTCTATTTTGGCATAACAGTGTTTGTGTGGAAATCAACCAATAAGAGCTCAATTTTCAGATCTGCTTAGATTTGCCTTAATTTAGGAGCTAGGCAACCATTTATGAGGTGTTAGTATGGAATGAATAATGGTAGCATTAGAATGTTACCTTTTGATACTCCCTAACGATTAGGAAGAATATTTAATCTCCAGGCTTTTGGATTGGCTTACAATACATGTAAAATTCTCTAGTGCAAAATAGTTGTTGGGATGTAGCGTAATGAACGTCCACCAAATTTTAATGAAATAACCTACGTTACTCAGACTTGGGTACCCATGTCGAACACGGTACATATCTATGTTCCCAACTCATCTATTCTATGACAATTTTCTATAATTTTAGCGCAAAATGAAGTGTGGAAGTTTTTATGGTACTTAGGAAATGTGAAGAGTTAAGAGTAACATAGGAAATAACTCGCCTTACTTTCCATACAAACAACTTTTGAAAAGTATCCTCTCAAAGTGCTCCTATGCCAATCCAAGTGAGAGCAACTAATATGAATCAAAGTATACCATGAACTCAGTAAAATTTCTTTTTCTTTTTTCATTTCCCTAGGATATTGCCTCATAGTAGTATATGAAATGTAATATTTATCCATCTCTAACCCCAAAGTTTTGGTCAAATTAGTCAGCATATTGCAAGGAGAAGAAAATAAGGAGAGCCAAGTTTCCATAACAAAATTGGTTAGTGAAACACATACTACAAAAAAAAACCTGACATAGTAAGCTTCTCAATACTAAAAAGTGCAAGAATCTTTGTTAACTCAAATTTGGAAAGCATAATCCACATTCAAATTTAAGGGTGTAGGACCTAAGCAGTAGGAAAAGATTATCAAATGTGCATATTTTTCATGATAATTTGGTGCAATTGAACAAGGAAAAATTTGGTAAAATTTAGGACCACTAACAATTTTGTCACTTTCTTTGTGGACTTTGGCTTCTTCAGATTTTAATACTACCTCTTTAGCTACTATAAAAAGCGACTATCAGGCCTCCGATTCTAGGGAGCAGGGTTATCTTGACTAATTCAACAGTTTCCTTTTCTTCTCAAAACTCCACAAGAAAAACTTAGCAAAGTCTCCACAAAAAGATAATTTTGAGAAAAAGGAATAGTACTTACATCAGCATAGGCAAGGTGATACAAAGGAACTGTAGGTTGAGCTAAAATCAGCTCCTCATAGCAAAAAGCAGCTTGCTTATACCTAGTTATATCAAGAAAAAATGTCAAGCATGTATAATCAATGTATGTGCCAAGACGACAATGGAATAGCCAAAAAAAATGTCTGGCAAATAAATTAAGATCATATTCAGTTAAGTTGTCTTACATCTGCAGTGAGACGTAAATTTCTGCAAGTTCTCTCCATGCATCATTATCTGCCATAAATCTGCAGAAAAGGGACATCAAAGTATAAGCTTCCCATGATTTCACTCATTTCAGATATATTTAGTTATCGAAGCACAATGAATCTTTGAACTGAAAAAAAAAAATTACAACAGTTACAATATGAGAAGCCACATTTAAATTTGCTGGTATGGGCTCACCCCCTTTAGCTGACAAGAGCATGCATTAGGCAGCTTACTTTCTCTTTTACACAGGAAAGACCCAATTATCAAAAGCTAGAGCGGATATTACTGGTGCCAACTGCCAAATATTTGCTCTACCCCAAACTGTGGTGCATTGAGTAGGAAAATCCAGTAAGGTGAAGTAAGGTTCATTAACGTAAGGATACAAAAGATCTGGGTTCTTTTACCATCTAAAAACATGAAATTTGGCTTTCCTAGCCAAGAGTTGTCGACTATATAATGTTTAAAGAGAAGTTGTGGGCTGTGTGTAAACTGGATGCATGTGTACTACATAAGAGGCAATGATGTAAAAACTCCATTTCCAACTTTGGCAACAAGGGTAATAGAAGAAGTGTGCAGATGAAAGATATGTAGAACTGACAGTATACAGTCAGATAGTCAATAAACAGTGAAGAAAGTAAATTTGCATTTGCTTCCAGATGGTGCAGCTCCTAGTTCCTATAAAATGACTTGGTCTCCCCTTGCAACTTTAAGAAAGAACTTCTGTTTTGGGGTTACTAAGCAAGGCAAGTTCTCTACTCAAGATAGACTGAAAGTCACGAGCATTCTCCTTACACGTGAGTGTATTAATGATGTGTGGCAGCTACTCTGTAAGTGGCTGATCCCCAGGCTTCAGGATGATGAAGAAGAGACTGTAACTTTCTTCTCATAGAAAATGAAATGAAAGCAGGTGAAGGAGTTGACCAGTATAGCAAGAGTAGCTGGTTCAGCCCATACTAAATAGAAAGAGAGATGATCAGGATGTTTAGTGGCAAAGAAGAGTATATGCTTGGTAAAAATGATATGTTTTGAGTGTCCACTAAATAAATAAAAATTTAAGATTGGTAAACCAAAGAGAAGTCTGCTTTAGATATAGTGTTCCCCATTGAATTGCTAAAAATTGGTTGGGTGTATATTGTACAGACCTAGTATGCAGGGTCTAGAAATCTTGTATAGAACTGTTTCATTTCGAACATAAAAGTTTTTTGATTTTCAAAAAAAAGTTTCAAAGATATAGTGACAGAAAATAGTAGTCAACATCCAAAAGGCTTGACAGGCAAAAGTAAAATGGCCTATCATTTTCAAGGAGGGGATAATAAGTAATAACTAACAAGTAGACAAAAGCCATAAGCAATTATCTGAAGCAGTAGCCTTACACTTTAAGATATTTGTTTAGCCATTCAACAGCTTTAAGAGGATCACCTGCAGCCTTTGCCATGGCCACTTTTCTTTTATGGACCACCTACACAGAAGAAAAAAATTTAATTGGCTGCTTACGTAAAGAAATTATTCCAAAATATAATTGACTGCTTAATTCTACTCTACTTGACAAGATAAATGACAAAAGAAAGGTCCGATAGATGGTGTGAAAGATAACTTACTTGATCAAGTGGATTATCTTCTAGAAGGCTTGAGTAAGCTTTTTCTGCCTCTTCCCAGCAACCCTTTGCTTCTAGCAACATTGCCTCCAACCTACCTGTAAATCATTTCAAGTACAGATGATCAAAAAGAATATCATATATCGTCATATCATCAAATCTGAGGTCCTGATTATGTTATGTAAAAGTTTCTAAACTACTTAAGCTAAAAACACGACACAGTCTATGAGAATAGCTCACCCAAAGTCCATTAATTGTATGCAAAGATAAACTATGACAGTACCTCTACACATAGCATACTTCAAAGGTTCTATGGTTCATTTAGATTTTAAGAAGGATTGCAATTTGTTAAAGTGAACAAATGGAATGACCTTCAACCCAATCCTTTCTTCCTGAACAGGTGCTTGAATCCTCTTTTTTACCATTTTAACATCAGTTCGACCAAAAATGCAAACACCTGACGATCCCCTTTGTATTTCCTCATTAGTTCCTCTCTCCACCCATGCATCCCTTTCCTCCTCTGGCTCTTGCATAGTTTTTTTTCTCTCCTCTATCTTTGTTCCTCTCTACTCACTACATCCCTCAAAATTTTCCTTTCTTACATTAGAGCAGGCAATGGAATTTCATCAATATCAGCACTCACTCTCCATCTTCTGGAATTGGTCCATATATATGATGCCGAGGACTAAAGGCGAGTGTTCATTATCGTGTCTTCTCCTTAACTAAAGTAAATAATATATAAGCTGTACATAGGGTATCCAAGTTATCTACAACTATCGACAAGGTAATACCCATATCACATACTATCTTGTTTCCTAACTAATAAAGCTCTTGACAGCTTCCTGTGATCTCTTATCCTTATAGATCAAAATGGTCTGTGATGGATATTGGTGATCATGGTACTAGTGTGAAGGAGGTACTAAATTTTGGTCAAGATTGGATCCCTCCTCTGGAATTCGTCCATGGATGCCGATGATGTCAGACGGATGGTGGTGAACTGGTGTAGTACTTAAATGAAGAGGTGGGGGAGAGGATAACTGACAATAGATATGTATGTCCTTTTCCTGTTTCCCCCTAATAGACTATGATGCCACCAAGGAGAAGAGTGTAATGAATTAGGGAGACAAACACCCTCAAGAAAAAAGAAATGAAATTAAGTCAAACATGAGGAAACAGAGACCCTGTTACACTGTTTCTGTTCTGTTACCAGGAGCACGATAAGTTGTGAACCAAACAGGGTCTCAGTTGGTCACAAATGAAGCCAACTACGGGCAAAATAGATTATAAGGGATGGCAAAATACTGGTGTAAAAATAGCTGCCACATGGTAGGTGGATTGTCTCAATGCAACCTCAGGTCACACAGAACTCCCTATTGCAGTTCCAGCAGACATTATCTTCAAAACCTCTAAGTGATGCACATATGTATTACACTGTGTCACTATGACTCCAATAGTTCCAAATTCATTACAAGTATCTGATGTGATCCACCCAACTTCATGCCATTCCATAATTTGTAAGGATCACACCCAGCTATCCACATCCATTTAGGTAGTCGGATATGAAACTGACATAAGTAGAGAAAGATACCACAGATATTAGAATAGAGGATGGACCATACATGTATATGGCAAACTGATGCATAGGATCTTTTAATTAAAAAACTGTTAACAATGAATTACCTCCATACTCAAAGATGCAACACATAGAATCATGGCTCGATCCCTCTAACTGCACTTTTATTATGACTATCTAATCTTTCTTAAGGCTAACACTCTTAACAAAACTGTGGCAGGATGAGCCTGTTTCAGAGAAAAGCTCTTCAGTAGTAAGATTTCTTAGGCCTCCAGTTCATTCTACTAGATTTCGGTTTAGCTCTAGCCAACTCATTGTCCTTGCTGCTACCTTTTTATCCTCAAAGGAGTTCTTCCTTCTGAATATCACTAGTTTTATAGTTCTTTGCTGTTAAAGAATGGGAAACCAGATACACACCACTCTGTTTCACCCAGATCAACAGTTCTTTTCTTTTGTCGATTAATCTGAACTCTGACCTTTTTTGGAGTAGACCATCAGCTTTATCCTTTCTAGCTTGTGGACATATATCTCCAAAGTCTTGCATAAGCTTCCTTGGTGTCTTTTCAAGCAACTGCCGCTTCCACATAATAACCTTTGTTCAGATATCTTTATATTAAATCCAAGGTTTCATACCACAGCGCTTACAAATTTTCAGCTTTTCCCCCCATGTCATCGCATATTTCCATCCACCACAGGACACTAATCTAACCACAGCACATATTATGCTATATCAGACTCTGAATCATCATTAGTCGCAGAATTAACACCTGAACTGTTAATGCAAGTATTGCAACTGCAATAAAATTAAGTAGCACAGTAGCACTAACCATCAGTAAGCAAGCTGTTGTTGGGAGGTAGCAGAAATGATAAGGTTCTCTGGTTCACTAAGACACATGTTGAACTATTAGATTCAATTCTTTCTCTTAGTTATGTGTATTGATCTAGAGAGAACCAAATTCTCAAATAACTACTCTCAGGCCTCATTAAATTGAGTGACCTAAATTGTTTACTATTACACATTTGAGGGTAATAGAAGGATGAAAAAATGAACCACAATTATCTATTCCACACATTGATATGGAAAATGTGTAATACCCACGATCGATTAGATAGGATTCAATGGTACTACCTATACCAACTATGTGGATCTTCCTAAAGGAGCTCATATGCTAAGATATTCCTAGTTAAACGTGCTTAGCTAGAAGTAATCTTGGAATGGACCTAATTTGGTTTCCTAGAGTATGTTATTTCACTTCAATAAGTCATAATTACATAAACTTCCTTACATAACTCTAGTGCACATAATGTGGACCTAGTCACCTAGTCTTGTTCCCCACAATATGCACTTTTCCTCACAGCATTCATTTGACTTTGACTTTGCTGTTCTTAAACTAATGGTTTGTTCAATGACCAGGTTGATAGCCTATAATATTATGCTAATGGTAATGAATTAGTACGTATTTTTGTAAAGAAAGTTTCATGTTAATGCCCATGGTAATTACACTTTATCTCCTATTATTTTATTTTCTAATTCATTACCATTCAATCCTACCTCTAAAGTGGTAATGAAAAAAATTATGAAGAAAAGAAAAGCTCAATAAGGATGGAAAACTATCACCAAAGACATTGGCATGCGACTTTTATCATATAGTTACTCAAAATTCAGAATCAATTACCACGATTTTAGAGGCGTTACGATTATAAACCATGACATATTAATAGATTTCGAGAGTAATTTGATGCGGAATGTCTTACTATCATGCTCATGGTTAAGGACGTTCGGCAAATATGCGTTTGTCTTCATTAATTTCTTACAACCTTTATATTTTATAGGTAGTAGAAAGTGGTAACACAAATGAATAAATATAGAGCACATATTTGCAAGTGAAGATGTAGTACTCTGGACATTCGCCAAGAAATTCCACATCAACTCAGGCATAAACTTCATTAACATTAGCAGAATTCACTAGAACATAACAATAAATTATCCACAACAACTAGCTTAAGTAACCCACGCACAAAATATGAATTATGGACCCTGAGTCTGTTCAGAAACCAAGAATTTCATGGAGGATGAAAAATACTTGATAATATAGAGCAAATGACAATCTTCCTTAAGTTCCTCCACCGGATACACTATCATCTAGATTTCATCACATTCAATTGCGACGCATCTCATTCTACTGTATGTTTCATGTCTCACCAGGGAGGGGGAAATGTCATTTATATACAGCCTGCCTTTTCACCAGAGGCGGACCTTTTAAGGGGCAGGACTGGGCTGGCCCCTAAAAGGTTTTGGGAAATTTTTTACAGTTGTGCTATTAGCCCACTAGAATAAAGGCCCAAAGTACTAAGCATATGGCAGAATAAATATTGTATGGATGTACTGTGTGTTAGAAGCAGAAAGAGGAAATAGGAAAAGGGACCCACATATTATGGAATACACTTGTCAATAGTGATGTACTGATGATGCCTTTTTTTCCATTGTACTCGCAGTCACGTGGTGGTGCTATGTGAACCATTTCTTCTTCTTTTTTTCTTTTCTTTTTTAAGGGGTTCTTTTTTACTTCATTTCATTTATTTTATTTTTCGGTTTTTTCACCAAATACCCCTGACAAAAAAATTTATTCACCAGATACCCCAACTTTTTTTCAAAATTCACCAGATACCCCTGACTTTTAAAAAAAATGACACAAAATACCCTTAATGACTAACGGCGGTTAACTCTGTTAGTCATTAACCCTAAAAAACCCTAAGTAACTCTAATTAACCCTAAAAAACCCTAACTAAACCCAATTAACCCTACAACCCCTAAGTAACCCTAACTTCTCTTTCCCTAACCCAACCCCAGCCCCACCAGCCCACCCCAACCCCAGCCCCACCACCTGACCCCCCAACCCCCCACCTGACCCCCACCAGCCCCCCTCCCCCGCAGCCCCCCACGCAGCCCCGATCTCCCCCCGCAGCCCCCTCCCCCGATCTCCCCCCTCCCCCCCCCACCACCCCCGGCCCACCAGCCACCCCTCCCTTCGAATCCCCCACAACCGCGCCTCCTCCCTCGCATCCCTCCCCCTCTCCCGAAATCCTCGGCGAAGACACACAACACCACCGCCGCCGACGAGTGAGGATTTGGTGTTGACGAGTGCGCCGGCGAGAGTGAGGGAGGATTTGGTGGGATTTGGTGTTGACGAGTCTTGGTGTTGAACGCGAGAAATTCCGGGCCGGTGTTGACGAGTGCACCGGCGAGAGTGATGGAGGGGGAGGCGCGAGGGAGGTCGAGGGGGAGAGGAGGGCTTGCGTGGGGGTTGCGGGGAGGGGGAGGCGCGAGGAAGGTCGAGGGGAGGTGGGGCTGCGTGGGGGCTACCGTGGAGGGAAAGGGGGAGGGGGGGGCTTGCGTGGGCTGGCTGCGGGGGAGGGGGGGGGGAGAGGGGGCCGGTGGGGCTAGGTTTGGGTTAGGGTTAGTTAGGGTTTTTAGGGTTTCTTAGGGTTTTTAGAGTTATTAGGGTTATCTTAGGATTTTTAGAGTTAATTAGGGTTTTTTTGGGTTAATTAACGCTAATGACTAACGGAGTTAACCGTCGTTAGTCATTAAGGGCATTTTGTGTCATTTTTTAAAAGTCAGGGGTATCTGGTGAATTTTGAAAAAAATTGGGGTATCTGGTGAATAAATTTTTTTATCAGGGGTATTTGGTGAAAAAACCGTTTATTTTTTTATCTTTATCGAATTTTTCTTATACATGTTTTATTTTATGCTATTTAAAACCTTAAATTTTTTGTCTTTCCTATTTCGTCTTTTTGCAAAATGGAAAATTATTTAGAAATTAAATCAAGATCTTATATATTTGTATAAAAGTTATATCTCTGTACCGTGTCCAACTTTAGGACGGCGTCCCCTATATCTGTAATTTCTAAATATGTCGTATCAGGTACTCGTATTCGTATACATAACCGATACTGGCTATGTCCATTTAACATAGATATCAACTAAAGGTCTACGTAGATAATTGGCCCTTAATAGAAAAAGTTCCAAGATCCGCCACTACTTTTCACAATTAAAAAAAATTATAAACTTGCTTCATGCTTCTGTGAACAAATATATTAGCACAAAAATTAAGCAAATATTGGAAAAGGTATCGAATAAAGTTTCCTATCTTATTCTATAGCTTGACATAAAAGGTTACCAGGTAAATCTAACATCAGAACTCCTATTATCCAATAGAAACCAAACAATTCAAAGGCTATCTTCCCAAGAGACGGAAGAAGGCCGGTATGCAACACTCAATCTCTTCTATAAAATTACCAACAACATCAGCGATAAGGGTCAAGTCAAGATATCAACTCACCAACTCTTTTGCTCTCTGGAAATTTCTTGCTCAGCACATTCAAGCAATCCTGCAGGAACTTAACATCAGTATTCATATGACAGGTATTTTACTCTGCCAACAGAAGATTGATACAAAAGTTCAAGGAAGATCACAAGAAAAAGTTTTGTAGCTTTTCCAGCCTGTCACTTAAATCTATACAAAAGCAATAGTTATTTGCTGAATGAGCAAGCAAAATAGCAATATATCTCTGCTGACAATAAAAGAGATCCCTCTGTCACTCTGTCTAAAGCCACCAGCTTTAATAAAACAGTTAAGCCAGATATAAAAACAAAGCGAGATACGGCTACACAAGCAATAGACACAACAAGGGTGCATTCTCTTCACCTATCTGATGAGAACTGATGTGGATTTATTGGCACTTATTCTAAAAGATTTTAGAGCTTATTGGAACTTATTTGAACTTATTGGAACTGATCTGAACTTAAAAAATCTGAAACTATTTTTTCTAGGATGAAGGAAACACATTCTAAGTAACAAACTTAACAGCTTCTTCATGCTATGTAAACCCTCATGCACTTAGGTAATGCTACCCAGAAATCCAGGATGCTTCACTTTTGTAGAGGAACATCAGAAGGCAGTGATTTGCCTTCATAAGCTTGCAACATTTTGTAGAATAATATTGCATCCTTCTCAAGTGGTTTTGTAAAAAAAACAGACAGCTATTCAGGGTGAAACAATGACTTAGGACTGAATTGAGCGACATTTAACTAATCAACATATAAAGCACCAAGCACCTTTACATACCTTTGCAGTCTCAAGAGAATTACAGTCCATGGCTGCAATGGCAACTTGCTCATATAATGTCCATTCTACAAAATAGAATCATTACTGTAGTTAAGCAGAGAAATTCAGCAGACATGTCTAAAGGGAGAGACTAGAAGACTTGGCAGTAAAGAAAACAATTCAGGTTTTGTTTAGAAGCAACAAATTTAGAAGATAGGGGAAGGGGGGAGGAGAGGATTGAGGAGGGCCGAGGGGGTAGTCCTAGTTGAAATTGCTGCAGCTCAAAACCTAGGCTAACATAGAGAAGGCACACAAGGGGAACTAACAAGAGCTTAGGCGATGGATATACCACCTAGAAACCAAAAATATGAACAATAAAATAGGAATTCTACTCTAGAATGATTCTTTCAAACATAACAGAAGTAGACTGGTAGAGTCAAAATTCACAGTTACAAATCATCAACAAATGGCCAATTTTTCTTTTATTTCCTATGTTTTAATGTTTCCTATTGATAGTACATAAAATCGGTCATAATACACAATCTAGAGAAGTAACACGGGAGAGCAGAAGTAGCACACAAACTGTCGTTCAATTAGAATTTCATACTAGATACAATAGAACACAGTACTTATGAACCACATTGAACCCAGATTCACGAATACTAATTCTACATTACCCAAAATTGATTATTCATATTCCCCTCAACAACAGCAAAACCCCAATGCCACTCTCAAATTAAGGAGCATGGAAACAATAGCGGGATGTTTATAATCAATTCCTTATGGATGAGACAATTAGAAGGGAAAGAAAGGGGAGCGAAAGTGACACATCCATCTTCCTTTACTTGGATATCAAATAGGGAAAGGGAAAGGAAATACAAGCGAAATCGATATCCCTTCCCCTTTCCAGCCCTCCTCCCCTTTTCCTCCACCATTTTCGTCCAAACACACTGTTAGAATTGTGAGCTTCACACTACTCAATTCAGTCCTCGTCTAGGAAACAGGCCACTAAAAAAAACCCAGTTGACAACATCAAAATGTAGTCTAAAACTCAACTGCATCATCTGCTTTACTAGAAATTCGCACAGTTTAGAGATTCAACATTCCATACCATCAAACACAACAAAATTTCACCCACAATAACACTGATCTTTAAACCAACATAAAAATCAACAAATTCCCATAAACAACAGGTCTAAATAAAATTCAATCCACTAATAACTAAAATCAATACTTTCAATCAATCAACAGGTCTAAATTGAAAGTTTGAAACATACCCATCAAAGAATACCCAAAAAAAATTATTATTTTCCCAATTGAATAATACTAACTTGGAGTAAAAAGACGATTGATTTAGAATTTACCTTCATCCCCAATAGCAGATCGCTTCTTTGGATCGTTCAAGATCGATAAACCATGCTTTAAAACTTTATCAGAGCGTCGAATTTTGAGCTTGCGCACTAAACAAAGGTACTCCCAAGCACCCCCACCACCATGCTCCACTTGAGACTCTAATCTCTTCAACTCTGCCTCGTCTAATTTGGTCACCATCTGAACCTTCAAATCTCTGCGTTTTTTAACTGGATGTGTGATTGGAGGAGAGAGAAAAAGAGACTCGAAGAGAGAAGAGAGAAGAGAGAAGAGAGAGAGGACTTGACTTTCACTTGGTTTTGGTTTGGCTGCTACTACTTGGTTTTGCTGCTACTAATCATCGACGGATCTTCAACCAATTCCACGACAATACAACTTCTATGATCTTTGTGTGGTTTTTTTTTTGGAAAAATTGATGGGAATGATCCCACCTTTGGGCGGTCTTCTTAAAACAGTCCCACTTTTGAGTTAACTCAATAAAATTCCACCTTTTTTTACTTATTTTCTTAAAATGGTCTCCATTAACCAGTTACCAACCATTAACCAGTTACCTATTGGTAACCTGCTAAACATTAGTAGGTTTTAATTTTTCACCTAACTTGCATTAATGATGTCTTAAAAAAAACAAAAACGCGGGCCCTTCTGCAATCAACTCCCTATGTTCATTAGTTCATCTGTTCATCTTCTCCTCTCTCCATCTCTGTGGAAGCAAGCATTTTGACGAATCTTGCACATTGTCAAAGGGGAAATCAGGTAAATTTTCTTTCTTTCTTCTTTGCGTAACTTCATTTTTAAGTTTTTGAGTGAATTGTGGACAAAAAATTACTGAGTGTTTAGTTTCGAAGGTAGTGTAGAAATAATTGCGATTTTTGAATTATGCACGAAATTAATAATCTTTCTGTTACGTTTTTTAAATTGATGGGTAATCTAAAAGTTGCGATTTTGCCAGAATTATTTTGGGGGTATAATTTTGTTAGAATGTTACTGTACAGTACTTTGAATGTGGAATAATTGCTTGGTTTTGTGCATAAACTTTAAATTGATTGTGGTGCTGACTTTTCCATTTGTTTGTTGTTGTTTGGAGTAGGTTGATAGTTGGAAATTAGGTTGTGTTCAATGGAGACAGCCACATTACGGTTTTGGCATGGTAGGCTCTTTAAAACACTGAAAAATGGGTTAGTGTATTTAGGGGGGAGGGCAAAACATTTGAGGTAGATCCAGATGAACTTTGTTGGTGGTGGATTGAGGAATTAGCCAAGAAGTGTGGGAGTTATAGGAAAATTTGTGAGGTGTACTATTTACTTCCTGGGAAAACTTTGGAGGAAGGGTTGAAAAGAGTTTATGATGATAATGAGGTCAGGGAGATGATTGGGGTGTTGGTTAAAAAGGGATTTCTTGACATGTATGTGGTTCATGGGCTTGATGAGCCTGATTTGTTGCCTGAAGCAATTGAGTACAACATACCAATTCCTCAAGTGAGTGTACCAATTCCTGAAGTGAGTTCACAAAGGAGGGCAAAGAAGTTAACTCCAAAGAGAGCACCTAAGAAAGCTGGAGGGGGCAGAAAAAGGTTAGAGGAAGAAGTGATATTAATAGAAAAACCCCTAGATTTTCCTGAGCATGGGGGGAAAAAGAGTCTTGCTCAGTCAAAGATTCTGCCAGGTCAACAGATGTGGGCCCCCCAAAAGATGACTTCAATTCAGCACCTACCCTAGAAGAACCTCCCTTTACCAACACTAATAACACACCTAACAACCCATCATCCCTTTTACAAAACATCATTCCTGAGGTTCCACCACAAACCAAAACTCAAACTCAACCACTTTCATCAGCACCCCAAACCAACAACACTGAACCACCTCCATCTCAACCACCTCCATCTCCTCCACAGATTAACAACAGTGAACCTCCTCCATCTCTTTCAACGAACCAACAACACGATCCACCTCCATCTCCTTCACAGACCAACAACACTGATCCACCTCCATCTCCTTCACAGACCAACAACACTGAACCACCTGCACAAAACATCAACAGATTTGGGGCTAGGTGTAAACATGTGCCTGAAGGTTATGAATGGGAAGATCCTAGACCCGAGAAAAGTCCACCTTGGGATGGGAAGAATTGATTGGTGGGGATGACAGTGAAGAAAAAGGTAGTGATTCAGATTATGAAGAAGAACCTGACAGTGATTATGAGGGTGGGTTTGTTGGAGATATTGAATCTGAGAATGATGGTGAAGCTGATGGTGAATATGAGGGTGGAGAGCAGTTAGAGAATGAGGGTGACTTTGATGAGCAAGAGGATATTTGTAGGTGAGTTTGTGGGGGTTTGAAGGAGATATTGAAGATAGTGATGATGAGTATAGAGCAGCTTACAATAGGGTAAGGGAAAGTAATGACAAGTTATTGAAACTTGCACAAGAACTTCAAAAGGATGCAGCTGAAGGCAGACTAGGGGTTCAACAGAGAGAGGGAGGTGTCTCTACTGCACAAGGTGAGGACCAAGAAAGAGATGTGGTGTCTGAATATGAAGATCCAGAGAATGACCTAGACACTCCACCTGAAAGTGGTGAGGAGGATACACCAGCTAGTAGGAAAGCTAGGAGAGGGGTTTTGGTGAGCCAAAACACAGATTTTTCCTTGTTTAAGTGGAAGGTTGGTCAAAGATTTGCCACTAGAGTTGATTTCAAGAAGGCTGTTACTAAGTATGCTATTATGCAGGGTAGAAATTTGAGATTGGATAGTAGTAATAAAAACAGGGGTCAAAGAGTGGGGGTGTGTTGTATCAAGGGGTGTCCCTTTAAACTCTATGCTTCCTGGGACACTAGGAGGGCTACTTTTGTGTTGAAGTCGGTGGACGAGCAAAGCATTCGTGCACTAGAAACATGGAGAGGAATAAACAACTTAAATCAACATGACTGGCTGAGCAATTTTTGGAGGTATTCAAAGCCAGACCCCACTGGCCAGCTAAGGAGATTGTGGAGACTGTTAGGAGGGCATATAGAGTCATTGTGAAGAAGGACTTTGCATATAAGGTGAAGTATTATGCACACAGGTTGCTTCATGGATCAATGAAGGACCATTACCAAAAAGTGGGCAGATACATTGAGGCATTGAAAGCTTCATGTCCTGATGTTGTTGTGGAGTTGGTGACTGATCCAAGTCAGCAAGTCTTCCCTCCTGTTTTCCAGAGACTTTTTGTTTGCTTTGAGGGATTTCAGAAGGGTTGGAAGGAAGGTTGTAGGAAGATAGTGTATGTAGATTCATGCTTCCTGAAGACATTCCTAGGTGGGCAGCTTCTCTCAGCAGTGGGGAGAGATAGCAATGATCAAATGTACCCCATTGCCTGGGCTGTGGCAGAAGGAGAGAATAACAGTTCATGGGAGTGGTTCTTCAAGCTTCTGCAGTCATGTTTGACACTTAGAGATGGATCAAACTACTCAGTAGTCTCAGATGAACATCAGGTAATCTTATTTGCATAATTACCACATTTAGTCAATTTTTTTTAACATGTTTTGATTTAGATGCATGTATTTGATGTTAATTGTAGGCTATTTTGAATGTTGTTGCTAATGTACTGCTGATCGGTCCCCTAGGTGTCGTTACTTCCTATGGTTCCGGGTCAAGAATAAAATCTCCCTAGTCTAACTAACTAGCCTAATAAGGTAGTGCGTAGTAAGGGGTCGTATCCACGGAGAAGCAAGGGGTTTTACACTTAGTTCGAGATGCAATCAATTGACGGGAGTAAAAGAAAAGGGGTTTGAGTTATCAACTAGACTACCTAAGGAAGAAAAATAAGAGTGATTAATCAATAAGACAAACACTAGGGAGAGGGGGAGTCGTGGAACTCACAACAACGATTTCGACAACATTTGGTGGGCAATGGATCAAATCTATTGAGGGTCTTGGTCCAACATCAAGAGGTCACTCTCGCACACCCCTCAACACCGCCTACCCAACCCCGCCTTTGAGGTCGTGGTCTACCCATCATCAAGTCATCACTAATATCAAGCTTGCTCTCACATAACCCAACATTAGCACAAGATTTAAACATAAAGGTGATCAAGTTTCATGCTTTAACAATAAAATACCTTGATTCGAGCATCAAAAGAACGATCACCAAAGCCAACCAAACATCATTCAAAATCATCACAAGGTCCCATTATCCCCCTTCCCTAGCTAGAAATCTAGCCTAGGAAGGAGGAGAACATAGTAAGACTATTAAAAGCAACAATAAAAGGAGCAAACATACTAAAACTACTAAGCATGATTAGTGAAAACGAGAAAGATTGAACCTTTGAACAATAGACTACTAAGACTAGTCAAGGCAAGTATAAACTAATTTAAACAAGCGTAAAACTAAACAAATAACCAAAAATAAGCTAGGAAATAAGGATTAGGGACTAGAAATTACCAAAAGATTGATGCTTTGATTGATAAAAATGAAGAACAAATGTTGAGTTACAACTTTCTCTCTCCTAAGAATGTGTTTTTCTCTCTCTAATTAACCTAGAATAGTTTTCTCTTCCTTTGAATCCTCTTTTCTGGAATTAAAAGCTTTCCCTAAAATGTCTTAAGAGAGGGTATTTATACCCCTCACAAATACAACTTAAAGTAGGGGCAAACAGCGAAATAAATCGAGAGCTGAACCATTCAGAGCTCCCGCTCCATGCGTGGAGCGCGAGCTTTGAATCTTAATGAGAAATTTCAGCAGCAGGTCGAAGCTCCCGCTCCATGCGTGGAGCGCGAGCTCTGAGCAGTCGAAGCTCCCGCTCCATGTTTGGAGCGCTAGCTCTGAGCATAATGGGAGATAATTCAGCAGCAGGTCGAAGCTCCCGCTCCATGAGGCTGGAGCGCCAGCTTCAAATCCTCGGCATAATTGGTTGTATGCAGGGGAACTCGGAGCTCCCGCTCCATGAGGTTGGAGCGCCAGCTTTGGCTCTGCTTCTACCCTCCTTTGCTATTTGAAGCTCTCTTTCTCCATCCAAAGGTTCCATTTTGCCATTCCAAGCTTCGACAATCTCGATTAGGCCGCTACGGAACCTAAAAGAAGATAAGAACAAGTCATAGCATAGGGTGTTCACAACATTTAATCTTCGCATGAAGAGAAAACAACCTACAACTCCCAAAAAAGACTCAAAGTGCATAAAGCTAATAGAATCACTAACATTGAACAAAGCTAAGCTAAATAAGCATAAAAATGGACTAAACAAGGGCTTAATTAGGGTGGAAAGAGGCCATAAAAGCGGCCTTAAAAGCCACTTATCAAACTCCCCCAGACTAAGTCCTTTGTTCGTCCTCGAATAAAGAGAAATCAGTAAAGTCTGTACACTAACTCACTTTCGTAGGAATCACGGTCAATTTTAGCGTAAATGACAAGCCCTTTAAACCTCAAAGTCGCCAAGGAGGACGAGTGTGCTCTCGTAAGGGTTTTCTAAGAGTTTGACCCATAACTCTAGATCTTAGAATCCAAGGCAAATCAAAAATAAATAAACCAAAGAAAATAAAATGGTGCTCTTAAGTGAGATTTTGACGAGAAGCAAGCGCAAATGGATGCAAGAATTTCTAGACATTAAAAGTAAGCATGCTCAAAGATGTCCATAGGTTGATTAAAACATACCATACACTAAGCATAGAGAACTAGACAGAGCACATTTCCTCAAATTCTACAACCATACATACCGCGTTCTCTCAACTAGTTTCAAATTCGCCATTCAAGGTAGCTTCTCTAAACTCCGGAGAATGGAGCCGATAAATGTAATAAGAAATAGAATAGGAGAAGGTTACTCGACATCTCGACATAGCACACTCGCTCAATAGGCTTAATTCCAATCTTCCACCACCGACAATGACTCAACCCTCTAAGGTCAAAAGGACTTTTTAAGGGTGGAAACGTAGGCTAGGGGTAAAGGGTGTGAATAAATTTGGATAGTGGTGCTCAATCCTAATATAGTGAAGCCTTAGTAGGAGCGAAAGAGCTAAATAACCATGAATCACAAATTATATTCAACCATTTAGGGATAAGTTTCCCCCAAACTTATTCGAAAACATAACAATAAAAGAACTATTTTGGATTTTCTTTCTTTTTCTCCCTTTTTTTTTTTCCCACCTTCTTTGACTTTGGGTGGCTTTTTCTATGAAGTTGCAATTGCATTTATTCAAGAATATACACAAAATTTCCACTATACCACAAGAGTCTCATCATTTTCCTTTCCCCTTATTTGTTTCAAATATCACTCAAGACAATCGCTCTAACTTCACTATTCACTACAAGTGTGAAAAATAAAACAAGGAGGCAATTGGCTTGTATTGAGGTAATCAAAGAAAGGATAAGGCTCAAAGGGTTGAGAGGAAGGGCATATGCAAATAAAAACAAAACCAAGAAAAAGAGAAAAACAAGAATAAAAAAGCCTAAAACTATAAAAGTAAAAATAGTCACCGAAATGAACGCCTTTATCTTTCCCTAGAGTGGCTCGGTCGCGATCTAAGATAGATTAGAGTCAAGTTCTCGATAAAAGTATGCGATGTCGAGGATCCATGCACTCAAAATAGATGTTGGGGCTTTTTTTTGAAAGTCCTCACATGGGGTTATCAAGCAAATGCTACCTTTAAGGTTTCAAATCACTAGAGAGAGCAACACCATCATACCACAATCCATGAATTAAGGTTTTGTGCTCTCAAAAAGTTCTAACCGCTACCTTAACATAGAGTATCCTAAAATCAACCATAAACATCTCAAAGCATGCGGACTTCTAACATCTAGGAATAAAAGCATTCAAAAGAGTGGAGCTTCAATGATATTGTTCTCAACTCAAGAGCAAAAGAAATAATTAAAAGAAAATTTTGCCTTGATTCGTACGTTTTTTTTTTTTTATTTATTTATTTATTTTATAGCAAGAGATGAAAGCAAGTAGGTAATGGTACATAATCAACACAATCACAAAAATTTAGCACTTAAACCCAGGTGGTGTTCATAACCACCAATGTAAAATTAAAGCCAAGCAACCTCGAACGATCATCTTCTTTCCTAAACTATCCTAAAACTAAGCAAATAAGTAACTAAAAGGGAGTTGGAACGATCTCACCCATCATTGAAGCAATAAAGGCCAATGCAATATCCGAAGCAATGCTCTTCACACCTTGACTTCATCTCCAGATGCTTGCTATGAAAGGTCATCAACTCAAAAGAAAGATTAGTTCCAATAAAAGTATATACAAAGGGCAAAGAAAAAAAAACAAATCTAGCTCAACACATAGCTCAACAACTCCTTAAGCTTGCAATGCCCCCGAGCCATGACCCCTAAAATTGCGCCCCTACATCAAAAACAATGCAAAGTACACCCCCCAACTTGAATGGAAAACCGACCTCGGTGAGACCAAGGAATAGAGAAAAAGAGGGGATGAGGGGCGATTCATGGGGCGATCTAAGATCCACTTGGCCCGCCCTCATCGGGGCGGCGCCAATCATAAGCAAGATCGATCGGGGTCCCATCCTCACGCAAGGGGGGACCATGGGGTTCCCAACCGCCGTAAAAGTTAGGAGGGAAACCCGAGTACCCCGTAAAGGATGGGTCATGGCTATGTTCCGGTGGGATGTATCTATAGGCGGGGTCGCCGAAATAGTCACACCCCCCGGGCTGGGTATAGTCATATAGGGGAAAAGTGCGTCGCTCCCTAATTTGGGAGGATGGACCCTGCCAATAGGGGTAGACTGGCTCACGAGGAGTGCCATCAATGTGCTCCTCTCCCCAACTTGGCACTGGCCCTAGCTGTGGAGGCCAATAGGGATGGTTAACTGGCGGGGCGATCTGCCCTTGCTCCACAAAATGGTTGAAAAGCAAAGAATTATGGAGCGCCATCCCCTGGTTGTTGGCCTCCAATTGGCACACTTGCAAACTTAAGTTATGAAAAGCATGTTCGATGTTAAAACTAGAAGGGTAAGAGTGGCTCATACCTCCCTCCTCAAGGGAGGGGTGACGTTCGCGCTCCACTCGTTGCGGCCTTGGTTGGCGTTGTTGTTGTTGTTGTTGTTGTTGATGTTGCTGCTGATGTTGTTGCCTTGCTCGGTTTCTTCTTTCAATCTCATTTTGATCAAGCTCCGAAGCATCAATCTTCTCAAATGGGACTCTCCATGGATTTGGGGTGTTTGCTGGGGGTTCGGTCATGAATCTATTTGGGATCTTGCACCATATTGCACCCTTGATCAACCAAAAGGTAGCTCTAGATGTCTCTTTGGTGAATTTCATGTTCTTGAGGTGATCAAGGTTTAGAACCGACCCATAGCACTCCGGCTCCATCTTGACAAGTTGCTCTTTGTACCCGAGCCTATAAGCAATCCATGTCACCATCCCTCCCAATTGGATGGGCCCTTTCATTCTTGTGTCTTGCTTGATGGTGAGCATCCTCGTGGCAAGCAAGAAACCCAAGTTAACTTTGTCTGCCGGGTTATTTTGATCTAGCAACCTTCTTCCTTCACTTGCTCTCCACAACAAATGAAGTTCTTGGTCGCTCATTTTTCCAAGATCTTGCCTAGGGAGAAGAAACAATACACCAACATCCTATGGAAATACCTCGATGCGCCATGATGGATTTACGAGGCTTTGGATGAGTTAGAGAGGAAGTCCCTAGACCCATCAGTTATCCTCTTCCACCAGGCTTGCATGTCATAGCCTTCAATACCATCCCCAGAACAATCATACACCTCTGCTCTTGGATCCCAACAAAAACACTCATTAAACTCTGCGAGGCTCATGGTGTGTTGGTGGTTGAACAACCTGAATTTAATCTCAAAGGCATCCCTTGCCTCCGTAGATGTTCTCTTGAATTCAAAGCTAGCTAAGAATTCTAGAGTTAGAGTGCGGTAGGTAAGGGGAGGTTGTGCGGAGTGGTTGTAGGTCTTATCTGTGGTAATCCAATCATTTGGGATTTGGTTTTTAAGGAACGGGGCAAAACCGAGTGTACGGGCAAGGTCGCACACTTTATCATCAATCCCGAGGTGGAAACAAGTTATATGATCATAGAAAAGGGTTTGTTTCACCTCCCTCTTCTCAAGCTCACGAAACTTGGCTTTGTGTTCGGGTTTGGTAAGGTTCACACTGTAGGTAGGTGAGGTGCTAGTGCGAGGTCTTTTTGAACCCATTACAACAGTATCAATAATCACCAACAACAACAATATCGAACAGCAAAAATGACCAACAATACCCAAGGGTTGTAGAATCCAAGGAGTTTCCTCAACAACCACAAAAACTCCACAGTGTCTCCAAAAATTAGCACAAATAATCAACAATAACACCACCACAATCACCAATTAATCAATTTCAAGCACAAACTCAAGCCAAAACACCTAATTTCATCTAAACACAAAAATTCCAATGGAAACCCTAACAAAATCAAGCACAAATACTCAAAAATAAGCAAAATGAACTTGATTAGGAGAGATTTTACCACAATTAGAACCAAATCCTTCTTCTTGTTGTGCAAAGGAGAGTAAACTCGAGTGAAATCCGAAGTGGCCCGAGCAAAAACCCGAATTGATGCTAAGAGTTGGATTTGGAGTGGGAAATTTGGAATAGAAGTGAGAATGTTGAGTTGTTGGGTGTTTTTGAGAGGGATTTGAGTAGTATTGATGAGTAAAAGTGGTAATTTTTCTAGGGTTTGTGTGGAATGTGGGTGGTTTGAGGAGAGAGAGAGGGGGTTTGAGGGTTTGAGTGAGAGAATGAAAGAAAGAGGAGGTTTTGAGCGTGCTAATTCACTTCAGAACAGGCGCTCGAAGCTCCCGCTCCAATCCTAAAGCGGGCGCTCTGACAGGCGCTGTGAATTTTTTTTTCAAAAAAATCGCCCGAAGCTCCCGCTCCACCATTCAGAGCGGGCGCTTTGACCAGAGCGGGCGCTCCAATTGTTTGGAGCGGGGGCTTCAAAATCTCGGCATTTGCTTGCAGCATCTGAGCGGGCGCTCCAATGTTTGGAGCGGGAGCTCTGAATCCAACACTTAATCACCTTCTTTTTCTTTCCGATAGGGCGGGCGCTCCATGTTGTTGGAGCGGGGGACTCCGAAATTTCGGCATTCTTCATTTTAAAAGGCGGCATTTAGAACGGGCGCTCCAAATTATTGGAGCGGGAGCTCTGATCCCAATACTTAGCCTATTTCCTTTTTCTCTTTTCCTGCACACATACACAACAAACCATACCCTATGGGGGTTTAAATTAGCCCAAAGTGAGATGTAAGACTTAGCTTAAAACTCAACTCAACTATTGGTTAGATGAGCCGAGAAGCCGTGCCTCGTATTTCTCAATCAAACTAATATCCACCCCTCCCTTGAAAAAAAATCCTCCGGATTTTACAATCCACCAAAACAAAATCTAAATCAAAGTTCGACAATAACAAAATATAAACAATATATACAATGGCGCTTGATTTATGGTCTTAAGCTAGACCCCTTCATCTTCCTCAAATGGCTTCGGGGAACGAGTCGGTTGGGACCGACTCGAGCATCAAACAACCAAGTTTTCCAATTTGTTCCTTATCGAAATACTTCTTGATTCTTTGGCCATTTACCATGAACCGAGCTCCATCTTCACCTTCCAATTCAAACGAGTCATAGGGAGTGACCTTGGTGATAGAGAATGGGCCGGACCACTTAGACTTCAACTTTCCGGGGAAGAGACGGATGCGTGAGTTGAATAAGAGAACTTTGTCGCCAACCTTGAAGTCACAATCTTTTCCCAACAACTTGGTAGGAGGCTTAGAACTCTCCCCCTTGGCCATGGTTTGGATCAATGGGAGCTCATCTTTGTTTTCTTGGGCATCCGTATGAGCTTCATCAAGTTGGGTTTCAATCTCCATGGCCTCTCTTGATTTGTCCACCCCCTCATAATTAACAATCTCCGACTCCACCAAGTCTACTCTCCACACCTTCTCCAATATAGGTTGCTTCAAGGTTTTCGAAAACTCAAACATAACTCTTTCATCGGCCACCTCACAAGTGATCGTGTTGTTCTTGCAATTAATCACGGCTCCCATTGTTTTAAGAGCCTCTCTACCAAGGATAAGAGGAGTATGAGGGTCCTCCTCCATATCCATTACAACAAAATCACAAGGCACAAAGATATTACCAACTCGAATTGGTATATCTTTAAGTTCTCCACAAGGTAGCTTAATCGAGCGGTCGGCCAATTGAATTGTTTTCCTTGAAGGCACCATCTCAAACTTGAGCAACTTTGCAATGGACAAGGGCATCAAGCTCACACTTGCACCCAAGTCGGCCAATGCTCCCTTGGTCTCAAGATCTCCCAATGTCACCGGAAGAGTGAAGCTACCCGGATCTCGTTGCTTGGGTGGCAAGTGGCGTTGCACAAGCGCACTCACTTGGTGAGGAAGAGTGATGCATTGTTCATTGAGCTTTTTCTTGTTGGAAAGAAGTTCCTTGAGGAATTTTGCATAGGATGGCATTTGTGACATAGCCTCAAGGAAGGGAATGTTGATTTGAAGACCCTTCAACATGTTCATGAACTTGTTGTACTTGTCATTCAACTTTCTCTCAACTATCCTTTCCGGAAATGGTGGGGGAGGATCGAATCTTGATGGTTGGACATTTGTTGATGCTTGCTTTTCTACCTCAACCTCTTTCTCCTTCTCAACACCCTCTTTTTGGATTTCATATTCTCCTTTCTCCACAACTTGTCCTTGTTTCTCCTTATCCTCCTCTTGTTGCACCTCTTTAGGCCCTTTATAGGATCTTCCGGACCTTAGGGAGATGGCCTTCACATGGTGGTGGTTTGCGGGATTCGGAGTAGGTTGACCGGGAAGCTTCTCATTTGAGAGTTGAGAAACCCTCTCGGCTAGTTGGGCAACTTGATTGTCAAGGATCTTTTGGTGAGAAGTGGTTTCTTGGAATTTTTGATCTACTTTTCGCTCAAGATTGCTCAACTTTTGTTCAAATTGTTGAGAAATATTTTTGATGTTGTCTAGGATAAGAAGGGTGTCCGGAGATGGGCCACCTTGGGGGTTTGAAGTGTTTGGGAAGGTGGTTGGGGGTTGGTTTGAGAATTGATTTTGTGGAAGGGGCTTGTTGAAGTTGTTTCTAGCATTTGGATGTAAATAGGGAGCTCCTTGGTTCGCTTGATTTTGGAAATTGGTTGGTCCACCATAGTCATTGAACCTCGGATTAAGATTGGAGTTAGGGCCTCTCCAATTATCCCTTTGATCTCTTTGATTATTGAGATAACCCATAGCCGCTACATGCTCGGGGTCCTTACCACCACAATAAGAGGTGTCGTGGTTGGTACCCCCACAAATTTCACATGAGAATGAGTTTACTTGCCGAGATGAGGAAGAAGAAGCTTGTTCTTTCCCTAGCTTCTTATCAAGAAGTTGCTCCATGAAGGCTTTGAGTGACTCTTGGTCAAGCTCGAATTTCCCATTAGCTTTTCCTTGACTTCTTCTCTTACCACCCCATGAATAGTTGCGAACCACATCCTCAATTGTATCTTTAAGTTGAGCTTGGGGAACTTTCCTTAATTGGCCTCCGGCTCCCGCATCAAGATTGGCTCTACTAATGGGATCAAGAGCATCATAGAAGAATCTAATAAGTAGAGGCTCGCTATACTCATGATGGGGGCAAGCTCTAACGTACTCGTTGAATCGTTCCCAAGCTTCACCTAGAGACTCATCCGATTCTTGTTGGAAGTTGGAGATCTTCCTTCTCATTTCCGCGGTCTTCTCCTCCGATATAAACTTTTTTAGGAAGGCTTTGGCCACCGCCTTCCAAGTAGTCAAGGAGTTTGGTTTGAGATTCTTAAGCCACCTATAAGCTTTTCCCGCTAAGGATTGCCGGAAGAGATGCATGCGGATGTATTCTTGAGTGACTTGGTTCGTTTGGACCATGGCGCACAACTCAAGGAATCTATCAAGATGCTCAATGGGATTCTCATGCGCGGCTCCGGAAAATTGCTCCCTAAGCACCATTTGTGTATATTGTGGATGAATAGTGAAGTTTGTAGTGGTGGTGGGGAGCAAAATGCCACCGGTGAGCTCATAGTCCTCCGGATTACCAAAGTCTTGAAATAGAGGGTTGTCATCTTCGACCATGGCTTCACTTGCCTCACTTGAAGAGTCAAAAAATATTTCCTCCTCCTCGGTTTGATGTTCAAATAACCTCCGAACTTGCCTCAAAGTACGGTCGATTTTCGGGTCAAGAGGAGTGGTAGGAATACCTTGAGATCTCCTTATCATTCAACAAAGCTAAGCACACGGTTAAAATTGACAACACAATAACAAAAATGAAAATAAAAAGCAATTGATGGGCAATAAACTAAGTTTAAACAACACGTTGCCTCCCCGGCAACGGCGCCAAAACTTGATCGGTCCCCTAGGTGTCGTTACTTCCTATGGTTCCGGGTCAAGAATAAAATCTCCCTAGTCTAACTAACTAGCCTAATAAGGTAGTATAGCGTAGTAAGGGGTCGTATCCACGGAGAAGCAAGGGGTTTTACACTTACTTCGAGATGCAATCAATTGACGGGAGTAAAAGAAAAGGGGTTTGAGTTATCAACTAGACTACCAAAGGAAGATAAAATAAGAGTGATTAATCAATAAGACAAACACTAGGGAGAGGGGGAGTCGTGGAACTCACAAAAACGATTTCGACAACATTTGGTGGACAATGGATCAAATCTATTGAGGGTCTTGGTCCAACATCAAGAGGTCACTCTCGCACACCCCTCAACACCGCCTACCCAACCCCGCCTTTAAGGTCGTGGTCTACCCATCATCAAGTCATCACTAATATCAAGCTTGCTCTCACATAACCCAACATTAGCACAAGATTTAAACATAAAGGTGATCAAGTTTCATGCTTTAACAATAAAATACCTTGATTCGAGCATCAAAAGAACGATCACCAAAGCCAACCAAACATCATTCAAAATCATCACAAGGTCCCATTATCCCCCTTCCCTAGCTAGAAATCTAGCCTAGAAGGAGGAGAACATAGTAAGACTAGTAAAAGCAACAATAAAAGGAGCAAACATACTAAAACTACTAAGCATGATTAGTGAAAACGAGAAAGATTGAACCTTTGAACAATAGACTACTAAGACTAGTCAAGGCAAGTATAAACTAATTTAAACAAGCATAAAACTAAACAAATAACCAAAAATAAGCTAGGAAATAAGGATTAGGGACTAGAAATTACCAAAAGATTGATGCTTTGATTGATAAAAATGAAGAACAAATGTTGAGTTACAACTTTCTCTCTCCTAAGAATGTGTTTTTCTCTCTCTAATTAACCTAGAATAGTTTTCTCTTCCTTTGAATCCTCTTTTCTGGAATTAAAAGCTTTCCCTAAAATGTCTTAAGAGAGGGTATTTATACCCCTCACAAATACAACTTAAAGTAGGGGCAAACAGCGAAAATAAATCGGGAGCTGAACCATTCAGAGCTCCCGCTCCATGCGTGGAGCGCGAGCTTTGAATCTTAATGAGAAATTTCAGCAGCAGGTCGAAGCTCCTGCTCCATGCGTGGAGCGCGAGCTCTGAGCAGTCGAAGCTCCCGCTCCATGTTTGGAGCGCTAGCTCTGAGCATAATGGGAGATAATTCAGTAGCAGGTCGAAGCTCCCGCTCCATGAGGCTGGAGCGCTAGCTTCAAATCCTCGGCAGAATTGGTTGTATGCAGGGGAACTCGGAGCTCCCGCTCCATGAGGTTGGAGCACCAGCTCTGGCTCTGCTTCTACCCTCCTTTGCTATTTGAAGCTCTCTTTCTCCATCCAAAGGTTCCCTTTTGCCATTCCAAGCTTCGACAATCTCGATTAGGCCGCTACGGAACCTAAAAGAAGATAAGAACAAGTCATAGCATAGGGTGTTCACAACATTCAATCTTCGCATGAAGAGAAAACAACCTACAACTCCCAAAAAAGACTCAAAGTACATAAAGCTAATAGAATCACTAACATTGAACAAAGCTAAGCTAAATAAGCATAAAAATGGACTAAACAAGGGCTTAATTAGGGTGGAAAGAGGCCATAAAAGCGGCCTTAAAAGCTACTTATCAACTGCCACAAGCTGAACACAGGCACTGTGCAAGGCACATTTATGCTCATTGGAATAAAAATTACAAAGGGGATGAATTTAAGAAATTGTTTTGGAACATAGCATTCTCTTATAATATGGCAGATTTCAATGAGAACTTAGCTGAATTAGAGAAAGTTAATGAAGCAGCAGCAGTAGGATTTAGGAGTTACAACCCTAAGGTGTTTTGTAGGGCCTTCATGAAACCTGCCACTAAGTCTGATTCAATCACAAATAACATAGCTGAGACCTTTAATGGTTACATCATAAATGCTAAAACAAAATACTTAATTCACATGCTTGAAGATATTAGAGCCCAGTTAATGCAAAGGCTGGTTCAAAAGAGGGTTGAAATGGAGAAATGCACAATTGTCCTGTGTCCTAGGATACAAAAAAAATTAGAAAAAGAGAAGGAAAAAGCTGCAAGTTGTGATGTACTTCCTTCATCCACAACCTTGTTCCAGATCAATCACAACTTGGATAGCTTGACTGTTGATTTGGAGATTAAGTCATGCACTTGTAGAAAATGAAACATGACTGGAATACCCTGCTGCCATGCCATCTCTGCCATTTTCTTCAGTCACATGCATGCTGAGGACTTTGTGGATGCTTGCTATAAAAAGGAAACATGGGCAAAGGCATATGCAGGTTCAATTCCACCTCTAGAAGGTGAGAGACATTGGCCCAGGGTTGAAGTTCACTTAGACCCACCTCCTATCAAAATTGGGCCTTTGTAGGCCAAGAAAGAATAGGATCAAAGCCCCTCATGAGGATCCTAAAAAACCAGGGACTTTGTCAAGACATGGTATAGAGATGACCTGCAGTACTTGTGGGAGAAAGGGGCACAATAAGAGAAGGTGCCCTAACAGAGACTCTGCTACAGCTCAACCCCCTCCCCCAAAAAAACATAAGGGAAGACCTAGAGCAGATGGACAGTCAAGTACCCCTAATGAAGCTGCACATCACACCTCCACAGCTGAACCAACCAAATTGGGTAGAAGAGGGAGGGTGATTAGAGGAGGAAGGGGTTCAAGAGGTGGCACAACAGGAGGGGGCATCACTTCAAGGGGTAGAGGTGGCACAAGAGGAGAGGCCATCACTTCAGGTGGCAGAGGTGGCAGAAGAGGAGGGGCCAACACTTCAGGTGGCAGAGGTGACACAAGAGGAGGGGCCAGCACTTCAGGTGGCAGAGGTGGCACAAGAAGAGGAGGGACTAGTACATCCAGGGGCAGAAGTGCCACAAGAGGAAGAGGTGTCAGATCTTCAAGTGCAAGGGTAAGAATAAATTGTGTTCTGTTGTGTTCTGTTTTCCTCATTTGATGCAATTACTTACATTGTCAATGTCTTCATATCTCACAGGCACCTCATGGCTTTGGGGTTATGTTCAATGATAATGGAACTCCAATGACAAATGTAAGTTCATTTCTGACATGCCTAGTTTTAAGTTGCTTTGGTTTTATAATCATACTCATTGTGTGAAGTTGTTCCAATTTCAGGTGTCTGGCACATTAGGAGGGCCAAGAGTACTCAGCCAAAGCTCATTCATTGACACTAGTCACCAACAAGCAAGTCAAGCTTCAACCTCAACCTTCAATCCAACGCTTTAGTTCCTAAGTTATCAATGTTGCTACAGCTATTTTTTAGGACTAGTAATATCAGTTTACTTTTGTAAGACAATATTTGGGTCAACATTGCTATTATGGCATGTAATGCAAACATATGTAACTTGCTTCAAATTTTAAGTTATGGCAATTGCAATCAGATTTGGGCAAAAACTCATATTATTACCAACCATGCAAAACAACAAGTTCTCATGAAAATATACCTTAGAGGATATGTAAACAATGAGCCATATCCCACATACTAATAACTACCCTACACCTTAGTACTAGTTACTTTAATATGTAAACAATGATGCCTAGTAAAATCCAAGATACAACCATTGCCATTGAAATACTCTTATCATTCCCACCTAATCTAGACATCCCAACATTCATCTTCAACTGCTGCAACTCCACTTCCATGACCTCTTTTTGTAGCTTCAGTTTCTTCAACTTCTCCCCCATTATTTGCTTCTCATATTCTAGTTCAGTAATGATTGTGTCCTTTTCAAGAAGCTTGAAATGCAAATCTTCAATCTCACTGGAGTGATTATTAGTATTCATGAATTTGGACTCCCACATGAAAAAGCGACAATCATCCTCCTACATTAACATGAAATTAACCAATAAAATTAGAGCACCAAATTTACCCAAATATAAAATTGAAGGAACCCTAAAATTACAACACCAAATTTAACCAAGACAAATAAATTTAAACCCACTGGCCAAAAAGAGCAACAAAGGAATTTCTTCCCAGCATTAGAGCCTTACTTGCACGTTCTAACAACAGTCTCAACTTCATGGCGACATTTCATCTTCATCTTTGGGATGGGAATTCCTGAACTTCTCCCTGAATTGTTTGAAGATGAACCTGAAATTGCATCACCAGCCATAACGACTTTTTTGGAGAAAATTTTAGGGCAGAGGAAAAGGGAGAAGAATGAGATTACGAAGAGTTGAAGAAAATTAGGGAGAAGAAGGAGATTTCAGTTCATTATAACGGGCAAAAAAAGGCACGTGCGTCACGTGCGTAACGGTCTATGAGGCTAACTTGCAATTCTAGGTCACCAACAGGTTACGGTCTATTTTAAGAAGATAAGTAAAAAAGGTGGGATTTTATTGAGTTAACTCAAAAGTGGGACTGTTTTAAGAAGACCGCCCAAAGGTGGGATTATTCCCATCAATTTTTTCTTTTTTTTTCCTCTATATTGTTCCTTTTTTTTATGGTTGGGACTTGGGAATAGAAGAGTTGGGGGACTAGGGGAATATACTTAGTGGTGTTAAAACAGGTTCTGGGTATACCCACGGCGAATCAGGTCAGACTCGAACAGGTCAGGCATCTGACAGTCAGTGTCCCAGGTCGTGATTGGTCAGGTTTTGTTCAACTGAGTCGATCACATTTGAATCATGGGATTGTCGGGTGCCGGACAGGTCTGAGCGTTCCATTTACAAGTCGATCCATTCCCGGGTATGATCGCCTGTGGACATTTTTTTACTGGGTTTGGGCATGTCGTATTTGGGTTTCATGTACGCTTGGGTAGAGTCAAGTGTACTCGGGTTGAATTACTAATGACCATAGTTCGATCATTGTGAAGCATCGGGTCCATTCGCTATTGAACGTCAATTCAACTTCAGTTAACTCCTGGTCGGGTCATCTTGATTTTGTTATGGATTTTGTAAACAAATGTTCTTATTAGAAGTATTAAGATCGACATATATATACATATGTGTGTGTGCCATAAATATATGGATGATAACGAAAACTAATAAAAACACTATATTGTTTACCGTGACGTTTTTCTGGCGAGTTTTGTTTGTTGTTGGAGTTTTCTTACGTCCCACATCGGTGAGAAAGCAAAGAAATGGATGAAAAGGGTGTATTAAAAAGGCACACGGATAACATTGGTCATATAACAAATGGAAGTTGGGCCTAGTATATTTAGTTTGGCAAAATTATGTTGGGCTGTATTTTTTATCAAAAGCCCGATGAATATAAGTTATGCTGAACTTTTTTTTAATATTTGAATTTTTTTGCTTTTGAGTCGAGCCTCAAGCCAAGCTTGGAATTGAACCTTTCGAGCTCGAGCCGAGCCGAACCTCAACCATTCTCGAGCTGAGCCTGGACATGTTCGGGATCAGTTAATGGTTAACTAATCGTAATTTCATGTTACATTTTACCTTTGCAAAACATTCACATATTTCAACCTTATAATATAATAGTGACATAGTGTAGTTGTAGACTTGTAGTTATTTGGTTAGAAAATCACTCGGTCAAGTCATAAGTTATTAATCATAATATTAAGTTCACTCTAATTTTAGTAAAATACTCGCATCTTTGAAGTTATTATACCTTATAATAATAAGTTTAATAAAAAATCAAAGTAAAAATAATCGACTTGTGTAATACCCCGAACCTTAATCTCGTTTTATTAAATATTAATTACGTTTATTAGCTTAATTTCGTCCTAAATTTTTTCGAAATAATTATGGTTAAGATTATTTACTTTAGTATTACAAAAAGTGATATTTATTATGATAAACGATTATATAATATAGTTTATGGATTTAATTAGGAAATCCTATATATATATTTTCCTATATGATTTTTGAGTAAATGATTTTTTTAGCTAAGCTCAATGTTGATATTTTAGAGCCCAAATTTAGCAAAACTCAACACTTGTAAAAGGGTCAAAATTTGACATTTTATTTTCTCACCAAAAGAAAACAAGAAAAGAGAAAGAAAGAAAGTAAGAAAGACCCCAAACCCTCGACAAACCGACCACCCCATTTCCTTTTTCTACCTTCTCTCTGACTTGTCTCCTCCCTTGCTCCCCAAGGTGTTGAACCACCAATTCCCCTCATTCCACCTCTATTTTGTTCCCCTGAATTTGGCTATGAAAGCCCATTGAATTTAGCATTAAAATCGCACCAAAAACCAGAATAAGCTTCACCTCCCATTTCTCTTCTCTCGTGCGCTGCACCACCACCACTTTGCGCACCACCTGCAGTGCACCACCTTCTCTCTGGTCGCCAGAAATCTTCGCTGGCAAACCGCTACTGAACCCCTGCACACCGCGCTGCACCTCGCAGCCCCCGCAACGCAAGCTCCCTTCTTCTCTCCTCCTTCGTTTCTTCGCACTGCTTTGTTGCTGCCCCCCTGCTCGCCGGCGCTGCCGTCACCACTACCTGAATTCCCAGACTCGCCGGTGCTCCACTGCTTCTCGCCGGAGCTCTGGTCCCTTCTCTTGTTGGCTTACTGCCTTGTTTCTTCCCTGCTCTTAGAAGCAGAGGTAAACTACCTCTTCTTATTTTTCTTTCCTTTGTTTCAGATTTTTAAAGTTTATAAATTCAAGCCTCAAAGCCCAATTTAGCCTTTGATGATTAGATTAAGTTAAGCCCGAGTCTATTATTAGTTAGTTTAACTATTGGGCCTAAATCTAATTTCCTTAAGAGTTAGCTAAAGTTATTTTATTAATTAAATATAACTATTGGGCCTAATTACTTTTGTTATGCTGAATTTTATTTTCTAAACCCCAATTATTAGTTCACAAAATGGAACTTACGTTTTTTTCAGGTTTTTGTATGAAAGTGGTTTTTGTTTCACTAGTCCTGCCTACGTTAAGATAACTAATGACTTAATTTCTAAAGCCTATAAATTGAGGTGATTTAAGCAAGAATTGTTTAGTTGCTTAGTGGGTAACCTCTAATTATGGATTATGTTGTCAAGCTTCAAATTATTTAAGTTATAACATGTATAACATACCTTCCTAAACTAGTTAAAAGTCATAACTACTCATAATCTTAATAACTAGCTCATTTAATTAAATAAGTTTAATTGAGGATTCTAACCTTGTAATATGATATTATGACTAAAATATGAGTAACACTCTTAATTCGATTTCTAAGTAAGATCTATGAATTTTCAAGAGTTAAGTATAAAAGGTTCCCTATAAACTGTTTTAGTACTAAAATATTAAGTATAAGCTACTCGTCACATAAATACTAGTAAAGCCAAACTATTACAACTCATATACTTAACTAATTTGTAAACTAAAAACTATTCGTTAAACCACACTAAGAATTCTTCCTAATCAGTTACTAACTTGTTATAAAAATGCTTGTATTGAAACTTAAGAGAACTCGTTCCTCGGAGCTCAATAAGGACGATCTCATAAAGATAAGAAGAGGATTATTATACTGCAATCGAGGTAACAACTACTGCTAGTACCCGCAACTCCCTTTAAATATGTTTATGAAAATAGGGATATTATCTCAGATAACCCTGACTTATAGGCCTTTTTCCAATATAACCCCGACTTTGGCAGCCCTGTGTCTCCGATAACCCTGAACTTGATTTTTGTCATTAAACCTGACGAAATTAGACACGGCGTTAACTATTTTGTGTTCTTCATCCTCTCTATTATGTTCTTCATCCTCTCTCTATTGTTCTTCACCACTTTCTCTCACTTGTTCTTCAAGTCCTTGTTACTCTTCAATTTAAATTTCGTAATACATCTCTTTGTTCTTCAATTCTCACTCTCCTAGTTCTGGGAAAATTTGTCATTTTTGCTGGAAATTTTCAGCACAAAACGGAATAGGACTAAATTGGAACTCCTGTAAAAAAGCAGCAGCAGATGCCGATATTTAAACTAATTCTTTCAGCACCCCCTTCTTTCCTACTCATCAAAATTTAATCATAGAAACACATGGATGCAGGAGATGATGATGATTACTCGGCCCCATATCAATATCATACCAAAATTAAATAAACTTTACAATACAAAATGAAATTAGAAAATTCTTTCTTGGATTAAACCCAAAATAGTATTTCTTTTCTAAAAAAAAAAAGAAACAGCAAATTATCAGATTATGAGGGGAATTTACCAATTTGGGAGAAATGATACAAAGACCCAAAAAGAGGGGGAGAAAACGCTGAAAAACGAACTAAATTATCTCTCAAAGTCTAGATCTGGGAAAATTTGTCATTTTTGGTGAAGGAATCTGAAATTATTTGACAAAAATGAAGCTTGAAGGTGAACAATTGAGGTTTGGTCACTTGGAAGAAGAAAGAGAAAGAGAAAGAGAAAATCTGGAGGGGTGGTGGTTCCAGTTGGTGGGTGATGGTGGTCGAAGATGATGTTGGTGTTGCTGTTGTGGTTCATGGTGAATCTTATCGGTACCCAGATTCACTTGTACATTCATGGCAATTTTTCAAAACAAAAAAGAGGAAGAAAATTTGGGGATTTGTAATTCATTTCATTGCAATTCAATAGATGAGTTTGGTTGCCGAAAACAAAACAAAGGAAGAAATTTTGGAGAAAGTGGTGAAAACCATTGATGAATGCTTGAGAATAGATGAAGAACTAGAAAGAGAAAGAGATGAGTTTGGTTTTTTTTTTTTTTAAAACAAGGCAGTAAGTATTTTGGTGTGAAAATACTTAACGCCGTTAAGAATTCCGTCAGGTTTAATGACAAAATACAAGTTTAGGGTCATCTGGGTAAAAAAAAAATATCGGGGTTATTTGGGAAAAAAGCCTATATGTCAGGGTTATCTGAGATAATATCCCATGAAAATATGAGTATACAATGGAATGGTAAATGTTTATGATTATTTATTTTGAGTTACGGGATGATACTTATTACTTTGATACTATTTCTGAACTGTCATGAGTTATGGAATCAAGATATGATTTTGCTACCTTAATTATTGAGGTAGAGCTGAGATGAATGATTGAGGATTATCACATATGAATATTAAAAGTTACGAAACATGATAAAGTAAAAGTGTAAGAACCGGTTTCTTGGAGCCGATTGGCGGTCGTGCACGAACCGAAGCCATTTACTTGGGCACCGGCTCATCACTTTTTTACCAGGGCACTGGCCCTTTATTAGTGTAGGGCAACGCCCGGGGCACAGGCCCTTGCACAGTGGTGCATACACATGGCTGGGTGACGTCCCAAAGCTATTTGATTTTTGCAGCAACCAGAGTAAAAATGGATGAAAGGATTAATGGATGATAGAGGTGAAATTAAATAAATGTTGTTTCTATAAATGTTTGAATTATTCTTTCCCTCTGTTTGTAAACAAAATGAATTAAAATGAATTTACGTTGCTAGAGTAGCTTGTTACTGAGCCTCGGCTCATAACGTTTTGTATTTTATGTTTTAGGTACTGCTGGGGACGATGGTATTGCGTAGTGGCAAGGATTACCACCTTATAATATCATCTAGTAGTAGTGCTACTAACTTGTAAGGTTAACTTAACCAGAAAGTAAGACAATATACTTTAATATAAGTTATCGTTGTTATATCATGTAATGTTAACGTTATATGCTTTAATATATATAAGTTAATACTATTATGTCTCACAAAGTTTAAATATGTTGTGTAACTGTAGCCTTGTACCTTCCTAATCGAAGGTGCGACAGTAATGCCTCGACCAAATAAGTGTTCCGCTGCTAATTAGGACTTCTTAAATAGTGAATTAGTGGTTGGGTCGTTACAACTTGTGAATTCGAGTATAATTTAATCTAGATAATAATAAATTAGTTTGGTTACAAAACAATTTTGGTTGAGTTAAGTTCGATTTTCAATTAAAATATGTCAAGTTCAACTCAATTTTTGTTCAATTTAGTTTTAGTAAAAATAATTTACAATAATTGAATTTTAATAATTTTGTGGGGTTTAGTCGTCCAAATTGGTTGGTTTGAAAAATTGGATCAAATAAGGCAGATCTTATTTTATCTAGTTAACATGAATTATAGTTGAATTCGGGTCAATCATAAACAAATCGGGTTGAACCTGATATTTATTGGGTCTAGTCGGGTTTTATGTTAATATTTGGTTGGGTTACAGTCAGGTTCGGGTTTGAATGCAGGTCTGTGTGGTCAGGTCAAAATATGATCTTGCCGGGTGCCGGTCAGGTCTGGGTAATCCCAGGTCAGGTTTCGGTCAGGTCTGGGGACTGACCCTCACAGGTCGAACCAGGTTCAAGTCAGGTCAATATCAGGTTGACCCAGCGATCAGATCTGTTTCAGACACCACTAAATATACTTATGAGAAACTCGAAGTTTCTAACAGTTGAAAACGCATAATGTTTACAACAGTGGCGAAAAATGTTAACATAGGGGAACGTTTAGAATAAATGTGAATTGCATACGTAGTTTGGTAAGAACGTTTTCAAAGAGTATATTGCAAATCTACAGTCTACCCACAATCATCGACAAATTTTTAAATGAGACGGTCCTATTGTGATCATACAGTGAGGCTTAAACATTCCACTAGGCCAACCTAGTAGCAGTAGGCAACCTATCTTGAATAACAAACCACAAAATAATATTAGGAGAAGCAAAGTTTAGCCTAATAAATTTTACTCTAAACATAAGGAGTAGAACCTTGAGAATATGATCTTTTCAATATGAACATGTACATATTGGTGATTAAGGAGTTATTGATACCAAAGGAATGTCAGCCTCTTCTCTTAAGAATATGATCTTTAAAACTGAAAATATTTTTCACCATCCAAGACATACCAGAGGAAATATGGTTGTACTTCTCTTAATATAGTAAGTATTGACCCATCTCACCCAAATTCTATCAAACTTAAACAGGCCCGTTCCCGACATTTTGGAGGCCCTGGGGCGAACTAAAAAATATGGACCCTCCCCAATCTCAACTATTATTCTCCATATATATTGATTTAAAGAAATTAATGGTCAAAGTTCTGCTGAATATGACTTTTTTTAATAGCTCATGAAATCTGGATTCATTTTACCTTACATTTTTTATAAGATAACCACTGGATTGATGGTTATCTTTTTATGATATGTCTTCCTAAACTAAGTCACATCTTGCTTCTTAAATTTATCACGTCATCCTCATCATCAAGTTGTCAGTTAGAGTCTAGGTGGAATTACAAAATTGTGTAAGTGCTTTGGCCTTTGGATTACTTTTTTAATATTAATCTGGGTTTGAATTGTGAAAAAAGAAAAGGCAATAACATAACCCTTCCCTTTTTAACAGTTCCACTTTTCCATTCGCTTTTACAAATGCACTACTTTATTAACATCTAATATCTTTAACTATTTTACTTTATCGATTCGTAGAATTTATGTAACATATAATATTTTTAAATTAATATACATATTGCCGAAGTGAGGTAAAAATGAACAATGTAAACGTAAAAAGTGAACAACTATATAAAGTCGAGGGGGAATGAAATAGCAAAAGGGACATAGTTACTTTACATGAGAAGGAAAGAAAACCCACCTACTAAATATTAGGTAGCTATTTTAAAATCATTGAAAACAAAAGAAAACCAAAAAATAAAATTAGGAAGTTGAAGCTATTTCAAAATCATTGAAAATAAAAGAAAACCCAAAAAGAAAAAAATAGAAAGCTGAAAAAGCTATTTCAAAAAAAAAATAGAAAGCTGAAAAAGCTATTTCAAAATCATTGAAAACAAAGAAAACCCAAAAAGAAAAAAATAGAAAGCTGAAAAAATTTAAAAACGTCATAGGTGGGAGTCGAACTTGGGATGGAGAGCTGCAGTGGAGTAACTAATCATTATGACATCCAATAAACCAAGTAGGCAACACTATATTTTGTAGATGTAATGCGTGCAAAATTTTTTTATCCCTCAAACTGCAGATTGGAAATCAGCAATATGGGCCTTCTCTCCCTGGGCCCTGGGCAGGCGCCCCTCCTGCCCAGGCTCAGGGACGGGCCTGAACTTAAAAGTAAGAGCCCATGAAAGCTTGAGAATAGTAGCATTATTCCACAAGGGCGGACTTTTCAAACCTAAACCACCAGTCCACCACCAGCCTAAGGTAGGTACACATTATCCCAGTAGAAAGGAATTTGTTTTGTGAAGAAGTGGTATCACCCAATCCACAAGTAAAGCCTGTAAATTCTTTCAATCTCTATCAAAAGCTTTTTGGGTAGTATGAACAATTGACTCTAGTAAGTCTGAAGGCTGAAAGAGATAGTTTTAATGAGCAACATCCTTCCAGCATAAGAGAGTCTTTTATAGTCTAGCATTTAACCTTAGTAGTAACTCATTCAACCGAAGGCTTACAGTGATTGAAGGACAATTTCTTAGAAGAAAAAGGAATCCCTAGGTATCCAAAGGGAAGATCACCTTGCACAATATGAAACTCATGTAGATTATCAGCAATGAAATCTTCTGAAACCCAAAATATTACTTTTGTCTAAATTGGCTTCTAAGCCAGAAGCATAGGAGAACTTATGAACAGTATTAAAGAGCATTCAAATAGAAAAAGCATCAATTCCATAAACATCCAAAAATAACAAAAAAGACTGTGAGTGAGGTTTAGCCTTTTCACATTGGATTTTTTAACTGTAAATAATACAAACTTCGCCCGTTCTCTCGCAATAATACAAACTTTAGATTATTTTTAAATAATACAAACTTTTGCCCAAAATTCCCCTGGTAGGTCAATACCAGTTGTAACTTGTTGTAGCAGGTCACTATGAAACGTGTCTCCCCCCACACCACCCCACCCCTCCCCTCCCCCCACACCACCCCACCCCTCCCCGGCCGGACCTTCCCTCTATCTCTCTTCCTCCCCGCCTTCCAGCCCCTCCTCAACCACGAACCAAACCCCAGTCTCTCCCCCCACCCCGAGACCACTTCCCAGTACCTCCCCCACCCCATAACAACTTCCCCAACCCCTCCCCACCCGAAACCGTCTCTCTCTTCCCTCACTCACTATCTCGTGTCCTTCATCTCTCCTAAACCGGCTATTTTTCGCCGCCTCTTTACCGCCGCAGACTCTCCTCCTCTCAGTCGTTCTCCCCTCCGCCATCGCATTCCCGAATGTCGAAAATCCCTGGCCCAATTGGTTTGAGCATGAGTGATGATTTTGTGGTGGGTCGAATTTCGAGGAGGACCAGATGTGGTAGGTCGAATTTCGAGTCAAGGTGTTGAAATTGTGGTGGGTGTTGGGTGAAGGAGCTCAGTGAGTATTAATGGCGGTCGTCCGCCATTGATGATGGCTGCTCTTTTTTTGGTGGTCTCATAGTCACTTTTTTCGACTACACTCTCTCTCTTTCGCGTCGTCGATTTCTCCTCTGCAACAATCTTAGGGCTTCCCGAGGTTCGAATTTTAGCCTCTGATCTCGTCCCCTCCATTCTCTCTAAGGTTCGAACTTTGGTGACACCATTGATGAACAGAAGAACCGAAGAGATGAAAGAGTAAAGAGATAAGGTTCTTATTAGGGACGCCATTGATGAACTTTTTGTTCGGATTCTTGTGAGGATTTCCGAGGTAAGGTAGGCAAGGGGAGATATTTGGGACTGGAGGAGGAGAAGGTGGAGGTTTTGGGGTGGTTTCCACGGGTGGGTTTGGGAGAGGGCGAGAGTCTGGTGGTGCTGACGGTGGTGGCATGGTGTTTCTTCGAGTCCGGTGGAGGAGTTCGGTTCTCGGGGGGAGGTTCAAGGCCGGGAGTGTTGAAGATAAGCTGAAGGAGTGTTGAATTTTTTTTACCGGTTTTGTAGGTTATAGGTCATATTGACCTACCGGGAATTTTGGGCAAAAGTTTGTATTATCTAAAAATAATCAAAAGTTTGTATTCATGGCGAAGAACAAAAGCAGTTTGTATTATTCTAGTTAAAAAATCCTTTCACATTTAGGATGATAAATGAAGTTGAGAACATAAACAATTAAGTCGTTGAATAATACTAGTCAAATATTCCATTCTAAGTCCTAAGAGCAAACAAAAAAGGAGATATTGGGTCACCTTAGGGGTATTTGGCAATTGGTTGTTATCTTTGGTTCAGGGTCGTGGCCATTTATTTATTTTATTGAGCTTTTTATGTTGGTTGTTGACTATCAAGGATTGGGGTTCCTCAATGAGCGGCCTAAGAGCTTCATTTCTAACCTTAACTCAAGCCGATTGAGGATCATCAGGATGAGGTAGCCTGACGAATCACATTAATCCCATATTGAATAGCCGAAGAAACAAGTCTAGCTCTAGGATGAACAACAGCATGAACTTACCTAGAAGGATTCCCACCTTCATCATCTTTCACTCTCACTCTCAATCTACATCCAAGTCTCTCATGTTGCTAGTGAGAAAATTTGCAAGTCATAAACTTCCTTCCTGAATTCATGTGTCATAGACTCTAAAATGGCCACCAATGACAATTGACTTTCTTGCTTCTGGGGAGAATGGTAGAAGAAGAAGATACTACAATATTGAAAATTAAACTCAACATACACCCAATATTAATTTAGCAAATTCAATTCGAACTATAAAGCCCTAATTTTGATAAAACCCCCGATTTGTAAATCTCAATTTATGAAGAGCGCTAAAGTTCGAAACTATATCTTAAATCTTACCTCGAGTTGATGAAATTGACAAAAAACTTTCTTCATAATGCTATGAAAAGGAACCTGAACCCCCAATTCACAAATACATTTGTGACGATTGAATTGAAGGAAAATTGGCAAATTGTGTTTGAAGTTTTATGCTAAGGGATATATGCAAAAATAAATTGAAAGGATATATATAAGGATATGGGGGGGAAGGGAGGAGATAGGCCCCGCTAGAAAAAAAATGATGGATAGAATCCATTTAGACGTAGAAGAACCAACAATTTGGAATTAAAAAGATAGTTAAATCAATAAAAAAGAAACATTAAGAAAGGTAGTTGGTGATCTCAGAGGTTGGTCGGTCCGATTTATTGGGTAATGGGTCTCCCTCCCAGGTTCATTATTGTGCATTGCCTAGTGGCACCATTAAATTTAATGTGGGTGAAGGGTGCCTCAAGGAGGAGGGTGTTGGTATAGGTACGGTGGTTCATGACTCACAGGACGTGATGTTCATGTGTGCTACCTCACAAGATCCGCGTAAATGGAATACAAGATGCCTTGAGGCAAGAGCAATACTTTTTGGCATGAAGGTTCTTGTAGAGTTCAGCTTCAAGACGTGCTTGTGGAGAACGATAACTTGAATATGGTATATGTAATCAACTAAAGAGAAAACCATAGATTTTTCTACAGATTATTGACTACATATTAGCTTTTGCTTGTCATTTCCAGTCCATTTCTTGGTCTCTTATAGGTAAAAATGGTTATGAGATTGCACATACTCTTGCTCATTTTACTCCCTCGAAGATGGGCAAGAGAGTTTGGAGCTCAAAGTTCCCTTCTTCAATCATATCTTTATTGGTTGATGATATGCAGTTGAATGACTAGATTAGATTCTCTTGGAGGCCCTATCAATAAAAACAAAAAAGCAATATAATCTTTGAAAAGTAGTTAAAACAAAATTTGTACATCAAAATTACTCAAACATCCTTATGAGACTTGTCAAAGTCTGACCCAACTCAAGAACCAGACCCGATTTTATGTGGTTTTGAACAAGATTTTCAACTCACCCAAAATGACATGAACTCGATGGATTAGGAAATTCTAGGGTTAGCGTCAAGGTCAAACATGCCCGACCTGGTTGACCAAGGTTATGACTTAATAAGGATTATATCACTAGTGTATAGAAATATAATAATCTAAATAATTGAACTAACTGGATATGAAACAAATTATATATTTACATGAAGTAAATGTTTACTTTCACATGATTAAACTTCAATATCTTGATTTACTATATATGATAAAATATTATTTATATACTACAATTGTTGATCTAACATTTAACATCCAATGTTGGTTTAAGACATATACATCCTCTGTTTCTCAATGGATACATCATTTTAATTGGATACACTAGTTAACAAACAATGTTGACCTAAATATCTTTAATCATGTATTAGTAAAATTATAAATAAAAAAAATGACATTTTAAAAATATGGAAAAATTATCTCAGATGACCCTAACATATAGGTCTTTTTCCAAATAACCCTGACATGTTCACTCTTATAGCAGAGAACCCTAATTAAGCTTGTAATTTGTCATTAAATATAATAGAATTATTAAGGTGTTAACTATTTGACATTTATGAGAACCTATGTTTTAAAAAGAAAAGAAAAGCATCTTTTTCCACCCTCCCTCTCTTCCACCGCCTCCATCACTCTCGGAGTTATCTTCCACTTGCAATTCACTGCCCGTTCTTATTTATACCCAACTTTTGCCATATTCCCTTGCATAAACAGCCAAACATTTTGCACAATTTTCATTTGGTTTCCATCAATGTAATGCCAAGTGAAAACAGGCCAATTTCATAATGATAAACACCAAAAATTTCTATAACAAAAAATGTTGGTCAAACTAATACTCCAAAATTGAATGAAAAATTTCAGAAAAAGCACAATTTCATTAGAAGCTAGCTTCATCTGCAAAAGCGCATCTTTCCCTTTTCATGTCTTCAATTGCTCCCACCACAAAGTTACTTCAACTCTTTCAACATCAATCAGCACAATTAAGGGAAGAAACTTCTATTTCATTTAATTATTCACCTAATTGAAGACCAAATCTCAACACCCCGAACTTCTTCCCTCTCTCTTGCATCCCCTGCTTATGCTCATCAAACACTTGCTGGAAAATTATCGACTTTTAGTCAGAGCTTCCACTGGTGTCGCAGTCATGTTCGAGTTTTATGCAAATAAATAACCAAACAGTATGTTCATGCATTTTAAAAATTAAACTATGTTGGCTCATTAAATACGTAAAAGACTAATTTTTTATAACATGTTATTTAAGCAATCAAATTATAGGGAACCTAATCCAATTGTCCAATTTATCTGAATTTAGCATTGGAACATTTAGTTATTTAGGTCTTGTAATTAGTAAAAATAAGCATGTGCGGTGATGAAAGCGATAAAGGAAAAAATTGTCAAGAATAAGTCAACCTTTGGTCGGTCTTCTTAAAATAAGTTAACCTTTTGATTATTTTATAATAAGTCTAACTTTCATACCCCTAAATTTTAAACAAGTTATGACCTGTTGTGTACCTCTTTAACCGGTTATGAATGATATGTGTTATTATTTAATTGGTCTGATTTTTTTAACTCATAATTTATAATTTTAATGTTAAACGTTAATTTACTTTTGTTTTTTATTTGAAATATATTTTTTTCCCCACACAAACTTCTCTCTTCTCCCCCTCCACCACCCTACTTTCTCCCTCATCCCTTCCCCAACCCCTTAGCACAGGACTCCACCAACAGCTACACCAAGCCCTCCCACCAACAGCTTCATACATATCAAGTATTCGAAACAATTTCTCAGGTGATCTCTTCCAAAAGGCCACTGCTTCACCAAAATTCAAGAGCTGCAAAACACAACCTTTAGCCGTCTGGACGAAACAAACCTCCCTAATCAACTCAGATTGAGCCCCATCAAAGATAATTTCACAAAGACGCTTCTCCCCAGTGAGAAGAACCATAACAAAGATCTTAACAGCTTGAACCCACTTCTTCATCTTCTCATCCAAAGTAGTCCACTCAATCCTCTAAACATCTTCAATACTAAACCTCTAAACCCTAAATTAGCCAAAGATTCCTCAAGTGCATCTCTCCTTAAACTATTATAAACCTGGCAACACTCCTTCTCGTACCCGGCTCGAATCATACGATCGGCAATCTCACGAAGGTCAGACACAACGTCAGGGTAGATTAAATCAACGGAAACATCACCAGCCAAACTACCACCTCTCTCATGATAAGGATGATTAAAGTTCCTGAAATCGCCGTCGATGATATCTCCATCGTACGAAGCGAAAGAGAGAGTAACCCGATGAATATACCCGTACAATCTATCCGCGTCTATTGGAACAGCGCTCCGCGCAAGACGAGACCGTAGCTCGTCTTAAGCTTAAACATGGCGGGTTTTTGAGGTGGGTAGGGGAGGGTCTGGTTTGTGTTGGGAGGGGGATTTTCGTGGATTGATTGCGCGGGGGTGGGTTGGGGATTGACGAGTGTGGGGGTCGGGCTGGGCTGGGCGAGGGTAAGTAAGATGGGGTTTTAGTAGGTGGTGATGGCGAGCTAGACTTCTGGTTGGTGGAGAGGTGGAGGAGGTGGTCTAATGGTGGACTGGTGGAGTGGTGGTAGAGTAAGAGAGGGGTGGAGGAGGGAGAAAAATAAAAAAAAATGTTAAATTGTTAAATACAAAAATACACACAAAAATACAAAAAATCTACGTAAAACTATACAAAAATATAAAAATACGAACAAAAGTATATAAAATATCAGGCCCTTACCTGTAGAACCGATCACCGGTTATTTGACTTGTTTAAAATTAAGGGGTATGAAAGTTAGACTTATTATAAAATAATCAAAAGGTTAACTTATTTTAGAAGACCGGCCAAAGGTTGGCTTATTCTTGACAATTTTTCATATAGGCATGGATATGAATATAATATAATGAAATATAAAAAAAAGAGAACGGAAGATGAGAGATTTAGAGAAGAATGTACAATAGCATTAATTCCATTAAGAATCTACATCATGACAAGTAGATTGTTAGTAAAAAAAGAATTAAATTAGAATTGACCCTCGGAAATTATACCTTTGTCGTTGGGTCTTGTATAACGATCTGCAGGGGAAGCAATATTGAAGCTTGTATGGAATTTGAATGTAAATAAATGGAATTTGAATATGTGTTTGAGTGATTTTCGTAGTATGAGAGTGTATGAAAGTGTATATAGAAGTGTATGATGTGTATATAAAACTCTGTAAAACGTTCGTCGAAAAGCAAGCTACCTATAGGAGAAACAAGTCCGAAATTCATGCAAAGAGAAGCGAAGGAGGCGCGCGCTTGGCGCACGACCGTTGCGCACCCCGCAATCACCTTACGGCGGACCACCGTGCGTCTGGCGCAGCCAGTCTGCGTGGCGCGCTGCTGCGTCAAACGCAGCTTGGTATACATGAACAACTTTTAACTGAAAACCCTTGGGGTTGTTGGAATCCTCTCATCTCCACACAGGGAGACCAGGGATCAAATACTTGGTGTCAAAAGTGGGGTGTTGGGGGGAGGGGATTTAGCATGCTTTAAAATTTTGGATTTTGGACTAAATGGTTATTTGGTTTATATGAGAAGTCATAATTTATATGAAATCTCGTTTCATTTGGAAGTAAGTTATACATAATCAAACTTATGAATTGCTAAAGTGTTTAGTTGAAAAGGGGGAAGTGAAATTATATGGGAATTTCTATTTAACTGAAGGACGACCCTAGATAAGCAATTTCCTCCATTTTGTGGGAAGTTAAAATCCCATTCATTTTGGAAATTTTCATGTTACTAGTTGTTGGCTCGTCCGCTATCGCGCATGGTCCCCCAAGGTAGCGAAAATGGTGGTGAATAACTAAATGCAAGTATTAGCATTATTGATTTAAGCAAAACCAAATCATGCGAACTTGGTAGATAGGAAGAGAAAGTAATTAGATAGCATAGCATATATGCATATAACCCTTGTTAGTGCAAGCTATTTTTGGGTTGCGAAACTTGTGGAGGGTTTTTCGCATCCTCTAGAATGTCCTTGAGTCATTGTTATATCTGTTACAAGAACTCATTCATGCCTATTAGAAAAAAGAGTTTAGTTCATATTAGGCGGTGATGATTAACTATAAGGGCCACATTTTTAACATGTACCATTAGACTTTACATCAAAACAATAAGCAGAAGAGTTTTTTGGGTGGGTGATGTAGTAGCTTAATTTCTAGGCTTCGTAGCATCTTCGGTGGTAAGTGCGGTCCCTCAAGGGGGCAAAATCTAATTAGTGTTACTCTAATGGCGTAAAAATCTTGATAATGTAATTTAAATTTTGTATTTGCGAGAATAAACGTAATTATTTCTTGCAAGTATACTTTTATTTATGTTATAACATTCGCATAATCGAGTAACAATAAATGCGGAGAACTAAATGTTAAACATTAGCATAATCGAGTAAGGGAAAACGAAGCATCTAAACTTGGTACTTAAGAACATAAGCTAAGTAAATTGCATAACATATATTCCTATTGAAAATTTTACAATAGCTTTCTTCAAAAAAGGCTACCGTAAAGAAGAAATAACAGCCACAAATGCCTCCACATCAGTAGTAGTTTATTTATGTTAATATACTTATGGATAAATCTTCCTCATTTTTTGTATATATATATATATATATATATATATATATATATATATATATATATATATATATATATATATATATATATATATATATATATATATATATAAAATTCTTAATTTATTTTCTATATTTATATTTGTGATTTAAGAATTTATAAAGTATATATTTTTAGTATCATAATGTATTATTTCATATATTATAAAGCTTAATTTCGTATATTATATATAAAGCTTAATTGCCATAATATTTGTCGTCCATATTTACCGTATATCGTCCATATTTATACGGTATTTTTATTTTTTTTCCCTCATCTACTTCTTCCTCCATAACACCACCACCTAGCCACCATTACCACCACACACCAGCCACCCTACCCCCGACCGGCTACCCCAACCCCCCGCAACCCCTACACCCCACCCCACCCCCACCCCCACAACAATCCCCACAACAACAACCCCCACCCCATTCCCAACCCTCCCCACACCCGTAGCCCCCTCTCCTATCCTTTTGCGAGTGTCGCCGGTCCCCTCTCCCCTTCGTGCCGCGCCGCCCAATCCCCCTCTCCCCCTCCCTTCGCGCCGGCCGCCCGGTCCCCCCTCCCCTCCCTTCGCGCGCGCCGCCCGGTCCCCCCCTCCCTCGCGCGCGCGCCGCCCCCCCCTCTCTCCTTCATTCACGCTGCAAAGGTTCAACATAATCAGGACTTATATTATGGGACGGAGGGAGTAATATTGTGGCGAAGATATCTTGATAAATTTTGAAGTTGGACTAACCAAAATAGTAGAATTACACGTTAAAAATAGCAAAAGAAGAAAAGACATTTAGCTAAGAGTAGGCAAATGTTCAACATCCCACCTAAAGCCTCACAACTATTATAAATTTTCGCCAAAATCTTGGAAATTCCTCACATAAGAACACTGATAAAGAGTATAGATAAAATGTTTGTACAACTAATACTAAACAAAAGGGAATGTCAAGTAGTTTAATTGCTAGGCTCAACATTAGCCTCACTTCTAGGCGCGGATGTAAACTGATCAGTAGGTTCTGTAGCATACTGATTTATGGCCTTTGAACCTTATCTTCAAGTACAACTCTCTTGAGGACCCATTGCACGATATTGTTCTAGGTAAGAGTTATCTTCGGGCCTACTTCAATTAGGAAACGAGACATGCACAACAGTCCTTCGACAACTTTGAAGTCTTGCGGGACATTGTTCCAGGTAAGAGTTATCTTCGGGCTTACTTTGATCAAGAAATAGGACGTGCGCATCATTTCCTGGACAGCTTTAAAGCCTTCTCGATCATCTTGCCAATTGAACGCTTGTTAATTTGGTCTAAAGACCGACATAGAACTTAAATGTATACTCTTAGATTAACACGAATGTTTCTTGTTATTCTCTAAGTATGTAAACCTCATATAATCATATTGGGAAGATATACAATATATGATTTCTATGTGTATGAGTTTTATACGTATCATAATTTCGCATGGTATATAATAATAATGGCATCACTTTTTAACTCTATATTTTTTTAACACAAATAGAGAAATTAGATTAAAATAGCCTGAAGGCTACTATCATACAAAAGTCACTGATAATTAGAATATTACACACATACAACTTAAAAACATAAACCACCATCAAAGATCTATTAATAATCCCAAGGAGCATGGATGGAGTTAAATTGGGTGGGCTAAACATTCCTTCTTGTAATCATTCATCACACAAGCCGGAGGAGCAAAGTGTCGTCCCCCAAGGTAGCAAAATCTTATTAGAGAATGGATTGCCTAATTATCTTAATCATAGATTTTTCGAATTAACTCAATGCAATTTGATAAAGTATAAGTTATTTTATCTTTCAAAACTTATATCAATAATGTCATTTCTTCCATTTTAGCCAAATTTCTTAACATTAATACCTCTTCATCATATGTTTTTATCTCTTCCTTTATTCAGTTAATTGTGTTCCCACACTAACATACCCATCATTAAGCAAAACAAAATGGTAAAATATGACTCATCCGATATAAAAGGGTGCAAATGTCTCTCGAGCTCCATAGTGAGGATATGCGGGCCCAATCGACATGAATTGTCTCCTTGCTAAAGCTGCAATGATGATAATAAAACTAATTATTGGATGACAACAAGGAAGAAACAAATTATAAACCAAATAGCATCAAGTAAATAATACAACATGCTTGCAACAGCTAGAACAGAATAGAAAAGAGCGCCCTCAAATATGTTTAGTGATGGTAGATAAGATATCTAATTATGATGATAAGAGATAGTGGTTGAAGACTTAAAAGACTTGCATTGGACGTTTGACATAAAAGAAAGCACCATACGAACCGTAAGCAACAGCTAGGTCTTTTCAGTACAAAAGTCGACATCCGATGCTAACTCTCATATATAAATGCAGTCCTTGCAATGCAATTTTCACTTATCAATTATGACAATATTTCAGCACATTCTTCCAACTTTCCATACATTTTCTTATCATGATCCTAATCTACATTAGTAAATTTGGCCTTTACTAATCAAGTTTTTTTTTACAGGACATAAAACTGCAGTAAGTTGCACGCTTCCATATAGCATCGATAATAATCAACTAATTTATACAACTTAAAATAATCTTACCCAAAATTCGATTAGTGTTATAGGCCTAAAATGACGAATAACCCAATTCCCTTTCCCCACTTCTCTCACCTTCACCTTCTTTCCCCCGACCCTCTCTTCCCCTCTTAGTCTCGTATACAATTTCGTAAATTTAGATCATCTCCTACTACTCTATCTGCTCTCCCAAAAGCTCTCTTTTCTCTCTCCTCTCACTAAACTTTTCTGATTTTGCAAATTTTAGAAAGTCTTTTCTACTTACCCCCCTCTCCCATTCTGACCCGCTCACTCGTTTACTATGGTTGAGTTGATCAAATAAAGACTTGCTTAATCAACAAGGGGGAATAAGAAAGCATTATTGATATAACTGAAACAAATTATAAAATTAAACAAAATTCTCTGTCTAAGCTCTCTCTCAGTCTTTCCCCCCTCTTTTTGCCAGTCTATCTCCTCTTCCGTGACTTCATTCTTCTTCTTTAACCTCTACTATTTTCTAATCCAAATCTAAATGTAGGAAGTTGCACGCTTCTATGTTTATATTTATTATAGCATCAACCATAATCAACTAATTTATATGTTACAATTTAAAATAATCTTACCCAAAATTTCAATTAGTGTTATAGGCCGGAAATGACGAATAACCCAATTCCCTTTCCCCTCCTCACTCACCTTCACCTTCCCCCCCGATTCTCTCTTGCCCTCTTAGTCTCGTATACAATTTCGTAAATTTAGATCATCTCTTACTACTTTTTCTCTCTGCTCTCTCAAAAGCACTCATTTATCTCTCCTCTCACTAAACATTTTTTATTTTGCAAATTTTAGAAAGTCTTTTCTACTTGCTTCCCCCCCACCTCTCCCATTCCGACCCTCTCACTCGTTTACTATGGTTAAGTTGATCTGATAAAGACTTGCTTAATCAACAATGGGGATAAGAAAGCGTTATTGATATAACTTAAACACATTATAATATTGAACAAAATTCTCTCTCTAAGCTCTCTCTCAGTCTTCCCCCCTCTTTTTGTCAGTCTATCTCCTCTTCCCTACTTCATTCTTCATCTCTCACCTCCACTATTTTCTAATCCAAATCCAAATGTAGTAAGTTGCCGCTTCTATGTTTATATTTATCATAGCATCAACAATAATCAACTAATTTATATGTTACAACTTAAAATAATCTTACCCAAAATTTCGATTAGTGTTATAGGCCTGAAATGACTAATAACCCAATTCTCTTTCCCCACCTCTCTCACCTCTCCCCCTGCTCTCTCTTCCCCTCTTAGTCTCGTATATAATTTCGTAAATTTAGATCATCTTTTACTAATTTTTCTCTCTGCTCTCCCTAAAGCTCTCTTTTCTTTCTCCCATCACTTAACTTTTCTGATTTTGCAGATTTTAGAAAGTCTTTTCCACTTGCTCCCCCTCTCCCTTTCTGACCCTCACACTCATTTACTATGGTTGAGTTGATGTGATAAAGACTTTCTTAATCAACAAGGGGGAACAAGAAAGCGTTAATGATATAACAGAAACACATTATAAAATTTAAAAAAATTATCTCTTTAAGCTCACTCTCGGCCTTTCCCCCCTTTTTCTCTCAGTTTATCTCCTCTTCCGTGACTTCATTCTTCTTTTCTAACCTCTACTATTTTCTAATCCAAATCCAAATATAGTAAGTTGCACACTTTTATGTCTATATATATCATAGCATCAACAATAATCAACTAATTTATATGTTACAACTTAAAATAATCTTACCTAAAATTTCAATTAGTGTTATAGGCCTCAAAAGACGAATAACCCAATTTCCTTTCCCTACCTTTCTCACCTTAACCTTCTCCCCCCCGGTTCTCTCTTCCCCTCTTAGTCTCGTATACAATTTCGTAAATTTAGATCATCTCTTACTACTTTTTCTCTCTACTCTCTCAAAAGCTCTCATTTCTCTCTCCTTTCACTCAACTTTTCTGATTTTACTGATTTTGCTTATAGTCCAGGATTAAAATATTAGGATGGAGAGTGATATACCTCCAATATGATAAATTGTGTGTCAAATAGATGAACAGACTTTGACAGCAAAATAAAGAATGAATATGTGGGAATCATCATTGTTAACTACTAAGTTAATCGGCATATGTAGTTTGGCAAGAAAGGATTCTAAGTAAAAGAAACCTTTATATTAATGAGCAAAGAGGCAATAGTACTCTACACAAGTAAGCTATAACTTTTGTATTGATGCACTCACCTCTGGATTTAAATCATTAACTTTCTCAATCACGTGTTCCACATTCCCACACTGCAGAGCTTTCTTAATTGCCACGCGATCTGTTATTGTTGCATAAATCCATGCAACTTTAGAAAATCATAGCAGTCTCAAACATTCAGCATCAAACAATGGAAAGATAATGAAACTGTTTTTAAGAATATGTATAAGCTACATAGAGTGAAAAACTTAATAATAGATTCCTTGATTGTAAATGGTGAAACCATAAGGGAAGATTATGAAAACATAGCGTAAGTACCCTGGACGCACTTGAAGCATTTTTCTCCTTAGACTTTTTTGAAAATATTATACAAATATAGAACGCCAACAAACTAATTAAATAGCACACAACGAAGGCAACTTCCCCATATAACCAATTAAACACACCTACTCTTTCTACAATGTCATGAGGATTGCCACTTTTTCTTTTGTGGTTTTGTTAGTCTCAAACAGATGTATCAGCTGAAAACAGATGCACATTTTTAAATCAACAAACCAAAACCAAGAGTAGGTGTGGCTGTTCGAATTAAAAAAGGAACTTTAAACATATATGCTAATCAAAACAATTGTTATTTCAGAGGGTAAAAACATCAAAATCTTTATATGCTTTAAGCCTTCAATTAGAAATTGTGAGCCTTATATGAGAAAGCTAACTGCAAACTGAAAAATATTAACATGATAAATACAAAGTTAAATGAAAAGAATTACAGGAAGTAAAACATTTCAAAAAAAAGGAACATTTAATCAGTCCATTCTAAATTTACCATTAAATCTCCTCCCGTTTTTTTCGTTCGTACTTTGGATACCCGTATAACCATCGAAGACTGTTGAAGTGACTATTTCCTGGAAATTAGGATGCGTTGAGGACAAAGGAATTGTTGGAGTTATCCTTTCTATTTAGTATCAAGACACTTGATTCTAGTAAAATCTCTTGCGCAAGAAGGTTGGCTAGAGATTTTTTGTAAAAACACTAGCCCCGCTCAGTTCATAATGAGAATGTTTTAACCCTTTTTGATTATTCCATGTATTTTTAATTCTCATTATGTATATTTAAGGGAGGAGCCGTATGAGGTGAAAATTTCACGTACGGTTCTGGAACGGAGATTCTTTTAATCGAATAACGACCGTAACGGATGTCAGCTCAATCCGAAGGAAATTATGCGGAAGCTTTACAGAATTATTATGAAGCTATGCGACTAGCAATCGATCCCTACGATCGAAGTTATATACTCTATAATATAGGCCTTATTCACACAAGTAATGGAGAACATACAAAAGCTTTAGAATATTATTTTAGGGCACTAGAACGAAACCCATTCTTACCACAAGCTTTTAATAATATGGCAGTGATCTGTCATTACGTGCGGCTATCTCCACTATAGAAAGAAAAAGGAAGAAAAATTTTTCTAGTAAATACTAAAAAAAAAGGCTCGCTACAAATGCATCGTCCAAAACGATGATTTCTTTGAGCTGTAGCAAAGAAAGAAACTTCATATTAATAGAAGTCAAAATATGCCTAGATACTTTTTCTATGTCTATGGATAAAAAAAGATCCAATTGATAGAGAGGAAGCACCGTAAAGATCAATTAATGAGGTTTTGGGCCAATACATTAAGAAAAGAATAAGAACCGCTTACTTATGTATATATAAGATAAATAAAAGTTAGGAATTAACTTATGTAATAGAGTCGATCCACTAAGACTAAGGTATTGAGCGGCGGTGTAGGATCAAATCCCAAAGATAGTAAGTCTTTTCTTTCTTACTTATGAAGGAAAGCCTTTTTCAAAGATTCTATATAAATTTCGATATGAAACCGAGATAGTTACCTTGCGGAAAATACGCCGGATAAGAGTAAATACCTATGCTTTATTCTTCGCGGGTGGGAGAAAAGATAAAACCGAAACCGATTCTTAATTAAATCAAAATGAAAGTTTGAAACTCATGTGATTAACCTCTTTTGGTTACTCCGAACAGTGGGATATAGATCTATAAGAAATCTCATTCAGTTTAATAGGGCACCAAATGAATTGATCAACGGAGCCGTATGAGGTAGGAAACTCTCAAGTACGGTTCTAAGGGAAGGAATTGACCCGCCTATTCCTATTCCGACCGGGGAGAACAGGCCATTCAACAGGGAGATTCTGAAATTGCGGAGGCTTGGTTCGATCAAGCCGCTGAGTATTGGAAACAGGCTATAACACTTACTCCTGGGAATTATATTGAAGCGCATAATTGGTTGAAGATCACGGGGCGGTTCGAATAAAACAATTAAAATTCTTATTATTTCTAATTTTTTGTTATTTGTTAGAATTATTAGTCAAATAGAATGGAATCATTCTTCGAGAAAGAACCAATCAAAGAATTTCTTTATATCCCTTTTCAGATCATTATAGAGTACATAATCGATTTCTTTCTTTTCGTCTCTTAGCTATTAATACAAATAAATTACTATTTCAAATATCAAAAATAGCTTTTCACATTTCTTATGCGAATTATCCTCTTAAAATTCACAAAAAACATGAAATATCATAAAAGAAAGCCAGATCTAGAACAACACCTCATTCTTCTAAAAAGAAACGATGAAATAACCCATTTATAAAAGAAAACCCTAAACCGTTTTTTTGAGTTAGTTTATAGTTGATTATCTAGTTTGATTTCAATTAACATAAAACAATTTGCTCTTTCTAGGAACCTGCTAATGGGGCAAGGAAAAGAGAATCCATTCGTAACTTTAAGTTGTAACACCATCACAGCTACTCCAACATCCTTAAAGCCCCACATTTAATAAGATGGGATTGATTCACCTTTGATACCTTCCCAGGACTAAATGAGGCAGATAGAGTCAAATAGCCAAAATTATTTTTCAGACAAGAGACATGCTTTTCAATTATATGTCTTCTTTGTTTCATTAATGGGAAATATGATGCCCAAACTCACATACAAGTGTATTAATCCAAGGGTTCGAGATGGAAATTTTTTTACGTGAAGTTAGGGTTACCTGGTTAATTAGTTTCCAAGTTTAGCATACTCTTGTAAATGTCTTTTAGTTTCTACAAAAATAGAAGAAAATCCTTAATCTTTACTATATTCTTCCCTTATTCAGTATTTTCATCATATTTTCTTTCTTCTTTTTCCACAACAAGAAAAATAGAGTAGCCATATTGACATGTCTTTCTCACTCCACTCATATAGCTCACACTACCTAGTAAACCTCCTCCATATCATGTTGCTTTTCGAAAAAAGACACCCTCTTTATGTTTTTCTCTTGCACAACACTGCTGGCTGGCCTCTGATAGACAGTCAATGATAGCAGTAGGGGCCTACTCTCTTGTGCAACTAAAAGCCCTAATATTCTCCGTCTTTACTCGTGAACATTTAAAGTACTCAAGAGCATTTAAGTACAAAAAAAATGTAACCAGTGATCACGTGGAAGTAAAAATATTGGGAGATAACGTGATAAATGAAGCTTTCATATTCTTTCTCTCCCTAACATGAAAAATATGAAAGGATGCCAGGAGTATTACTTATTATCCACTTAAGTGCCAAATGCATAATTATTTCCATACAAAAGACAAGGAGATAAGTTTCAAATACAGACATATAAACAGTTACATGTAACATCAAACATAGAATTTTCCAAAATAATCTGATCATAAAATTACCAAAACAGAGAGCTAAAATCCCCTGATATTGCTCGTGTCCATCCCTCGAGTTGAGGAAGTATCGTTGTCGGATTCTCGCAATAGTTTGCAACAATATTCAGAACAATAAAAAAAAGGTTATACATAAACTTCAAACAATAAGCCCAAACAGACTGACGCTGGGATGCACCTTTGAAACTCATAACCGAGAATAATAAGGAAAAAAAATTCTTTACAACAACGATTTAACAGTACCACTGGAAGAGGATCCAGAGCCACTACTTGAGCTTCTTGAACTGTTTGATCTGCTTGCAGTGCCAGCTTGCTTTTCACGTTGAACATGAGGCAATAAAAGATCATTTGTTTCTTCTGCTCCATATATTACAAAAAAAGTATGTATAAGACATGATAGATATGTCAAGGCAAAAAATATGTAGAAGACAATAACAAAAAGATGTTGAAAACTAATAGATATGTCTAGACAACTATATATATAGAAAGATTGTACCATCTTTATTCTCTTTTGATTCTTTCAAGATGGATGGAGCTTCATTCCGCATGCGCATATGACAATAATAGATCGGACTTCGGAGAAGCCAAGCAGGGGAAAAATGATATTGTACAATGAAAATGAGGAAAATAACGGAAGCACTTTGTTTCTCACCTTTCCTACAATTGGCTCGAGCATCACCTGTACCCTGGGTCAGCTCAGTCTTATTCTTTATTTTGCTCATATTCTTTTTATAGTTCATCACAAACCTGTCCAGCTCCCAAAGAGTCTTGGTGTCAACACTATCAATGTCCACCTCAATCTCGTCATCATTTTGACAAAGTGAAGGATTCCTCTTCCTAATAATCTGGACAACATTGCCAAGCTTCTCGGAAGGTAAATTCTGCAAGTCAGTGCTAAGCTTCTACTTCTCCACATATGTCATGTCTCGCTTATTTGGATCATTTGCCTTTGACTTTTTTGGGATAGGAGTCATGCATGTTGGCATAGTTATTTGGTTTTTGGGTTTCACAGCACCAGAATTTGTCATAGATTCTGATTTGTCCAATGACCGGGTCATATCAACAGGAGGCGGAAGCAATGGTGGAGCTGGAAGAGCCTTTATCGATGTTGGAGTTAAAAGACTGCCCTCATTGTCCGCAGAAGCTCTAAGATCTTGCATATATTCTGCCTCTACACTGCTTCACTTCTCCACAAACATCTTTGATAGTATCTTCGCCATTATATAGACATCGTGCCCTTTTGGATTATATGTCATTGCATTATGAAAGGTGAGTCTGACATCCTCGGCAAATTCTTTAGGAGATTTGTACCAATTCATATTTATCCTAGATTTCACAGTACCCAAGTCCATAGGATGCTTAACTATGGTAAAATAATCATGTAAACCAAGGGCCTTGACATCAACATTGGTATTAAAGACCCATCCATGCTTGTGCTTCATTACCTCATCCAACAACACACTACAGTTCTTAAATACCTTACTCAAAGAGTTGCTCATTCCAATTCCCTACCCCGACTCCCCATTCTTTTTCCCTATGCCTTTTGACTTCTTGTTCTGCTCCTTAGGTAGGATCCTTTCCTTACCCAGAATAAACTTCGAACTCTGATAAAATGGATTTGCTTTAGGGGTCCTCTTCTCCTTTTCCACATTTTCACTGGCACCTTGACTATATACTCAGCTGGTCAATAGGCCTACTGTCATGCCAACCCACCGAACCAACCTCAGAGTGAACTCTTTTTAACTTCCCCACATCAATGTTCCCATCATCCACCAAAGACCTTAAACTACTACCACTACGTCCGAGCTTCTTCACCAAACTCCTCACTGATTTAAGCTCACCCTCGAACTTCCTCCTCAGTTCACACCTCTCCTTCTTTGTCTTATTCGCCAAATTAATCGAAACACGAATCTCAACCGGGGAAAACCCCACCCCACTCGTCCCATTACCCAAATGCATATCACGACTAACCGGATTACTTCCCCCTCGGCGAACATGATTCAACCGCTTTCTCTTCTCTTATTCCACGAGGTAGGAAACGTTCTTGAAAAGGAGGAGTGAAACAGGGTTACATTATCTAAGTTGTTTAGTGTATGTCATATCAAGCCTACTACAAGCTCGCCTTTCACTTGATGAAGCAGCCGCATACCACCGCTACCAGTTCAAGTGCTATGATCAAAGCTAGTGGTATTCCATTGAAAGATATCATTTATGCAACTTCAATTTTTTAGGAATTGGTATGGTATGACTTGATCTTGATATGGGGATCGTGATCTTTGCTTTCCTGAAGAAGATATACGCCTCTGTTGTACATATCGTGTTGTAAACTTCGACTCATATCTTGATCCTTGATTTGATTGTGTTACATCAGGAGCGGGCACTCATGGCTGATAATTTTTGCTTCCTGTTAAATGACTGCCTTGTAAATTATGCAGAGGAAGATTGTTTCTAGTTGATAATTAGATGACTCCATAATTAAGATGGCATTGATATCTTCATGTATGTTGTTGTCTCATTAAAGTTCAAAACTATTACCGATCTTCACAAATCTCTCGCCAAGAACCTATTCTAGAAGATTGCATCAGTCGATTTATCAATTATAAACAGCCAATATGAATCTACAAAAATGTTACATTTTTCTATTTTAGATAGTTAATGCATCTTTGTTTTGTGTTTCAACATATTTTGCTTTATTAGTTATTACTACTCCCTCCGTGGTACAATATCCATTTTGATACTTTATTAAAGAGTTGTGAACTGTGATGATTGGATAGGTAGTTTTTTAGTGTGTGGGGTATGAAAAAAAGTAGAGAGAAATTGTGGAGACCATGTCACCTAAATAGGAAATGGTACAATCTGTTGGGAACAAAGTAAAAAGGACACCGAGACAATCTTTTAGGAATGAACGGAGTATGAAAAAGAAAAAGATAGTTCTTCTCAAGACTTTCATAGAAAAAAGCAACTGTTCCACATTGTATTAGCTTGATCCCGAAAGTGTAGCTGATGCCAATGAACACCAAAATCACAACTTACTATACGACAAACTTCATGTAGAATATGGCAGAATCAAGTCTTAACATTGAGTTGAATCAGATGGCTACTATCAAAGTCTCTACAATATGTGAATCCGGCCAACAATAATAAGTTTGTTTTTCATTTACATAGTCTACAAAATAAGATATTTAAAGACCCTGTGCAAGAAGCTCCTTGCAATTTAGTTGTAGCCTCAAAATGACAGATGGTGGGTGATAAGAAGTAAGTATATGGTTCAACCCTTGAAATCAAAGTATAATCAAACGTAGCCGATAAAAATTCAAGTCTGTTGGCTCTCTGTCGGTATAAAGATGCTACTATAAAAATAACTATTAAAATATGCTACTATAAAGATGGAATATGGATCATATGATTTGAAGCATCCAATCTCCATAACCATAACTCTTACTCTCCTAAAATCAAACACACACCAACCAATCTCCAACCATTTCAATTCGCTGAGCATCTCCTTTACCATAAGAACAACAATAATCATTGTATTAAATCGAAAATACGAATAAGAAATAAAAACCCTAAACACCAAACAAACAACCATCCAACCGAAAATGAGAAGACCCATATAACATTCCAATCAAACTACTTCCCAATAACAATAAGCTCACAAACACCAAAATTATCCAAAACCCTAACACAAACCAAAATTCAACAGAAAACCCAAAAAAAACAATGGCAGGAAGTACGAATTACCTAGTAAATGATGCGGTCAGTGAGGTCAAGAATGTGAACCGAATATCCGTCAACTTCTGTAACTCGGGGGGTCAAAACCGGGTTGGGCCGGTGGATCATCGGAGCTTTTACTTTCTCTCGGTGCCGGTAACCTCAACCTTCGTGGGGACACTGAGTGTGCCCTCCTTTGGCGGGCCCATATGCTAATTAGCTTCGCCATCTCTTCTCGAAGGTGTGCGTGCCCTGCTTCTAGGTCTTGGATCTTCTTCAGTAGTTCCTCCGCCCGTGGAGTTCCCATGGAGGAGAGAGAAAATATGGGTTTTGGGTTGTTTAATTCGGGTAATTTGGTGGGCGGGTTTTAGAGATTCATGGGGAAATTGATCTTTTTTGTGGGGTTTAATTTTTTCTGGGTTTGAGAAGAGTGAAATTGAAGGAGTGATGAAAATGGAGGAGAGAGAAAATGGAACCAAAATACAAAATTCGAAAAACCCTAGTTCACGCAATTTCTAACAATTGAAAAACAAAAATTAGGTCAAAATCCAGAAAAACTGAATATCAGATCCAATATAGACACAAAAAAACGAAAAAGAACAAAACCTTCACTTTGATCAATTAGGGTGATTTTTTTCATTTGATTCTATAAACCGACACCGTTTCAGCAACTTTAACAAGGTCGCCGGAGATTCCTTTGGGAGCTCTATGAATTGACGGAAAATATAGAATCTCCGGCGGAAGACGAGAGAGGTTGCCATTGATACGGTGAAGACGACCGACGTAGGCGGTGAACCTGCGAGGAGTTTCCCAAGGGATGAAGTCATCGGAAGTACAGAGTTCTTCAAGTTTCCGGTTGATTGTTTCCGCCGGCGACGGCGTTGGCTTTGTCGCCATTTACATTGACGGAAGTTTTCCGGCGAGTGTGAATGTGTGTTGGATTTTCTCTCTCCTAGGGTTTTATATAGGAATTTGCCATAATTGACGACTTAGTTTACACGTTTTCTCTCTTGCTGTGTGAGTGTGAAAATGCCGCGTTTTTTGTGTTCGCTTGGGAAAAATGGGGGTTTTTGGAGGAGAGTGGAACGACAAGTGTTTGGATGAGTGATGAGAAGAGTGAAGAATTAGAAGGGAATCGAAAAGGAGAGAGGGAAACGACCCCATAGTTATGGCAAAAAAGAAGAGAGAGAGTCAAAGAATAGGAGAGAGAAGAGAAAGGGGAAAAGTTGGAGAGAGGAGCCCTTGCACGGTTGCACAGGCAGATGAAGCAGGGGTGGACCTAGCCCCACCAAAACAAAAAAAAAATCACTTTTTCCTTTGCGTCAAACATACGGACAAAATACTCAAAATAAATTTTTTGTGCGTTTGTTTCACAAACTGAAACTTGCCCTAGTGGTTAGTGAGCTACTAGCATGAAGCTGTGAATCATAAATGCACGTCGGGGAGTAGTGTTCGATTCCCTCTACTGTGAACTTGTCTTTGCTTTTTTTTTGTTTTCCTTATTCCTTTTTTGTTTTCTTTCTTTTTAACATCCATTATACAAAATCATTTATTTTCATGTCCAACTCGTTGTTTTTAACCATCGATTTTCCTATCATATATTTTAAAAAAAAATTATGTATTTGGTTTCAAATAAATGAAACAATTTACATATACTTTTTAATACTAAGTTAACCAAGTAAAAAATATCATTATGCGAGATGTTGAATTTCTTGATCTCTATGTATATTTTCTAAGTATAAAGTGCTTCTTATACTTTTAGCAATAGATAACTAGATAAGTGTTAAGAAATTAATAGTCAAATTTGTGTCTTTGAGAGTATAAAATTCAAAGTGCTAGATATGTTAAAAAGACGGGTGAAGTATTAAAATATAATACAATGAAAGTATTTTATAATAGTTGACATGTTAAGTGTAAAGTTATAGCTTTGTCATCCTAAAACTCGGCTTCTCATTGTCAATATGTGTCATAAAATTATAGTTCAATTTATTTATTATGCTCATTACGTTGTTAGATGGTTTGATTAGGACCCCCCAAATTTAAAATCCTGGATCCGCCACTGAGAAGAAGGGAGGAAAACGTGGAAGAAAGAAGGAAGGGCAAGGAGGCAATTTCAGGGATTTGAAGTGGCAAAACCGTCAGCTCACTGTTCCTAAGCTACAGTAAGAAACTTCTCTCTTTTTAATGGTTGTAGGATTAGGAATTTCTACTTACTATATATTAAAAGTGTTTGATTGACGATGGGGAAGTGTCTTTATGCTATTAGGAATACCAGATTGATAGGGACAAAACACCAAACATGCAACTCTATAGATAATGAATGGTCACATTGAATCATTGATCTTTAGACTGAAAGAGGGGATAATTGTCGATATGTGTTGGTCAACTAGTCGTCGCCTTTATCTTTGTTTAGCTTCAGTTGTTATTGTGTTTATATGATATAACAAGTGATATATAAATAGCTTACTCAAGCCTTGTACATTCTTCATTGTAATCACAAAAAATGTTGCCCGAGATATTTCTTCTTAGCTCTCCGAGCTCTAGCTTTTAATGGTTATAAACAAAATGCTCTTCTTCCTCTTCTTTCCTAAAATTCAAGATCGGACAATAATTGAGAAAGTATTAGCAAAAAAGACCTGTTTGCACTTGTAAAGTGGAAAAGCTTTATCCAATCCTCTAAATATAGGATTCCTATATATATCCAATAACTGTGTGCACATACATATATATAGTGACCATTTTCATCCAATAATTACTCATCTTTATGCATGTTATTTTCTATTTCTTTTGGTGTATAGAGAGCCACGAAGGCAAATGATGTAGACGGGATTTGATTTCTGCCAGGTCTTAGATACCACCTTTCAAGTCTTTAACCAACTAAGATAGTTGACGTATTCACTATACATGCTATTTTACATAGTGATCATTTCCTTCAAAAATATAGTCACCCTTTCTTACAGTAATTTACCATGTACTATTTACCCTTTTTAACAGAATAACATTTTTTCTATAGGACCTATAGGTACTCCTCAGCTCTTTTTATCTACCATTTTCTAACTTAGTTACCAATAATTTTTTCATATAGTCACTCGATTTAACCAATAGTTACTCTACTCTTGTATCTATTGTTCTGTAACGCAATCACTCTTTTTTTTCCTTTTTCTTATATTCACTGTTTCCTATCTATAACTACACGTGCTAGTATTAAGTTCACATTAAATTTAATGTGGACTAAGCCCATTTTAAGTTTTTTTTTGAAGTGGAAATGCCAACATAGTCCAAACAACACACATCATATTATTATAGTAGGGTACATGTAATAGTTAACAAACAATTTATTACAATATGATAATAGGTCCACCATTTTAACCATCATTACTAGGAGTATTATGCTAATATAAAGACCAGCAATTATATAAACGTGCAAATAAATTAAGCACACCACAACATTTGAACTGATAGATTTGGACATCAATTGGGCATCGATTATTACGGTTGATATATGTTATGCTTTAAGATGATGATCCTCGATATCTTTGGTGATAGAGATGCAGAAGTCCATAATTTTGGTAGGGTAGGGCCCATCATCAGCAATCTTTTCAAACTCAGCCAGCCAATTCACTGCAGTTACTTGACCTCTTGGAATCACGTGAACACTGATTGTTAAGCACTTAAATTCCTTGAGAAGATCTCCTTCAATGATTTTGAATCTAACTGACTTGTTTTCTTCATCTATGGCTTCCACTATCTCCTTAGCCACAAATTTCTTACCATCTGCAATAATCCATGCATTATTATAAATGGAGTTAAATCAATATCCAATGAGACATTTACAGGGACAAACTATTGATATCTATATCCATGAAAGTAATAAAAAAAAGAGGTTGTGAAGGAATTAAGCACTGGATCCAAGGAGACAAAAAATTTCATTTTTCTAGGTACTTAATTGACTGAATTAAGCACTTTTGACTATGAAGCAGTGGTATATTTTCTTTTTTTGATAATTTGTGGTAATTTCATCAAAACGACTTAACAAAGAGTTTAAAGAGTACAACCGAACAGTGGCAAAAAGTTTATTATCATATTTCGATTGCTTCAAACCTCCTGCTTTAGCTTTCCTCCTACTTCGTGAGCAAATTCTTACCTATGAATCTATGATCATGTTTAGATAGGACTTTTTCAGTCTGACTGATAGAATATAAATATAGTTAGGATATATTTTGTTCCTAGAGATATACTTTGTATAGTTTTCCTAATCATAATAGGACTATCCTAGGATGTAACACTATAAATATTGATCAATGGTAAACACTCCAGTTGAGGAGTTTTCCCAAAACTAACATGGTATCAAAGCTCTAGGTTTTATTAGTTTCCACAAAAATATTTTTTTTGGGACGTGTTTTTCCCACTGCTCTTCCGCCACGTTTTTTGTTGCGCCACCCAGATTTTGTTTTTCCACCATAATTACTTGCTTTGTGGTCTGACTTCTTGCTGCCATCATCAGTCACCACCCACGTGTTGTGTTATTCTCCCACAAACCAAAAGCACATCACAACAAAGACAATCCACCTTTATACAATAGTTTGTTCGGTGCATCATGACTACCGATGCTGATGAACCGTCTACTCCAAACCCGAGACCAACTCTCACCCAAACCGAGTATCATCCCGCTCTCTCCGTCAATAATATTAAAAATTGCATACCTTTGATCCTTGACCGTGAAAAAGTACAATATTCCAATTGGGTGGAATTGTTTGAATGCCACGCACATGCTTTCAATGTCTTAGATCACATCGATCCCAAGACTACTCGCCCGTCTAATATTTCCGACGATTTGTGGCAGCGTCTCGATTCTATTGTCAAACAATGGATTTATGGTACTATATCCTCTGATCTCCTTCAGACAATTCTTCACCGTGGTGATTCGGCACAACAAATCTGGGACAAACTTAAGGGACTTTTTCAAGATAACAAAGCAACTCGGGCCGTATACCTTGAAAATCAGTTCACTTCCCTACACCTCTCCAATTTTTCGGATGTTTCTTCATACTGTCAAAAATTGAAGATTTTAAAAGATCAACTTGCTAACGTTGATCATCCAATCTCTGAACAACAGTTGGTGTTGCGATTAGTTTCCGGTCTCATTAACACGGATTTTGATGTTGTGGCTACGATGATTCAACAAACTGAGCCCTTACCGTCGTTTGAATCTGCTCGATCTCGTCTTCTTCTTGAAGAGTCCCGCCGTACCCACGATTCGGCTCCTCCAAATTCCAGTTTTGTCGCCCAAACCACCTCCGCACCACCGCCACCAAGCACCGCACCACCACCCCAACCACAGCAGCCTGCCCAGCGTGGCGGCGGTGGCCGTGGCCGCGGCAGAGGTGGTCGCCAGGGACGGGGCCGAGGCCGTGGTCGAGGAAACCAGCACCAGCAGCCAGCGTCTGCTTCACATACTTCCAGCCAGCAGACCGCTTCAGGTCCTCCCCCACATTGGGCCGGCCCACAGAACTACCCTGCTTGGTCTGCCAACTCCCAGTTGCCTCAGTCTTGGGCCTCAGGCCCTTTCCCTTACCCGCAGCAATCCAACTATGTTCGCCCAGCTCCTGCTGCCTCATATGGGCCCACTCCAGCCATGCGTGCACCTCCCCAGGCCCATCAGTCTTCATACATGCCCTATCCTGCCTATGGCCCCCTTATGACTCCAACTGAATTGGGGAATGCCTTTGCTACCATGACTCTTCCGCAAGATAATTCTTGGTACATGGATTCCGGTGCCACGGCTCATATGACCAATTCCTCAGGTACTCTTATGCCCCTATTTAATTTAAGCACTCCTAATCATATTTTAGTTGGTAATGGTCATCGCATTCCAGTTCTTGGTTATGGTCAATCCTCCCTCCCTACTCCCCACCCCCCCTTGGCCCTTCGTGATGTTTTATTTGCACCTCAAATCATAAAGAATCTTATCTCCGTTCGCAAATTTACCACTGACAATAATGCCTCCATTGAATTTGATCCTTATGGTTTTTCTGTGAAGGACCTTCGAACGGGGAATATTATAGCGAGGTGCAATAGTTCGGGGGAGCTTTATCCTGTGACCACTCCTTTTCCATCTACATGTCTAGCTACCGCCCTCACGGCCACTTCATCCACCACCTGGCATAGTCGCCTTGGACATCCAGGATCACAAGTTTTAAGCTTTCTTAGGTCTAGAGATTTAATAAATTGTAATAAGGAGCTTTTCGTTGATTTTTGCAATTCTTGTCAACTTGGAAAACATCTTCGTTTGCCGTTTCATGTTTCAACTAGTACTACTAGTTCTGCCTTTGATATTATTCATGCTGATTTATGGACCTCCCCTATTCGTAGTTCTCAAGGCCATAAATATTATTTGGTGTTATTAGATGATTATACTCATTATGTGTGGACCATACCCTTGAAATTTAAATCTGAAGTCTACCAAAATTTCATTAATTTTAGACAATATGTTCATACTCAATTTGAAAGACCCATTAAAGCTTTCCAATGTGATCACGGGCGGGAATTTGATAATACTCCTTTCAAACTCTTCTGTGTGAAACATGGCATTATTTTCCGTTTTTCTTGTCCACATACTTCATCACAAAATGGGAAAGCCGAACGTATGATCAAAACTCTCAATAATATGTCTCGCACTCTTTTGTGTCATGCCTCTGTTCCATCCCAATATTGGGTAGAATCTCTTGAAACGGCTACTTACCTTGTTAATCTCTTGCCTACTAAGACTCTTAATAATATTCCTCCTGCTGAAGTCTTGTTTCACAAAACTCCATCTTATGACCATATCCGGGTATTTGGGTGTCTATGTTTTCCAAACTTAACAGCTACTAGTCCTCATAAATTAGCTCCTCGCTCCACTCCATGTGTTTTTGTAGGCTATCCATCTCACCATCGGGGGTATAAATGTCTCGATCTTGCCACAAATAAATTTATTATATCTCGTCATGTCACTTTTGATGAGACCTCTTTCCCTTTTCGGAATTTGGACACTTCTCGGCCTGCCAATTACTCTTTCTTGGATGATTCAGGGCCCAGTCCCTTATTTTCCCCCTTTTGGCAGCTTTCCCCTCCTAAAAATCCCGCCCAAATTCCCTCACCAGCGCCTGATCCACCTGGCCCAAATACCCCCCTTGACACGCGTTTCCCCCCTGGTCCAGGCCCACCCCCTTACTCCTCTCCCTCGCATGTTCCATCAGCGCCCAGCCCCTATTTTCCCACTACTCCCCACGATGTGCGCTCCCAGGCCCAGCAGGCCTCACACCCACGCTACAGCCCTCCCCCCCTTCGTGGCCTCCCCCCTATTCGGCCCACATGTCCTCCTCCTTCCCCCCATCACATGCATACTAGGTCCAAATCCGGCATTTCTAAGCCCAATCCTAAGTACGCCCTTCATACAATTTCCCCCCTAATTCCTCAACATCGTTCCCCCATTCTTAAATCTCACAAACTAGCCTTGACTGATCCGAATTGGAATGCGGCGATGCATGATGAATATAGTGCTTTAATTAATACCGGGACATGGGAATTAGTACCTAGGCCTATGGGGGTGAATATTGTTAATTGCATGTGGATTTATACTCACAAAGAAAATGATAAAGGTGACCTTCAAAGGCACAAAGCTCGTCTTGTTTGTGATGGCAGGTCTCAGGAGGTTGGTGTGGATTGTGATGAAACGTTTAGTCCAGTTGTTCGTCCTGCTACTATTCGTACAGTGTTAGGGTTAGCTATGGCTCGCAACTGGTCTATTCATCAGCTAGATGTCAAAAATGCCTTTTTATATGGTGACTTACGGGAAACAGTATATATGCATCAACCCCCCGGTTTTGTTGATAAACGTTTTCCTCATTATGTCTGTCGCCTGCGCAAGGCTCTCTATGGCCTCAAACAAGCTCCCCGGGCTTGGTATCAGCGTTTTGCGCATTTTCTTCTTCAGATGGGATTTGTTGTTGCTCAGAGTGACAACTCTTTATTCACTTTTTGTCAGGGTCACGATATGGCTTATCTTCTTCTATATGTTGATGATATTATTTTATGCACATCTTCTGATGCTTTGCGGGACCGTATTATTACCCACTTCAAATCTGAATTTCCTATGTCTGATTTGGGGCCACTCAGTTATTTTTTGGGTATTTCAGTTACTCGTACCCCTTCCTACATGCTTCTTTCTCAGAAGAAGTATGCACAGGAAATATTGGAGCGTGCAGGTATGGGGACATGTAAACCTGCAGCGACTCCTGTTGACACTAACTCTAAGCTTAGTGCAGATTCGGGTCCTCCTGTGGCAGATCCGACTCATTATCGTAGTTTAGCAGGTGCTTTGCAGTACCTCACTTTTACTCGTCCTGATATTGCTTATGCAGTTCAGCAGGTATGCCTTTTTATGCATGATCCCCGGGAGACTCATTATAATGCATTAAAGCGTATCCTGCGTTATATTCAGGGAACCATTGATCATGGGTTACATTTATATCCTACTACGCAGTTGCGCTTGATCACTTATACTGATGCTGATTGGGGCGGGTGTCCTGACACTCGTCGTTCTACTTCTGGTTATTGTTGTTTTCTCGGTGATAACCTGATTTCTTGGCAGTCTAAGCGTCAGCCTACTCTTTCTCGATCAAGTGCTGAAGCAGAATATCGAGGCGTCGCAAATGTTGTCGCGGAAGCTTGTTGGTTACGTAATCTTCTTTTGGAGTTACATTGTCCTCTCCGACAGGCTACTATTGTTTATTGTGATAATGTCAGTGCTATTTATTTATCTCGCAACCCTGTACAACACCAACGCACCAAACATGTTGAGATGGATATTCATTTTGTTCGGGAAAAGGTTGCGTTGGGTCAAGTACGTGTGTTGCATGTTCCTACTAGATATCAGTTTGCAGACATTTTCACTAAAGGTCTTCCGCGGCAGTTATTCTTGGAGTTTAAGTCCAGTCTCAGCGTTCGCCCTCCTCCCGCTCCGACTGTGGGGGTGTGATAGAATATAAATATAGTTAGGATATATTTTGTTCCTAGAGATATACTTTGTATAGTTTTCCTAATCATAATAGGACTATCCTAGGATGTAACACTATAAATATTGATCAATGGTAAACACTCCAGTTGAGGAGTTTTCCCAAAACTAACACTGACTTTGGTGTTTTTTCCATGCATGATGGCATTATAGCTGCTTAGTATCACAGCTTGTATGATCTGTACCTCATGGCATTACTCTCTATCAATGGAATGCTCATAAATTATCAAAAAAAAAAATTTATAAAAAAACATATGAGAAAAAGCAGACTAAAGAGGTTATGTGCTCTCTTCACCTCAAAAAAAAAAAAAGATTCATGTTGAATAACTTTCATGTTTAATAAGACGATATAGAGAGAGAGTAGGCGCAATTGATAGGTACTTCATGATTAAGGAGGGATGCTTAAGAAAGATACGAAAGCTGGGATTTAGTCTCAACAAAATAAGAATGAACCTAAGAAGTAGTGCCTAAAGATCAACATCGGGATAGGAAATACATTATTCTAGTACAAAAATGTACATTTGCTATCAGTTGCCATACCCACATTTGCATCAAATAGCTCAAATATCATTTGAATCGGTTGCGCAACCGATGCAAATAACTTTTTTTTGAATGCCAAAACAAGTCATTTGCATCTGCTGCTACTGAACAATTGTTGCAAATGACTTATCTTTGTATGCAAAACAAGAATTGGCAAGGTGAAGACTTCATAGCATGGCTATTTTATTTCTGGTGTAAGGAGTTTTGTATTTTACGTTAAAGTGTGTCAGTTTTGTGGTATAGTTTGATCTATATATATTAAATTTTCCTAAAGCAGATAATTGTGTGTATTCTCCCATACCCTTCTTATAAGGTGGCGGGTCTATTTCACCATGATGCTATAATATGGAAAAATTCATGTACCATATAAGAGTATTAAATATGACATTAAATTATAAAAAAAAAATTCAAATAATTCGGATAAATTCGATCCAATAAGTTTTAATAAGTTATAAGTAGTAACTAATGAAATAAACTTTAATAAATTCCAACAAGCTTTAATATATTTTAACACCTTACAAAATAAGTTTATTAAATTCCAATAAATTTAGATTTGTTCTAATAAGTTCAAAAAAGCTCAGTTAAAGTAAAATCAACAAAAAATAAGGCAAAGATAACACACCCCAAAAAATTTACGAAGCTTATTGTTGTAAAACTGAGACACACCTTAACCGCCAACGCTCTATATGAATTGTAAACAAAGTTGTCCCCTGCCCGAGGGTAGGAAAATATTTCTAATCAGTTTACCATTTTGGGTACGGTATAGAACAAAGTTGGTCCAAAATCTAGAGCACAAAACTTCTTAATCTAACTTTCCCGTTTTTGCCATGGTTGTCTATTATGGGTCAATATTAAGTTTCCCGTTCCAGTCTGAACCAAAAAAATAGACTAAAAACATGGACCGGATTAGACCAGATTGAACAAAGATTAGACTCGAATTTTTTCAGTTGGTCCTTGGTTTAAGAATATAAGTGAGTGGGTGAAGTGGTAAAAGTAGAATTTATTGGGACATTACAGAAGACACCATAGGGGATAAAAGAAAATCTATTCTATAATTTTTGAGACAATACCGATTTATATATGCACTTCCTCTCTTCTTGTACAACAAGCATATACTGAAAACGACCCATATAGATTGGAAAAGTGCAAGAACTCAAATGTCATGGTGATCATAAGTTCATAACATTATTATATGAGATGTTGTTGAATACTACTATGTCTCAACGAGTCAATGTATATATTTAAAATATCACCAGTTCATAGCTTTTGCTAATAAATAATTAAAATACTAATCATTAATATTGTACATTGATAAGCGTAGAAGTTAAATTGTTGCATTCATTACGGAAGATAATATGCTAAAATCCTAAAACAATTTGTCCTTGAATAAAATAGTTTCATTCTATATACTTCTCTAGCTAAGCAATGCATGCATGGACATATGATAACATCAAAGTATATAATAAAGAATCGCCAATATGGAATGAATATGAAGATAATATGAATTTATGATGTTGTCTTATTGATTATCTAGCTCTTCTACTATATATCATGCATTCGTGACACGACTGCCTTAACCTATCAAGGTGAGCCGCCATATATTCTTTTGGGTATATTCTGGTAAAAACAATTTTTTTTTGTTAATGTTTATGTAGTCATCACAATTCACAAAGTTGGACAGGCGATATTTGGTAATCAATTCAATATATAAGGAGGATATAATTAACTTTGATATTGTTAAATTAACGTTGTGTTCTTTAAAAGTATTACTCCCTCCTTGTTATCATCCTTTATGTATTTGCTTTTCTATGATGTTCAACATATATCTTTGATAAAAAAAATATATAAAAGGTTAATAACTTAAAAATAACAAGCCTAACAAAGTTTGAAATAAGTATTTTTTTTTTCTAAAATAAGCAATTATAACTAAGATGGTGAAATTTGATTTTGAAAAAGCAAACATATAGAGTATTGTAACGCGAGTAGAGTAATACTTATAACTAGTACCAATCCTTGTTGAGATATCAATGTTTAAAGGGATCAGATGCTCGATCTCCATCAAAATAATAAACCCGTAGGATAATAAACAAAAAAAATCCAAGAGTGAGTATAATTATAATGAAGGATGAGTTGATGAGACATTACCAAGGGTGTAATCCCAAGAAATCACAGAGCCAGGCTTGCCAAAATCACCCTCATGCGCATTACAAATATGCACTTTATCTGGAGTGATATTAGGGATATGGTGTGGTTTTTTTCCAAATAGCTCATGGAAAAGATCACCATGAGATTTGATGTCAACTTCAACTTCTAGCTTCCCTGTCACTCCCATACTTAAAACACACAATTTTACAGATATGGCTTCACAATTTGAGATGAACATATTGTCTAACGAGGTACCCATTTTATAGAACTTTGGCTGACCCCTAACGGCCCCCCTCCCCCACCGACTCCATTAAATTAGGATTAGTCAATATTATTGATGATTATACAGAGAAATTATTTTTATCTTTTTCAAAAGACATTTTAGTGGAATCTCGTGATTCATGTGTAAAGACTGTCTAATACTTCATACTGCTCTTGCATCGATATATACGGGTCTAACTAGTTTTATTAGAACAAGGCAATGATCGAACTTATATAAACTATAAACTATAAACTATAACTATCAAACTGACCACGTTTAGGGGTCTAAGTTGAAAACAACTTAGCACTTCCATTTGTAAATTCTATACTTGTATCATACTTGAAAACTCGTAACCAGACCAATACCATATTTTGATAAATCAATTCCTTATCAGGAACAAAAAATCGATATTAAGTAATTATGCTATGTATTCATATTAAGATGTTTACAGCATAAAATCACAAGTCCACTATTAAAAATATTGGGCTTGTGAGAGTGAGGGATAGCTTAGTTGGTTAGAGCTCCCCTCCCGGTTCCAGGTGATCATGGAATCGATTCTCATCCCCGCCCTTGTGGCTCATTCGCACCAAAAAAAAATATTAGGCTTGTTATGTTTACCTTATTTTTGCTTATTTTCATAAAAAATAAGAAAAGTGCAAAAAATAATAAGAAAAGTTAAGAAAAAAAGAGAAACGTTTACAATAAGAAAGAAAAGTTCAGAAAAATAAGAAAAGTTCAGAAAAAATTAATTAAGAAAAATTAATTAGAAAATTTCAGAAAAAATGAGAAAAGTTTGGAAAGTTAAGAAAAATAGGAAAAGTTCATAAAAAATAAATAAGAAAGAGTTCAAAAATTAAGGCGGAGAGAACCGGCCCTAACTTCAATATATCAACTAGTTTTTAGGTCGGGGCTATTCCCCGGGTAATTATAATTTTACAAAATAAATTTTTACTTTAAAATTATAATACCAAATATCACTTGGTTTAGTGGTTAAGACTTTAGTATATAGGCTTGAAGTCATGAGATCAAATCTTATACCATGCATTTTCAAATTTTTATTGTATGTGGAGTTCATGAAGCAAACACCCTAAGGGAGAGCGCCACGTGACACATTTTCTTTTTTAGGAACACCTTTTCATATATAAGTATAGAGTATAGATTGATTATAAGAAATCATTCATATCTTTTCTTTTTGATAATTATGAGGCTTTTATTAGCAGCAAGTGTGTAGCCTTTTTCTTTTTCCTTAACAAGTCTTACATAGATTATCTCCCCTCTCTTTTTGTTGGGATCGAGTACTCACTCACGAACTGTGAGATCAACGCCAAAAGGTAATCATTCCCTGCAATTTGTAGCAAAACCGCGCCGTCTTCTTCAGTTGCGGTCTCCTTCCCCCGCCGCACACCTGGCACGCATGCAACCCCATCAAGGTATTTTTATTCCTTTTGTATCTATCTTGTTGTTTCTTATTTATCGAGAGTTCTAGCATCAGGGTACCCTAAACCCTAACCTAACCCTATTCCACCTCACCACTATCTCTCCACCATGTATCAACCTTCACCTCCCCCGTCCAGTTCCGAATCCTCCCCAAGAATCCGTGCATACCTCAATTGGATGGGTTATCTCATCCAAGCACCTGAACTTCCCCCCCACCCAGTTGTTGACTGGACACTGGTGGTGGTGGGATTTTTCTCGACTTTGCTCTCCCCTTCGAAACCCTAATCTCAAATATCATAGCTCACCCCTGGATCACTCGTGGGCCCATTCGCGTCCAGCCACGGGTAATTATTATCTTCTTGAATCTGAGATCGAAGTGATCTTGATGCACTTTTACTCCAACATACGACCACTATTGACGGGCGAGTTATCACCTTCCGCTCTAGCTCGACCAACCAGATGCCTAAACTTATTAATTTCGAGATGGCCCGGTTGTGGGTGTGTGTCGAAGGCCTACCTTGGAAGTTTCTTGAGTCAACGTGGACCCTAATTTTCCTGCGCCACATAGGCTATGTCGAATCGGAGGAGAGATCTGGGCCTGGGCTTACAAGGCAACCTTATCTCTGCGCCCGGGTCTTGATTGACTTATCATACCTGGTTGTTACCTTTCCCTCGAAGGTGATAGAGTGATCTAGATATTTTTTTTTCGCTACGAGGGGGTCTTCCGGTTTTGTAAAGTGTGTGGGTGTGTTGGACACCCCACGAGTCGCTGCCGTCTATTAGCTTATGACACCCACCAACGACTCCATAGGAGAATAGGGGAATTTGAAGTTAATGGGCTACACCTTGTCCATGGCCGGGTACCACCCCCTCTACACAAACCAGGTCCGTGGACTTTGTGACCGCTTTGCACACCGTAACACGAGGGTTAATCTCATGGAGTTCCTCCCCAACCTAAATGACCCTCATCATCCCCATATGCACCCCCACAAAACCCAGACGCGGTCGAGGACTTGTGGGAACTCGAATTCTCTTTACCACTACAGGGCTCCGAATCTCCATTTTTTTTTTTAGTAAATGAACCTAAAACCCATACCAACCCCACCCGATTTTTCCAACCGTTCCTCTCCACCCCTTACACCCTCTCGCCGTCGTGAACTCCACCACTGTCCGGGCCGCCGCTTCGCTACATCTCATGAGCAAGTTGGCAGGCTTCGATCTACTACACCCCTGGACCGTGAAATCACTCCCTCCGAACATTTTTCTACCACCCCCTACTAGTGAGCAATCTACTGCTGCTCAAAACCATCGAGGGCCCATAGCCTCCTCCACTCCTTAGGCATTTCGAGCTGCAATTGGATTGTGCACCTCTCCTACAAGAATATCAACCACACCCGATAGCCCTAGAATTCAACGAACCCAAACCCTTGAAGACATAGTAGTCGAAGGCTAGCTAAGTCAGCGTGCACTTAGACTCGACAAAGCAGGGCCTAGTAACAGGATGAAGCGGACCGCTTTACCAGTACACAGTGCACACGCATTAAATTATATTGGGCCTACTAGCCCAAGGTCAGCCTAGCGCACTTCTAACTGCCATGAATGGTGCGGACTCGCCATTTCACGAACCCCCAGGCTCAACAAACTTGACTCAGTGTTTCCGCATCTCTCCTCCGCTGTTTAGAGATCCATGTAATCCCCACCTTCAAAGGGAGCTCGGTCCGAGTTAACGGCCAGCCCAGGAAGTACAGGCCGTGGCCTCGGGGCCCATTACCAATAAACCACACCTCCCACAAAAGCCGAGGGCTCGCATTATGCAAGGGAAAAGTGTCTCTATGGTTTTTCTTGGTAAATCGTGGCGGGAACCCATGAAGCATAGTATCTCAGCTGGATCATTCTTGGATTTTGATACCTCTTATGAACATTTTCGCCATAAGGAAAAAAGATGCAAAATGGAATGATGGGAGCAAAGGGAGCTTTTAATCAGCGGCCTTCCTCACCTACATACTCCTTTCGTGCGAAGGCACTCACAGATCTCTCTATGGCTCGTCATATGGGCGTGGAAGTAGGGGATGAAGTCAACTCCATGATCAACAAGAAAAGGCAAGCCACGTCCTCAGCTTCAGGAACAAGACCATGGGCACAAGAGAGAAGAAAAACACTCTCGCAGGACCTCGAAGATACGCAAGATGAAGCTGCATTTCTCGCTGATGGTTTCCTTGGAAGATGATATACTGATAAGGTTGTGAATGACCCAGATCAATCACCAACCCCCCATGAATATCATCTCTTGGAATTGTCGAGGTTTGAGTGCCAGTGCAACCTCGACGATCCCGTATCTTTTCTGGCTCCTTTCACCTTTTTGACTAAGTTTTTTGTGTTTGCAAGAAACGAAGACGGATTTGGCTACTATACATAATATGTTAGTATCTACTAATCCTACTGGTGTAATAGGTATAGATGCCAAAGGAAGTAGGGGTGGCATTGCTGTTTTTTGTTGGGCCCCCTGTCCTGTAACGGTAGTTAGGATAAGCCATTATTTTGTACTTTGTAAAATAGTACCGAGTAATGATAACTATTATCATGTTTTGTTTTTGTATGGGGAATCGCGTCATCATTTGCGCTCCTCGCTATGGGCTGAACTTATGGAGCTCCTATCCCAATTCCCCAATTACCTGATGATAGGGGATATCAATCAAGTCGACCAATACCAAGATAAACTTGGGGGCTCTATGTTCATCATAGGCTGGGAGGATATTACGACTTGGAAGCACTCACTACTATTACAAGATGTACCGTTTTACGTCCCTAGATTTACTTGGACTAATGGAAAAGAGGGTGATGATTTGATAATGGAACCTTTGGATAGGGCCTACATGAACTCGGAATGGAATGAGAAGTTTCCACGTACTCGTCTCAGGAACTTCCCCATTTTACAATCTGATCATGCTCCAATACTCTTCCAGACGGAGCCTCCTTCGGAAGGCAAGAATAGGCCATACCAAATCAAAAACTGGTGCCTTAATCTACCACAAGTGTTGTCACTTATCACCACCGAACTACAACATTAGGTCCCAGGATCTCCGATGTACCAACTAGCATGGAAAATAAAATTCCTTCACTATCATTTGAAAACCTAGTGCCTGGAGCATAAGTAGGGTTGGGGTATTAATTGGGCAAACATTTCTAAAAGGCTACAGGAAAGTAGCTTACATGTTACTACTATTGCTGACGCCAAAACCCTCATGATCCACCGCAATCAACTCCATAATGACCTAGAAATTGTCCTCGTTTATTGGTCCCAGCGGATAAAGAACCACCACATACAGAAAGGCGATCTTCCTACTCGTTATTTTTTCAACCGATTCAAACAGCGACGGAAACATAATCGGATTTATATGTTACGCAACAATGAAGGTGATTGGATGGATACACCTTTGCAAATCTCCGATACTATCCAAGATTACTTCCAAGACCTCTTTCATAGCCACCTTCCCTTTTCGCCAGATACGCCATAACGAATAGAACAAATTGACTTGGCTTTTAGGGAGATGCATCTCCCACAAATCACACGTGCCCAAGCCTTCAAACTCTTATGGCCCTTTGAGTATCAGGAAATCTAGCTTGCAATGTTTGACATTGATGACATAAAATCACCAGGAGTGGATGGCTACCCTGCTACTTTCTTTAAAACCCATTGGGGACAGCTTGAGGACATGGTCTTTCAGACAGTTAATCACTTCTTCTCAACTGGTCATCTCCTCAAAGAATGGAACAGAATACTGTTAGTCCTTATCCCTAAAATTGCTGCCCCAGAAGAGGCCAGTCACCTCCGCCCTATTAGTTTGTGTAACACAATTTACAAATGCGCCTCCAAGTGCCTCGTCAATTGTATGAAGCCCCTTCTTGAACACCTCATCAATGATTTCCAGAACACCTTAGTGCTAGGGAGGCATATGGATGATAACATCTTGGTTAGCCATGAACTACTCAATGTGATCAACTGACAGCAAGGAGGCTCACGCCACTTAACGATGCTCATATTGGACATGAACAAAGCATACGATAGGGTTAGGTGGGTTTTCATACTGAAGGTTTTAACAGCTTATAGCTTCCCTGAGCATTGGGTGACACTTATCCAGCAATGCATATCCACGGTCTCCTACAGGGTCACAGGCAATGGTAAAATGACACCACCGATCAAACCCCAATGTGGTTTAAGGTAAGGAGATCCTCTTTCTCCTTATCTTTTCCTCTTATGTATGGATATCTTATCCCGCATGACACAACTAACAAAGGATATGCAGTTATTTGAAGGTGTATCTCCTCGTAGAGGTGGCCCTACTATCTCGCATCTCTTCTTTGTGGATGATGCCTTGTTCTTCTTCAAAGCCATCACCAATGCTTGCCATGCTCTATCTAATCTGTTATTCAAGTTTTGCACCATTTCATGGCAACTCATAAGCCTCCAAAAATCTTTCATCAAGTGTGGCCTCAACATTTCCCCAGAGGTTCAAGCTTCTTATAAGTCAATTCTCAGAATGGAAAGTAAGGAATCATTGGGAACCTACCTTGGCACCCCTGTGGATATACAGACGACCAAAACAAGGCGTTTAGCCCTCCTCTTAGATAAAATCTCCAACACGATTTCTAATTGGAACCTCAAGAAGATATCTCAGACAGGAAAACTAATACTCATCAATTCAGTGCTAGTGGCCTCAATTTCCCATATCTTACGAGTTTTCCAAATCCCCAACTCCATCTCCAATAAGATTGATGCCATGATTGCAAGGTTCTTTTGGTCCAATAGTCATAGTAAAGGCATTGCCTGGCGGACAAAGGACACCATACATCTCCTTAGAGGAGTGGGCGGCCTAGGTATAAGAAATGTGGGTATATTTAATATGACCTTCCTTATGAAGAAGGTAGTTCGCATATATAAGAACCCTCAACTCCTCCTGTCAAAGGTATTTCGATCCCAGGCTCGCGCCACTTAGCTGCATCCCGCACGGGGGACCTCATCCTGGGGACACCAGGGTTTGCTCATGGCAGAAAAACATTTCCAAACTTATAGGGCTTGGAAGGTGGGCAATGGCCAACAAATTCTGGTATCTAGAGACCGATGGGTACATGGAACTACCCCTGTCATGCGAGACGAGATCACCTTGGCACAAGCGTCATCATTTTGAGTTACCCATCTCATCGATTCCAGCCCTAATAGTTGGAACGCCTCTCTCATACAACAGTCGTTCATTTCATCAAGTGCCCGAGGCATTCTAGGTTTGGAGATCCCTCAGATAGGTACTCCACAGAACTTCCCCTACTGGCCTCATACGTCTTCCGGGGAATTCACAACAAAATCTGGTTACTATGTCCTCTCGAAAGAAAAAGAAATGTATAGCATGAAAATGCCCCAGGATCTGGCCTTTTTCAGATACCTGTGGAGTTCGAATATCATGCCCAAATGGAAACTATTTCTCTGGAAAATTTGCCAAAATAGTCTAGCGGTTAAGGCCAACTTGTTTAGACGCGGCATTGGTGATGATGGCCTTTGTCCTCTATGCTCTTCAAACATGGAAAATTTACAACACCGCTTCCGGAGCTGCCCCTAGACCATGGGAGCTTGGCTAGATGGTCCACTGGGGACCTGCCTATCTACGAGCTTACAAGTTCCCATCCACCAATGGCTCATAGCCTGAATTCTCAAATTTAGGAAGGAAGATGGCCACGAGGGGCCCCGATTCCCTACCTTTGTGGCTACCTTATATGGCCCGTTTGGTTAGATGTCATAAATGGTGGTAATGGTAATGCATTATAGTGTAAATTTGTAAAGGAAATCCCACATCATTACCCATGGTAATGCTACTTGATCCCAAAACATCCATTTTCTTCCTAAAATCTCATTACCATCCATTACCATTTGGGAAGGTGGTATTGGGTGGTAATGAAAATTTATATAGGAAAACCCATATTTTGTGATGAAGTTTCATTACCATGGTCATTGACATGAGAACTTCTTTACAAATTTACACTAAATTACATTACCATTACCACGATTTATGACCACTAACCAAACGGGCCGATAGGGTATTTAGTGTGCTCGGAATAATGCAGTTTTTCGCACTCAACTGTTCACAAATGTGGAGCTTATTCGATTATTAAATGAAGCCCTGCAGCAACACCAGAGTTTCCAATCCTCGCAACAAAGCAGGTGGACACCAAAACATTCCCAAGATCTCCCACCGGGATTTCTGGTTGCAAATCTTGACATTCAAAGTCATGGTATTCTAGACGTAAGTATTCTAACAGATGGCTCCTGGGATCGACTGACGCAGCAGGGAGGCGATGCTTGGACTCTTCACTCCCGACCATCTCTCCCTCCTACGGGAGAAATAGTATGCCAACCTGCGACCTCTGCTCTACAAACAGAAGCTATGGCGTGCTACCGAGCTCTCACATGGGCCATAGGACAAGGTTATCGATAGATTCAACTCATAACAGATTCGACTCTCTTGGTCAACTATCTTCGCTCGGCCCATACACATGATATAACGACCAAATGGACGATAAGTGCGATACAACATCTGACCAGATCCTTGCAATGGTGTCTATTCGTCAAGGTTTCACGAGATCAGGTGAGCAGTGCCCATGAGTGGGCCAACACTAGTGGAAAAAACCTTAAATTGATCTGGCTCCTTAAAAACCGAATCAGTTATTGTCGGTTTTTGGAGCGCAAGATGTCAAATATTAAATGATTTGGTCCATATGAGGAACTGAATCCGTTGGGCTTGATAACATTATATAAACGCGGCCCACTTATCCTCCCCTCATTCCTCTCAAACCCTAACTCCCTCACTAGTCACTCCTCTCAATACTCCCTCCTCACACGCCTCTCAAACCCCCCCTCCCTGAACAAACCCTAACTCCCCTCACTCCTCTTCAGATCTGCTCCTCCCTCCTCCCTCTCAAACCCACGCCACCAACCATCCTCTCTCAGTCTCCTCCTCCCCTCGCCACGCTACCACGCCACCACCCTACCCTTTCAGTCGCTCGCCACCCGTCTCTCGTTACTCTCACTCGCCACTCTCACCCATCAACCGGTGCTCCTCTTTTCGAACAACAACCACCTTTTGAACGCCAAATCAATTCTCCTCATTTCGAACGTCATCCCGCCGGTGTCGTCTCGCCCAACACCAACAATCTCTCTTCTTCTCTCCATCTTCACCTGCGAGTTCATAATCACATTTCCTTCGCTTTCGCTCATTTTCGCATTTCGAAGGCAGGTGATTAGTTAAGCTTGACCGGCGAGTTCATTTCGTTCGTTTTTGCTTCCAGTCCATTGTCGCCGGCATTGGTTTGTTGGTGTAAACTTTAGATCTGGGATTTATTTTGTTTGAGTTTTTCTTGGGGATTTATTTTTTAGATCTGGGTTTTGGGTGTAGGTTTTTTTTCGTTTATTTTTTGTATATTTCCATTTCCATATTTCTGTAGGAGTTTGTGTAATTAGTTGTACAATTTTCGTATTTAATTATACTTTTTTTTTTACGTTTTCTTATTTTTGTTTTTTCATTATAAATTGTGTAATTGTTGTACAATTTCGTACATATAAGTTGAGTTGTGTAATTATCGTTGTATAATTTTCATATATATTTTAATTTTCTGTATTTATGTTAACATTCACGAAATAAGTTGGAAGATGAATTTTTTTATTTTCGTCATTTTGATGCCATTTGAGTGCCAGTGTGCCACTGTCTACATGCACGAAATAAGTTTTGAACGAAAATAAGAAAGCACTTTATACAAAGCACAGTACCGTGCTTTGTATAAAATGCTTTTTTTACCCCACAATTTACCTAACTGATTCGGTCTTTGTACATAATCGGATCAGTTAAGTTACTCAACTGATCAGGTTCCGTGCCATGATCGGATGAGTTGAGTTTGCCTAACAGCTGCGAGCCCACCCGATCCGGACCAAAACCGGATCTGTCAGCCCAGTTTTGACCGCATCGAATGGACTTTTTTCGACTAGTGCAATTGGAGCCGCATTAATGGAACTTTTTCAATGTTGTAACCAAAAAAAAGATGTTGTCAAAGTAAGCAATTACAATTGAGAGGTTGATTTATGAAAGCAAGCAGTGTGTCCATCAAGCGGGAGATAAGTGAAGCAAAATACAAGCATTATCGTCCAAGATCAACTGAGGCCCATTACAGCCATGCTAAAAACTCATAACTCCTCTTTAGGCCTTGCTTTGCAAGAGAATAAGCAACAACATTCTCACTTCTCTACAGATGTACTTATGTGTGATTAAGAGATTTAGCCACCACTTTAAGGCCATGCGAAACAGATTAATCAAGGTAAAAGTTTAGTTCCCATCGGGTTATTTTTAGAGCATTGTGAATTGCGGGGATCTTAGTAGCGTTTATTTAAACAACTCATAATTCATAATATGGTCGAAATAGCATAAAATGCTCATCAAAACAACAACTTGTGATATCGAAGCCCGTTCCTATTATAGAGAACCATGATAATATAGTGAAACAGCTGTTTGTGTCTATAGATTTTTTTTAAAAGGTACATGCATGGAGGTATTAGCGGAATCCCCATCTCAGGGAGAGACCACTAGGAACCTAAACTAGTGGAATTCCTATCTCTGGGAGAGACCACTAGGAAACTAAAGTACAAACAAAATTAGAAAATAAATAACAGAAAAAAACCTAGATATTTTTCACAAGGAAGTTGTACAACATGCTTCTCATAGAAGCTAACTAAAAGAAGGAACAAAACAAGATCTAAATCCTAAAAGAAGCAAACCAAAGCTTCTAGAAGGAGCAAGCTTCATCTTGACAACCACCACCACACGACGGCGAGGGTCGAGGACAAGCGCCGCAAAAGTCGTTGTCCAGGCAAAGCTTTAGCACAAAGCGGACAAGAGATGGTCAGGGACAGCGGCGACGACCCGTTTTCCGGGCTGATAAGCGGTATTGAAGGCGGGGGCGACCACCGACAGAAGGGAGAAAAACCTCTTGCGACGACGATAACATCAAGGCTTCCCAAGCATCAAACCAACAACCATAAGGTGGCGACACCGACAGGGAAACGACGATTAAAGGTGGGGATGAGAGGCGGTGAAGGGTCGGGATTAGAGGTAATCAACATGAGCCCGACCCGAAAATGGGTGGGTTTTGGAAACGATTTTTCGGTCCGTGCTTCGGTCCCGGCCGGATTTTTAGACAAAAAAGTTGTGGCGCGGGCAACGTAAATATGGAAAATTAGGCTAGATGTTGGCCCGTCCCAAAATAGCGGGTTTTGGCGCAAAAAACTTTCGGCCCGAGGTTGTGGCCCGAAATGGGCCACTTTTTTAGGCCAAAGCCCAGCCCAGTTCATGATCACCTCTAGTCGGGACTAGCTTTAGTGAGGGGCGGTGAGAAGGAAGATCTGGCGCCTAGGAACTCCGAAGAATTCGCCAGATCTTATGGGAGGCATAGAGATGAGGAAGGATTTTGTGGCGGTGAGATGACTGGGTTTGGGCGGGGAGAGCCGGTGGAAGGTCATGATGTTTGGTTTATTTACTTAGCTTTTGATTAACTTTTAATGGATTTTATAGTAGTTTTTGAGTTAATTTACCAGCTATTACCTTTAAATTATGCAATATTCCTCCTTTGTACGTTTTCTTTGGGGTTTGGTTTGTTTTCAGGACATAGAAGCGTAATTGGAGGACATTTGCACAAACCCGGGGCCAAGGAATTGAGGAAAGAAGCATCAAGGGGGCTCAAAAGAAGAAAAGAGGAGGAGATCAGTCTAACCCGAGGGCTTGGGTCAACCAACCGCCCGGGTCAGACTTGTCTCGAGGGCCCAGGTTGTTTGACCTGCCCGGATCAGTTCAAGCATCCAAGCCATTTCCATCCTGATGAAGCGACCCGCTCGGGTCGTTAAGTGACCCTCCCGGGTCTCTGGGTTTTTCCAGAAATTAAACTTCGTTTAATGCTCTTATATACGGGGGGTTTTATTGTAATTATGCCTAGTTTATTTTAGGACTATATAAGGGAAACTCCTTTCATTTTAGGTTAAGCTGTTTTACATTCTAATTAGTGGAGATTTAGTTTGTGCTTAGCTTTCAAACTTTAGAACCCTATGAGAGAGAAAGTTGAGGTTTGAAACTTTTGAACTCCATTTTCAGATTTATGCAAGATAAAAAGTTGGTAATTCCTTGTTTATTTCACTTCCTCTTTCTTTAATCTTGTTTAGTTTATGCTTTGTTTAATTAGATCTCGTTTTTGTTAGTTGTTATTTTACCTTTATTCTCTTTCCTCCATGGTTATGGTGATGAAATTATTTCAAGCTTTGGTTTGCTTTATTTCCATGATTTATGAGTAGTTCCTTACTAAGGGAAGGGGTGTAGCCTTGATTTACTCCTTGGATCCTAAATCTAAGTTAGGGGATTAGCATTTGGGGTTAACTTGTTGATTAAACTTGTTTGATTTGGTTTGTTGGGTGATTGATCACCACTTGACTTGTATATTTGGAATCCCTAGTGAAAGATCGAGAGATGAAGTTAGGGATAAACTAAGTTTGGTTGCTACACTAGGATTTCCATGAAAATAAGTATTTTCTACTTAAGGGAAGCTTGATTAGTCATGTTGTTCTTGATTTTGACTAGATTAGTTACTCATGCCATGATAATAGGTCATGAGTGACTAATTAAGCCCCTCTAATTAGCTCGAGAGAGTAATTAGCGTTCCTATGTGCATGATTCCCCCTTATGATCCCCCATTTGTTTTCCCTTGGTTTTGATGTTGGATTCTTGGATTGATTGTTGGTGAATTCCCTAGTTTCTTTATCCCTGATTTATCTCCTTTAATTGCCTTGCTAATTTGCTTTGCCAATCTCCTAGTTATCTTAGACTTTAGAATTGGTACTAATCTTTCGAAAACCCAAAAATAGATTTAGCTTATTGTAATTAGCGAATTAACCCTTGCTTAACATTACTTCTTTGTGGATTCAACCCTTTACTTACCCTATATTGGGTAGTTTAGGTGCTTTTGGTGTGTTTACAACGAGCCCGTCAGGTCATATGGGGGATAGCGGTGGATGGGAAAAAGAATTGGCTAGAGATTTCTAGAGAGAAGGGAGAGCCCTTCTCTCTAGAATTCTCACCTTTTTTTATTTTTTCATATTTTGTGTGTCTATACTTAATTATATGTTTATGTATATGTATATGTCCTGTGTACAAGTTTAGGTTTAGGTTTAGGCTTAGGTTTAGGCTCAAATAAAGTCTTTTCTTTTGGTACATCCCTTTCTTATATATATACTAGCTTTTTATGCACGCTATGCGAGCGGCGACATTTTCGACATAACTATTACTCAGCAGTAAAACAAACCAAAAAACGAAAGTTCGTATCTAAGTTCACCTCCATTTTGTGAATAAGAAAGAATTCAATACTTACAAACATTATTTAAAAACACTTTAATGAATAAGTCTAAGTAATGAAATTGCATCTCAAACTAATGTTTTTTATCAAAGCTCTAAACAGCCCCATGGACCATGACAAAAGAGACATAAATAATGCAGTCCTTTTTCTCTCTCTCTTTAATTCTTAGCTACTCCCCCAATGCCCAAACCCATCTCTCTCAGTTTCACGCAATTCTTTTTCTCTCTCTATTCAATTGAAATAATGCAGTCCTTAATTTCTCTCTCCTTATCATCATCTTCTTCAATTTCCCCCAAATCAAACCACACACTCGATTTCTCCGCATTCTTACCTAAACCTCTCAATCTCAATCTCCGATCTGTGGACTTCGAAGAGAAGCACTGAGTTTCTCAGTGAGTTCTCGCGTGAGTTCAGCTCCAGAGTCGCCGAGTTCACTCTCTTGAGACCTTCGATTATGATCTCGTCATCATTGGAGCTGGCTTTGACGGTCATGACGCTGCTATTCATGTCGTCGATTAAGCATTTCGATTATTGAGTTGATGGGCTAAAATTCGATTATGGGCACAAGTTTTTGATTTTCATATCAAGCATGATGTATTTTTTCTCAAATTCTTTTTAATATCTGGGTACAAATACAATTCGAGTTGAAGTATTTTGTCTCAATTTTTTTTAATATATGGGCACAAATTTGAAGTCATTTTTGACGAAATTTGATTTTTTTCCGACCATTTCTAATGTAATTTTAGTTTGAATTTCAACTATATTTGAATGATATTTTAAATAAACTGTAAATTGAGTTTTTTTTTCTAAAAAAAATCTAACACAACACATATTTGTAAGATTTACTGTAATTTGAGTTTAAATTTACTCGAACATAGTACATATTCTTAAGATTTACTGAACATAGAACATTACACATACTTTTATTTTCAATAACGAACTGCATACCTTATTAACAGTAAAGTATCCGTAAAGTTAAGAATGTCGTATTTGAGAATGTCGTGAAGCTCTAATCTATGAAGAGAACTGATTTATTTTGGTTTGGAGTTTGTGTTTGTAATTGAGTTTGTGTTATGGAAGAATTTATTTGAGTTCGAATTTGAGTTGTCTCTGTAATGAGAATGTCGTGTATTTTTTTAATTATTGTCTGTGTGGTATGGTAAATTCTTGATTATGAATCTTTTTGATTGAATCTTTATTATTGGCAAGTTTATGTGATTGAGTGTTATATAAGTTGATTGGGTTTAATAGAGATTTGATTGATTTTTTTTGGGCAAGTTTATGCGTGAAATTGGTTTTGATTAACTGCTAGAGGTTGTATTTGGAAATTTAGAATAAAATATTTATGTTGTGGAGGGACAGTTAAGTAAATTTCTAGGGGGACACCATCGCTCCCCCCTTGGCTTATATAATAGAGATATATGGTGTGACTCCTTTTTCCCTCGTTCGGTATCTCTCTAATCTAATTAATGTCCATCATTAATAGCATTTTGGTAAATAACTTAGATTTTCTCATATCACCCCCCCTTCACTCCAGGTAGGGCTGGCAATGGGTTGGAAATGGGACGGGTGGACCTCAAATCGACCATCACTCGCAACCCCAAAACCCATCCATACATATGTAACTTTTAGAACACATGTAACAATACATATATACGAAATCACAATGTGAGGCAAACTCATCTTATCTCATCTCAACAAAGTTTTAAATTGCAACTTAGCAATAATTGATCATAATCATCAACCTGTGGTATCCGATTTTTTACTGTCTTAATTAACGGTCTGAATTCCACAAAAGTCTCTCATTGGACTATGAGTTTTAGAAAACTTTGAAGTCGCCACCCTATTAATATCTGAATAGGGACAGATTTATTTGATAAATCATTTTAAAATCAATTTCAAGAAATATCATTTAAAACGATGATGACTTCATATGGATAAGGCTTTTTTGAAAATGGGTCTTTCATACCATGAGATAGGGTTCGGGGTTTAGGTTAAGAGGTGCGAACGTCTAGAACTCGTCTCCTCTTCCGTTCTACATAACGGGCTCTTACTAAATGCGTTATTTTCCATTTTAAAGTAATCATGGCTATTAAAAAGTAAGAAAATCACATAGTTTGCACATATACACATCAACCATTTTTATTTAGGACCAATATATCATTTGTACATGGTAGGTTTGAGCACTGAAGTTGCACTACGTACCAATCATTGTGGGACTGGAATCCACTCATGGATCAAAACCATCGTAGTTCGAGCTTATGTCTCACCCTAAATGGCCAATTCCATTGGGGAATAAAAGGAAACAGATTATGAATAACTCACCTTTAGAATTAAACAAATCTATTAGGAATAAAGTAATCACTCCAATTAGTGATTGAGATGAGATTAAGATAATCACCTTAATTAGTGATTAAATATGAAGGATTAAGATAACCACCTCAATTAGTGATTAGAAATGAAGGTTAAGATAATCATCATAATTAGTGACTAAACTTTAAGAGGGAAGATAATCACATTGATTAGTGATTAACAATGAAGGTTAGGAAGTAATCACCTTAATTGATGATTATTCAAGATTTAGGATACTCCAATTAATGATTAAATGAAGGGAATAATAATCGCCCTAATTAACAATCATTAAGGTTTAAGATAATCACTCTAATTAGTAATTTAAATGAAGAGGGTTAAGTTAATCACCTTAATTAGTGATTAATCAAGGTTTAAGATGATCACCCTAATTAGTGATTAATCAAGGTTTAAGATGATCACCCTAATTAGTGATTAAACATGATGAAAGGTTAAGCTAATCACCCTAAATAGTGATTAACTAAGGTTTAAGATAATCACCCTAATTAGTGATTAATTATGATGAAAGGTTAAGCTAATTACCCTAATTAGTGATTAACCAAGGTTTAAGATAATCACCCTAATTAGTGATTAATTATGATGAAAGGTTAAGCTAATTACCCTAATTAGTAATTAACCAAGGTTTAAGATAATTACCCTAATTAGTGATTAAATGAAAAGTTTGAGTTAACCGCTCTAATTAGCGATTAATCGAGGATTGAAATAACCACCTTAATTAGTGATCACGCTTATGATTTTTAAGAGGTATTAGAAAAAAGGGTTGCTTCCTAATTGAAGGCTTTTGAGAAATAATCTTGATTGAAGATTATTAAGTCATTTAGAGAGAAATGATCAATTTGAGATCAAATTTGGAGATTGTGTTTGGCTAATTGGAATTTGGCCATTTAAAGCGAGACACGTGAAACGACCTAAAATCAATTCGGAGATCATAATTGCCAATCTAATTATGTCAAATTATATGATTAATCCATTTGAATATGGAGAACACATTTTTAAAATGTAAGATGGATCATCATACAATTTAACTTAGTTAGATTTGCAATTTTTCCTCTTAATTGAGATTGGATCATTTAATTCATATACTATGACATATTGGCCCAACATGCAAAATTTGTAACATTGGTTGCTCATTTTATTAAAAAAGAGTTGTGGAATTATTTATGAAAATTATGCATAAACATCTCCATTTTTTTATTAATGAGTGATGTAATAACTATTTACAAAGAAATTATTATTACAACAAAATGTACAAATCTATGATCAATACAAAGTCTTCAATCTTGATCTTCACCATGATGCTCTTTGATCTTCATTTCCTTGAATGGACTTTGGAATTCATGTTTATTTGTAAACTTGTGAAAATTAGAGATTAATTAACCTCTTTGATTTTGATTTTTTATGACAATTTTTATTGATTTTATTTACATTATAAAATAATTCATTTTAAGAGAAACTTAAAAATTTCATGATTTTTAATTAACATTTTCGTGTCAAGAAGACAAATTTATTTTTATGAAAGTTGAGTTAATCACTTCATTTCATTTTCCAGATTGCACTTTTATTCTTATACTAACTTGTAAAAATCATAACTTTCTGTAAAAATCGTTAAATTGAGCATGTGATATATTTATGGATAGGTCAGTGAATTATTTATGTTGTGTCAAAATTTCACAAGCTTTTAGTGACAACTTAAATTATGGTGAAATTTATACTCTAACTGGTCAAAACAGGATCTTTATTCAATTTGTTTTTTAAAATCTAACTTATTGAACTTATTTTTAATTGAATTTTATTATGAATATTCTAGACACTTTGAAAAACTAGACTAGAAATTTTCACTTTAATTAGACACATTTAAGACCCTTTTTTAGTTTATTTTGTTAACTGGAAAGAAAATCAGTTTTCTGGAATTTAGTGATTTACATGAACTGTTTTGGAAAAATGATGTAAAATTGTATAAAATTCATATGAACATGAGTTATATATTTTTGAAAATCTACTGAGGTTTTATTCAAACTTGATGTTTTTAGTTTTATCTAAATAATTTTATTTTAAACTTTATTGACAGAACAAGCTTAGGTGGTACTGGAAAAAATCAGTTTTGCACAATAAAGTTGTATGATTTTTAGCTATTTACACAAAATTATTTTTTTAGAAATTCCAAAGTCCAGTTTCTGGAAACGTCTTGCACTTCATAGAAAAAATATTAAATCCTACAAATCAGTCTGATAATACAGACAAAAAAATGAAATAAAGTACGAAATTAAAACTGATTATAATTACAGCATCACATTTTTTTTGATGGAGATGTTTATGCACAACTTTTCTTGAATTTTTTTTATGAAAACATGTTTTTGGTGATGAACAACAACTTGATTAAGAAAATTACATAAACTTATTGTTTCCTAAGAGTCTCCCTATTAGAGTTGACTATTCTAGGTGGGGTGATTTAAGGTTGGGAACCTATTAGGATTTTCTCATACCCAAATCACTCCAAAAATTAAAAAATGATAAGAAGAAACAAGGAGAAAATTAGTATGTGATTAAGAAGATAATCAAAAAAATAACAAGAGCTTCAACTTTACCTTGCTAGCTCAATGATGCACTTCCTTTTGCAAAGTTTTCTACTTTTTTGTGATTTTCTTAATTTCTTATAAAATCTTATATAAGTTAAAATAAGTTGAACAAAACAGACCCTAAGTGAGTTTCTAAATCCACTTAATTTCTAACTTAATTAAACCCCTTTTTTGTATTTTTCTTTCGATGAACTTCATTACTTACTAATTATTTTCCTAAATTTTATTTTCTTTTCATGAATGAGATTTTTTTAGAGGAAGGAAGTAGAGAAGATGAGAGTAGTATTGAGAGAAGTAGTGAAATTAAGTTGAGTTTTTTTCAACTTTTTTACTTAATTAAGACTTTTGCTTAGATGGAAAGATTAAGGAGGAGAAGAGTAGTAGGGAGAGAAGTTGTGAAGTTGAGTTGTGTTTTACCTCAACTTGGTTTTGAAGTAAAAAAGGAGGGTATTTATAGGGAAAGGAGGGAAATGAACTAGGATTTCAAAGAAGTAGAAAATCAGATTTTTAACCCAAAAAATCTGATTTTGCTCATCCCTAATCACCCTAATGACATCACTCTAATGACCTCTCCCTAATGACATCATCAAATCTCTTTGGAAACACAAATATTCTTATTCTTTTTGGATTTTCTCATCAATGAAGCAAAATCAGATTTTCAGAAAATATTCTTCCCTAAATACACCCTAATACGTAAAAAGTGCATCGAAAAACGTGTAAAACAAAGCTGATTAGAACGCTGCGCCAAACGCATGAGCCTGCGCTAGGCACGACTCCGTGCGCTACGCGAAAGACCCTGCGTCTGGCGCAGGATGCTGTTGTGCGCTAGGCGCAGGATGCTGTTGTGCGCTAGGCGCACAATCATGCGTCTGGCGCATGGTTGTGTGCCTGGCGCACAACTCGAATCCGGTGGAAAATTCCAGATTCTTGCCTCTTACACATGAGATTTGATTCTTATTCTTTAGTAAAGACGAGCATGATTATTCTACGAATCATTTTATTAAAACGGTGGTTGTAATTATTGACTACGACTCACCGAAGTTATGTTTCTAAGCCGAAACCGCATGACTAATACGCAAAAAAGGAAAACTGTACGACGGAATGAAACTCGCGCTTCGGGACAAAATCATGCATTTGACGGGGCGCGCGCTCCACGATGCATGACGGTTTTCGTTATTTTTATTTCTTTTCAAAATCTTTATTTATCCGAAAAAAGGGGTTCAAAATTTGGTGTCTATAGAATGCCCCACATTGGTCGAATTTTGGAGGAAATGATGACCAATGTTTGAAAAAGACACGAAATTTTGACAGAAAATTTCTTTTGAGATAACATATTCTCCATAAAAAATAATTAGCATCAGTGTTATTTTGAAAACATGATTTGCGACTTCTGTTGACGCTTTAAGTAGAAAATCTCAATTAATTTTCTAAAATTGGAAATGCGACTTTGATGTCGTCTTAGATAGAAAATCCCAATTAATTTTCTAAAATTTTAAATGTGCCTTTATTGTCGTCATAGATTGAAAATCCCAATTAATTTTCTAAAATTGAAAATGCGATTTTAATGTCGTCTTAGATAGAAAAACCCAATTAATTTTCTAAAATTGAAAATGCGACTTTATCGTCGTCTTAAGTAGAAAATCCCTATTAATTTTCTGAAATTTGAAAATGCGACTTTAACGTTGTCTTAGATAGAAAATCCCAATTAATTTTCTGAATTTAGGAAATGCTACTTTAACGTCGTCTTAGATAGAAAACCCAATTAATTTTCTAAAATTTAAAAATGTGACTTTATCCTCGTCTTAAGTAGTAAATCCCAATTAATTTTCTGAAATTTTAAATGCGACTTTATTGTTGTCTTAGATTAAAAATCCCAATTAATTTTCTAAAATTGAAAATGCGACTTTATCGTCGTCTTAAGTAGAAAATCCCTATTAATTTTCTGAATTTTGAAAATGCGACTTTAACGTCGTCTTAGATAGAAAATCCCAATTAATTTTCAGGAATTTTTCATGCATAATGCTTATTCGCTTTGATGATCACTATATAAAATAGATTGATTAAGGTCATTATTTTGGATGATCATTAGGAAAAGGGATTGTATCAACGTTCTTGATTCATCATTGACACAAATTTTTTTTTATGTTCGGCTTTAGCAAAAATTGTCATACCACAAATGCTTGGTCATTAGCCATGGTGAAGGATGCTCCTTATAACGCTATGGACAATACTCAAACTTATTATCCATGGCATGAATCATAGATGATCATCTTTTCCATCTATAAAAGGGGCATGGTTCTTCATATCCAGATGCACCATCTTCACTACTCCAATCTTTTCTCTAATTTTTCTTCTTTCACAAAATGGCTCCTACTTATGAAGAAGCTAATGAAATGGGGAGTCGGGAGAAAAAACAACTCTCGGGGGTCACAAAGAATTTGGAACAACCAAGGCAATCTTTTTCTTCTTCCCGCTTCACTAAGGCTCTTATGCCTTTGCTTTCTCTCTCCATCTGTTATGACATGATTCATGCTGCTTCCCAATTTTGGGATGAAACTCGTCATGTCTTCCGCTTTGGAGACCGGGAGATTGTACCTCTTGTTGAAGAGGTCGAGGGTTTGCTAGGCTTACCATCCAATGGTCCTGTTATTACACCTACATCTCCTACAAGGATCTCGAGAGATTTGTCAATAATTTTATATCTTCTCGAAAATCTTCATGGCAACTAGCTACCTACAATATGGTGAGGTATTTCTTTTCAACTTATTGTTGACTATTTAATTTGGCACTTGGCAATTCTCTTACAATGCCAGTTATAGGATTGCTAGGAAAAATGCTTGCATTCTTATGATTTTGGGAAGTACCCTCACTAAGTGGTCTTTAAACAGATGCCATGTTAGGTGTCTTTCACTTATTCCTCAAATTTTTAGTGGGGGTTGTCTTGCACCACTTATTTTGGGGGAAATGTTTCATGGCTTAGATGAACTCAAAAGAAAACCCCAAAGTTTTGTGAAGGGATGTCCATTAGTCCTTCATTTATGGTTATTGGAAAAATTTTCTCTCATGAAACCCCACAAGAGTCTTGCTTACAAAACTAGTGATATCCGGGAGAAAGGTCTTCTTCCTTCCTTCTATCAACTCAGCAAAAATGGTGGGTGAGAGGATTTTTTTCTACAACAAGACATAAAGTGGGTCACAAGCCACCTTGGCATTAGTGCAATTGTATATTGCAATTCTGGTCGCCGAGGTGTACAATTACCCGGGCTTTGCCAAGTCACTTTCTACCTTCTATGGAGGTGTCTAAGGCAAATTGGTTGGAGGCAACAACACATTCCTGCCCTTCAGGTTCTTCCATCTTGTACCACTTATGAGGCTGATATGAGTGGTATTCAGAGAATGCCTACTATATGGCAGGGAGCTAAAATTATATCAGCGCTACCTGAACCTCACTTTCCACTGATTGATGAAGATTACCTTCAATGGCTCTTGACGGATATTGGTCAAGACAATGATTCAGACGGGCCTACCATGAAGAGGTTAAGGGTTTGAGAGAAATATCATGTTGTTTTTCCATGTTGTTTTTTTTAGTTTTTTTTTAAACTTGTAGGAAATGAAGGCTTTATGTCTTTTTATTTATGAAATGAAGTACCCCAGTTGGGATGAATAAAAAGATATGTTTGTGAGAATTATCTGCTTGTGAGAAATTCAATGTGAACAAAATTCTAAACACGTGCACACTTTAACATTAAATATGACATGCAAGTCATAATTAATCAATCATATGACACATTAAAGCATAACACATGAAACCTTAACAATCAAAAGCATGTTTCATCATTTTTCTTTTTCTCTTTTTTTCTTCTTTTTTTCGTTATTTTTTTTGTTTTTTTTCTCGTTTTTTTTTGTCTTTTTTTTGTCTTTTTTTTTTTGCATACATTATATGAATATCGAGAAACACATGGCATGTTTATTAAGAATAACCAGATACGATGCAAAATCCATAAATTGCTTGGTTACTTGACTATGGCAATTACAACTACTTTGATGTCTAAGTGTAATATTTCTTCAATTGATCAAGATTAGTGAAATGGGTGAATTTGTTCCCATCAAAATCCATTAGCTTTATTGCTCTAGTCGTGGTGACATGCTTGACTAGGAATGACCCAGACAAGGTAGGCTTGAATTTTCCCCGAGGATCATGCAACGAAGCTCTATTTTCCTTTAGGACTAGATCACCTACTTGAATGTCTCTATCTCGAACCTTTTTGTTAAATGCACGAGCAATTCTCCGTTGATAGAGTTGAATGTTGTGCAATGCTTGTAGTCGACGCTCATATGCAAATGCGAGCTCATCATAACGAGTTTTGTACCATTGGTCTTCCGAGATTTCACTTTCTGCTATGACCCTGAGAGATTGTATCTACACCTCAACTGGTAGGACTAGCTCCATCCCGTAAACCAAGGAATACGGGGTTGTTCCTCTTGAAGTTCTGATTGATATTCTATACCCCCAAAGGACATATGGTAGTTTATCATGTCAATCTCTAGTCTTTTCAGTCATCTTGGCAACAATAGTCTTAATGGTCTTATTGACTGCTTCCACCGCTCCATTTGTTTGGGGACGATAAGGTGAGGACTGATGATGCTTGATTGCATATTTTGTGAGAGTGGTCTTCAGATGACCCTCAAATTGTGATCCTTTATCAGAGATGATTTCGAAAGGTATGACATACCGACAGATAATGTTGTTAATCACAAATTTCGAGACTTGCTTTGCCCCTAGCTTTGAAAATGATACAGCTTCGACCCACTTCGAAAAGTAATCAATTGCTACAAGAATATATTGATGCCCATTTGAAGCCTTCAGATGTATTTGTCCGATTATGTCTATGCCCTAACTCGAAAATGGCCAAGGAGAGGTCATATTATGTAGTGACACAGGTGGCATATGACTGAGGTGAGCAAATATCTGACATTGCTTGCAGGCACGGACAAAGCTGATGCAATCACCTTCTAGAGTGCTCCAATAGAAACCTACTCGCAAAATTTTATGAGCCAGCATCCTTCCATTCATATGGGGTCCACATTCTCCTCCATGAACTTCTTCCATGATGGCTTGCTTTTCGCTGTCATTCACGTAGAGTTGCAGAGTACCATCAAACCCTTTGTGATATAGCCCGCCTTTTAGAATGAGAAAATGAGCAGCTAATCTTCTGATAGCTATGCGGTCCTTCTTGCCACTTCCCTCTGGATATTGCATTGTTTCTAGAAAATTCTTGATATCTTTGTACCAGACATCATCATCATCTTGTTGAGCCAATGTGGAGACAATTTGTGCTAACGTCACTGTAGGTCCCTTCCTTTCTTCAATTAAAACTGACTGGATCTTTGTACCATTTTCCCATGTTAAATTAACAGCGAGATTGGCTAAAGCATCAATAAAACTATTTTTTTCCCGAGGAAGATGTTTGAAGCTGATATCATCAAAATAAGGGATCTATTCTTGAAGGTACTCTGTGTAGAGTTGAAGTCTCTCATCTCTAACCCTCCAAATTCCTATTGTTTGAGATATGATGAGATTAGAATCTCCATATATACAGTGAGATGTCTTGCTCCTGCTACCAAGGCGGCCTTTACTCCATATATGTAGGCTTCGTACTCAGCTGTATTATTTGTTGTTGGGAAATTCAGCTTGACAACAAACGGAATATGGACTCCATCAGGATCTACTAACAAAACCCCTGCTCCATTACCTCTCCTATTAGAAGCTACATCAAAATACATGCACCATTGTGGGTTGTCAATGAATAATAAGTACTCATCAGGGAATGCATCATCATATTCATCTCCTAACACCTGTCCTTCTGCTAGGGCTTCAGATATGGCTCTTCCTTTAATAGATTTCTGGCCGACACATTGAATATCAAACTCAGAAAACCTAGCATGCCATCTCGCCAATCTTTCACTAAGAATGGGTTTCTCAAACAGATACTTGATTGGATCAAGTCTTGAGATCAGATAGGTGGTATGAGCTTGGAGGTGATGCCTCAACTTCTTTGTGGCATAGACCAAGGAAACACATGCTTTTTCCAGTGGGGTATATCTTGTCTCATACTCCAGGAATTTCATACTGAGATAGTATATGGACACTTCCTTCTTTGTTCCTTCTTGATATTGGGCTAAGAGAGCTCCCATAGCCGAATCTGTAATAGTGAGGTACAAAATCAGAGGTTCCCCTGGTCTAGGCGGCATTAGAACAGGTGGATTTGAAAGATACTCTTTCATGGAATCAAAAGCTTCCTGACATTCCTCGTTCCACTCATGGGATGCTCCCTTTTCTGAGCAGCTTAAATATGGGTTCACACCTCATAGTGAGTTGTGAGATGAACCTACTGATATATTGAATTCTGCCGAGAAATCCTCTTACTTCTTTTTTCTGTTTTTGGAGGAGGTAGCCTTTGAATAACTTTTACCTTTTTAGAGTCCACTTTGATGCCGTCTTAACTGACAGTGAATCCCAACAACTTCCCTGAAGTGACGCCAAATACACACTTTTGAGGGTTTAGCCTTAGATTATACTTCCCGATTCTTTCAAAGAAGGACCTTAGTGCAAGAATATGCTCCTCATGATCTTCACTTTTCACAATCATGTCATCTACATAGACCTCCACAATGTCGTGGATGAGGTTATGAAGGATAGTGGTTGTAGCCCTTTGATATGTGGCTCTGGCATTCTTGAGACCAAAAGGCATAACTCGGTAACAGAAAGTGCTCCACAGAGTGATGAAAGATGTCTTTGTCATATCTTCTTGAGCCATGAGTATTTGATTATACCCTGAGAATCCATCCATGAAGGAAAACATTGCATGACCGACCGTACTATCCACGAGAACATCAATGTGGGGTAGAGGAAAGCAATCTTTTGGTGATGCAGCATTCAAATCTCGAAAATCAATGCATACCCGAACTCTCCCATCCTTTTTAGGTACGACCACTATATTGGCGAGCCTATATTGCCACTATATTGGCATCAAGCTATTTCTGGATTTCTTTTTTGACTTTCAGACTAATCTCTGGTTTCATTCGGCGGAGCTTTTGCTGCTTAGGCTTGCTCTCAGGATGTAACGGAATACGATGTTCCGCAATTTCTCTATTAACACCAGGCATATCAACATAAGACCATGCAAACACATCTACATACTCTTTTAACAATGCAATAAACACAGACTGTTCAGTTGGGGAGAGGGATGAACCTATTTTGACTTCTTTTACAGCATTTTCTGTACCAATATTAATTACAATGGACTCTTCCATGGGTTTTATATATGTTTTAGTTGTATCAAGTGATTCATCATTATTAAATTCACTGTCAGAAATAACATCTTGCATGCAAATGTACTTAGATAAAGGTTCACATTCAATTTCCTCACTATCAGAGTCTTTTGACTGGGTATGCAAGGTAGATTGGCTGGAAGATGAGCTATTAGTATGATATCCATCTGAAAGGGGTGAAAAGGTATTTTCATGAGATGGATGTGGAGGATGGTTTCCTAAAAACATTTTAAATTCTATAGGCCTGTCTTTTGCCTGACACTCAATACTCTACTTATGTTCAATGTTTTCGCCAAAAGGTATCATCAAAGATACCGGGTCAAAATCCTCTTCTTCATAGGACTCAGAAGTGCGTGAAAAGTTTCTTAAGGACTCCATGTTCCAGATTATCCACCCAGTCAATTTCTTTTTTCATTTTTTTGTTTTTGGACAAACCAACTTTTGATTAAGTCCATATTTCTAGCCTCATTGAAGAATATCTCCAATCCCGGTAAAATCTAATGTTCCCTCCTACTAAGCTAAGGTTTTGGAAACTCATAGTACAGCTCAGTAGCTCCTTGCAGGATGAACTGGTCGTTGAGGGTAAAGGAAGCTTCTTTGATGTTGTGAGAAGTGCTGCCCGGATTATATCCTAATCCATGTCGGTTTTGCTTGTCTACTATGGGGATTGGTTGCTTTATTTCTCTACCATCACGCCCTAATCCGGTTCCTTGAGTATAACCCATCTTCATCATGATTTGAAATCCTTTGGACAGAGGTTCCATGGCAAACACTACAGGCTCTTTGACTGTATTTGTGGATATGGCCGAGGCTTTTGTTTTCTGATAGTAATTGGTCATCCTTAGAGAAGGGACAAATTTCTTCTTTTTGGACCTAAAAGTAGAGAAAAAGAATTAAAAGAAAAGAAAGCTGCATATTGCAGAATAAAAAAAAATTTCGAAAACGATTTTGCCATATTTTGACTGGAAAAGGTCCACCTTTAAAGTGTTGTTTTTTTTTTGACTCTCTTGAATGATTTTACTGTCATTGGGGTTGAAAACAGAGGTTTTTTTTATTCTTCCATTACCTGCTTTAGTATTGAACAAAGACAGAAAATATAGAGATTAGGGTCTGTATCCCCATTGATGTGTCAATTCAGTATTCTGAATTGCTCCTATGATGACTGGCATCTTGAGTTCTAATCACATTGCCTGAAATACAATGGTTAATACATTTGAGTCGAACCCGAAGGCTGCCTACATATCCCCATTGCTCCAGGTGCATTTTATGGGGAATCAGACTCAGCGTAGTTCATTATTTTAGCAAGAACTAAAGTTTTTTATTTAATAAAGCAGCTGCACTCATATTGAGCTACCTACGTACCCCAGGTGTTACATAGGTGGAGTGATCTCACAGTGCAAGTGTACGTGATAATGGGGATTCAAGCTGCACGTAGTTCTCTGATACTAACGAGCTGAAAGATTTTTTTTTCTTTTTTATTTTAATAGGCTAACCCCCTACAGGACTTTTACCGAAGATTTTTCTCCTTCTGTGAGATGATCAAGTAGCTTTGCGGTAGACAAGAGCTATGTTGGTGATTTGCTTGATGCGATAGCTGAGAGCGTGACATTGGTTTGTGCCGTGACCATGCAACTAATGATATTGGCAGTACTTGTGGAGATCTGATCCTACGGGACTTTCCCCTGGGCGTCTAGGAAATGGATGTATCCGACCATGCTCGACTAATTTGCGGAAGATATCAACTTGGGATTGAGGTTGAGGGCGCGCCGAGACTTTCCTTGCGGGCACTTCCTTATGGATTGGACTAATGATGCCTCGATCAACCAGGTTTTGAACTTTGTAATAAAGATCATGGCATCGATCAGTTTCATGCCCAAATTGACGACAATAAGAGCAGAGTTTGCTCATGTCTGTTCCGGGAAGAAGTAAACAGTGCACATGTGCTGGGATTTGAAGTATTCCTTACCTCCGAAGACGGTCATACACCATACTCAATGGTTCGTCTATCTTAGCATACACCCTTGGATTTGTGTTGGGAGTTTCAAGATCTTCCTGAGGTCATTTTTCTTGCAATTTCAGAGCATCGATGTCAAAGCCCTCTTGTTCCATGTGACTGAGGGAGGTGTGCTTGATAGTAACCATGTGACGATAATAGAAATCTTGCAGGTTCCGCAGCAATATGAGCACGAATTCTCGATCAGTAATAGGGAAAAGAAGCTGTGTACGGATATGAGTGCATCTCGAACAAAAGTGAGAGAAAGTTTCTAAGGCGCTCTGACGCAAAGTGACTAACTTCAGCTTCTTGACATCAGTCTGTTTATGCTCGAGAGCCCAATTAACGAAGGCTTGTCTAGCATTTTCCCAACTAGCTCTATCCACATAATCCAATGAGTAGTACCAGTCCAAAGCTAGTCCTTCTAAACTTTTGTCAAACAGCATGGGGTAATCTTCTTCTGGTATGCCCTATGGGTGCAAGGCATTCACAAACCCAACTTAGTGGACAAAGGATCACCGTTCCCGTTAAATTTCTGGAACTGTGGTAACTCACGATAATGATCCTCATGTTGATATCCAGGAAAGAGAATCAGTGACTCAGTGTGAACTTCTCGGATAGGACCTACTACATTAAAGTCTAGGTCAAAGTCATCAATCCTAGATCTCTTCTTTGAGTCATTATCATCATCTTGAGAATTGCCAACACATGATTCCTCTTGTGCTTCAATTGACGTATCACGAGTGTCAATGCTTGGAGCTCCCACTTCTTCCTCGTCATCCTCACTATATTCTGGTTCTGTTTCTTCAGCACTTACATTTGGTGTGGCTGCTGGGACCTCATTCATCCATGAATTTTCAGGTGCTGCTAGAATACAGTGGATAGTATAACCATCCAACCTAGTGCCCTCTACTTCGTTCAAATACAATACCGATTTTCCGGTGTTGGAGATGGTCATAATTTCTGGATCCCCAGAAATAGTCACAACACCTTGATCAGTGAGAAGCTTTATCTTCTGATGTAGAGTAGAGGCTACTGCTCTATTTTCATACAGCCACGGTCTTCCTAATAAAAGGTTGAAACATGCTTGAATGTCAATGACCATGAATTACCGACTTTTCTTAAAATTATTTCATTTAATCAAACATTAATACATGGATGTTTTACTAGACATTACCGAATTTTCTTAAATAAAGATTCATACAACATATTTTAAAAATTAAAATAACATAACACCTTAACTAGTTTGCTGCCTGTTTTGCCCGAACTTAAGCCAAATATTTTCTACGCGATCCAATTTGAGGCGTCTATGTGTAGCTTGATCACGGACGCGATCCCTATTATTCATTAATGTTTGCAAATTTCTGATGCGATTATCACTATTGTGATATATAAAAGGTTCATCGGCGTTTTGTCGTTGGCTTGAGGACGGACGAAAATCTTGGTCATAATCGTGAGGATCAAAACGAAGGGAGTACGAATCTCGTTCATCTTCAGTTGTCATGCTATGTATGATAATACAAGCGAACATTATTTTTCCTAGCATTTCTTTATCACGAGCTAGTGCCGGTTGACGAATTATTGCAAAACGAGCTTTTAATACTCCAAATGCACGCTCCACATCCTTTCGTTTGCTGTCTTGCTTTTGGGCAAAAAGGCTTTCCTTCTCATTCAATGGAAGAGATATTATGGGAATAAACGCGGCCCATTGAGGATCTATACCATCTGTTAGGTAATAACCCATGTCGTACTGGTGGCCGTTGATAACATAGTCCACTGGAGGTGCACGACCTTCAAATACATCGTTAAATATTGGAGATCTATCAGGATTATTGATATCATTGCACCTACCTGGTATTCCAAAGAAAGCAAGCCAGATCCACAAATCGTATGACGCAATTGCTTCCAGAATCAATGTCGGCTTACCAGCTCTTCTCGAATAGAGTCCTTTAAATTGTAGTGGACAAATTTTCCATCGCCAATGCATGCAATCAATAGAACCCATCATTCCCGGAAATCCTCTTTCCTCACCTGCATATAACAATCTCGTTAAATCCGTTTCATTAGGTCTTCTTAAGTATTCGTCACCGAACTCGACAACCACACCCTCAACAAAATGTTGTAATGAATCTCTAGCAAGAGAGCCACTTATTTTAAGATAATCGTCCACTGAATCTGCTGATGTGGCATATGCTAACAACCTTATAACCGCAGTGCACTTTAGCAATGCTGATGCACCAAGTCTCCTTGTGGCATATGGCCTTTGTTAGAAGAACATGTTGTTATTAGTCAGCGCTTCTACTATACGGAGGAAAACATGTTTTTGCATGCGAAATCGGCGGTGTAATAATCGTGGGGGGTAGAGTGCGGTGTCGGCAAAGTAGTTGTTCCATAAGCAAGTGTGCGCATCCACACGATTTCGATCAACTTGTTGCCTAGGTGCGCTAGGAACTTGAGTTAGCATTGCATATACTTCAGCTGGATTAGCCAAAATGAAGGGCTCCATCATTTGGTCCATCATACGATTTGCACGTCTGCGTCTTTCGAAACGCCGCATGTAGACATTGTTTTGGCCTTCTGTTATATGATCTGGTTGAATAAAATTGACATCATCAGAACTATAAGAATTTGAAGATGAAATTTAACTATTATAACCTGATTCAGATGACATTATTGATAATTTATTTGATGCTGCAAGAAGAGATATTGTGTGGAAAGATGAGTATATTGAAGTACAAATCATTGTGAAGTAAATATATAGAAAAGGTGAGGAGCAATAATACACTAAATGTAGCTACTGAGGGGTCACTTCTGAAAGATATGATAGAGCAATAATGCATTGAAGATAGCAATTGAATAGTCACTTCATTTCACCATAGTATTTAGCGAAATTTGTCAGAACCAACCTTTTAAATATCACTTTTTGCGAGAAACAACCTTTTAAAAATTTTCTCGCAACTTCAGACCTTAAACATAAATTTTTTTGTTGGATCCAACCTTACTCAATTTTCCGACGTTGACCTGCCGGATTCCAGCGTTGACTCACTTAAATGGGACATGTGCGCTGCACGTGATCGATTTTTTCCTATTTTCTACCCTTTCCCTCCAATTCCCCTAACCTCTAACTCTCTCACCTCTCTCTCTCCTCCTACCCATTTTTTTCCTTCATCTTCTCTCTTCAATTGGAGCTGTGCACCTTGATTTAGGGTTTGCTGTTGATGCGAAATTGAATTTCAACCACGGAGTTGTAAGTTATTCACTCAATTTTTCTCGGTTTCGTCAACTATTGAATTTTATAAAGTTAGGGTTTTTCATTGATTTTGTTTGATTGAATTGGGATAAATCTTGAAATTGTGCAGTGATAATGGATGATATCAATGATATGCGATGTGACTGTGGGTTGAAAGTTGCAAAAAGGACCTCATGGACACATGACAACCCAGGAAGGAAATTTGTTGCTTGCAAATTTTTTAACCACGAAACTAGACAAAGGGGGTGCAACAAATTCAAGTGGATTGACACTGAAGATGCTATGGACTGGCAGAGGGATGTATGCAATGTGCTTGTGGTTGAGAAGCATAGACTTGCAACTGATCTTAACATATTCAAATCCAAATTTGTTTGTGTGGAGCATGAGAAGAATAGGTTAGCTGAAGAGGTGGCAAAAATGAAGAAGAAGAGCATGACTAAGTTTGATTAAGGGGGTCACAAGTGTAAGTCTGGTAGGAAGGATCACATTGGGATGAAATTGGTTGTCCTTTGTGGTTTTGTGTCATTTGTTGTAAGTTTGGTTGTTGTCAAACTCTTTGGTTGAAGCATTAGTAGGTTGTTTTAGGTAGTTTACATTGTTAGCACTGTAATGTTTGAACTACCTCTTGGATGTAAGCTATGACTATTATGCAATTCAATGAAAGCTTTTTGCAAGTTTATGATAGCAACAATCTCACATGTGATCAATGTGCAACAACAAAGATAGTAGTTGTCAAACATCATATATTTCACACCAAAGGCAAAAGTAGCATCAATGTATTTTTGCATGTTCTAAGCTAATAAACTAATTGTTCAAAATGACCTAATGGCGCAACAGTTGCAAAATACTTAAATGATCAACATGTGATCAATATAATGTAGCATAAACCCAAGTTATTATAAGTTAACCCAAGTTATTACAAGTGTTGACTTTGATTTTGGCTTGAGAGTGGAGGAGCAGAAGTTGAAGTTGAGACTTGGGATGCTTGAAAAGACTGGCTTGGAGCACCCCTATTCTTGTTTACAGTCTGAGCTTTCTTTGGAGCAGTTGGAGGGTTCTTCTTAGCAGCAGATCCCTTTGAAGAAGTTGCAACATTCTTCACAGCAACAACTTTTGTAGGAGCCTTAGATGGACCAGCCTTAGGACCAGCTTTTGTAGGAGCCTTTGATGCACCAGCCTTAGGACCACCTTTTGTAGGAGCCTTTGATGCACCAGCCTTAGGACCAGACTTTGTAGGAGCCTTAGGACCAGAATCTGTAGGAGCAGTAGAAGGAATAGGAGCTTGTCCACCAGCCCTTGAAGAACCAATACTAGCAGTGGTAGCTGGAGCAATTGAGGTTAATGCTTCATTGGGAATAGGCCTAGAACACTTTGTTCTGTAGTGCCCTAAGCCACCACACCTCCCACATTTGTTCTATTTTCTAGCTCTCTTAACCTGCTGCCTCTCTTGGTCCTCACCAGGTTCCTTCACTCTCTTCTTTAGTTTAGGCCTTCTAGCCATTTTCCTATATGGAGGGGGCAATGGGGCAGGGTGGTCTGTGACATCCCATTGTCTTTAACCTGGCATGGCCCTAAAAGGAGGGGCATAAGCTTTAGCATAGGTGTCAACTTGATATGCAGGGTGGATGTACTCCTCGTAATTCAGTCTCCTAAGTTGGATACATGCCAATGCATGCCAACAAGGAATACCAGTGAGAGTCCACCTATAACAGCCACAAGTTTTGGAATCCAAGTTAACAACAAATGTATCCTCTTCATGGTCAACCTCAAATTCAAACAAGTCAGCCTGATTAACTCTCATGCTACTCACTTTCTCCAATCCCCTATTTATCATCTTAACCACAAAAGGCATAATTACCCTATCAAAGCCCTTTAATCCCTCCCTTTTTGCACAAAATCTGTGCATGACATACCTTCTGATGCACTCCATCAACTGCAAGATTGGTTTTGTCCTTGCCTCCCTCAAAACATTATTAAAGCTCTCACAATAATTATTTAGTAGCATACCAGACTTAGAAGCATAACTGAAACCATACCTGGACCAGTGATAAATTGGTATGTCTTGTAAGTATTTGAAGGCATCTTCATTAAGAGCCTTGATCTTATCCATTGCAATCTTGAAATGGTACTGTGACAAGCAATGGAAACATGAATATTAACATTTGCACTTAATGCAACCAATAAAAGAAAGAAAAGAAGAGTGGAATTCAAACATTTGTTGATGCTCTTGCAGCCTTCCAGAAGTGTTCTTTGTATATTACACCAGGGAATTTCGCTTTAAAGTTAGTCTAGATGTGCCTACAACAGTACCTTGTGTTTGCTAAAGGCATTACTTTTTTAAAGGCATCAATAAGACCCTGCATTGTACACAAAGTTAGTCATTAAAATGGCAGAGTATTATGCAAATACTAAAGAATTGAGTTAGAAGGGAAGATAATTTACCTTTTGTTTGTCAGACATGTAAGTCAACTCATCTTGTTCATGGACCCAAGTAACTGAATCAGCCACTGAAATGATGTCATTCCTCAGTAGCTCTAAGAACCAAGACCAGGTTTCAGAAGATTCTGTCTCAACAACAGCCCAAGCAACTGGGTAAATGTTGTTGTTTCCATCTTTAACTACTGCTGTGAGAAGAATGCCAGGGTAGGGGCCTCTCAAGTGTGCTCCATCCACACCAATGATAGGCCTGCAGCCTCCAATAAAGCCTTCTTTGCAGGCCTATAAGCACACATACAGCCTCTGAAACAGAGGAAGAGGCTTCTCTATGCCTTCAACCTTCACCACATCTGTGCTCCCTGGGTTGTATTTCCTAATAGCTGCTGCATAGTCCCACACTCTACTATACTCCACACTTGCATCCCCAAAGATCATTTTTAAAGCTCTGGTCCTAGCATAATAAGCCTTATAGGAGCCTTTTTCACATTTCACCTCTCTCCTTGCCCTTTTCATGAAAGCCTTGAGCTTCCAAGTTGGATCATCCTTCCAGTCCTCCAAATACCTCTCTGCTAGGTACTGGGAACTGACCTTGGGGTTATGATGTTGATGACCACAAATATGTTCAGGCCTAAAGCTCTTTATCTACCATGACTCTTCCCCTTTCAGCTTTTTTGAATGTATCTTAAACCTACACTTCCTTCCTTGCTTACAACTGCACCTAAGAATCCTAGCCTTCTTCCATGGACGAGCACATCTTTTGGCACAGTAAACTGAGATCTTAGTGTGGTTGTTATGCAAAAAGTAGTAGCTACCACTCGAGGTACATGTAGCCCATTAGCCCTAGAACACCTCGAGCATGGTCTCAAGCTGCCACTCGAGGTACAAGGGGCCCATTTGCCAACATGGTCTCAAACTACACGAAAATCGATTTTTGGCAACAACAGATGTCGTTGCTAAAAATATCTTTGGCAACGACATCTGATTTTCCGCAACAATTTGCCTTTGTTATGGGAGATGCCGTTACTAAAGGTTTTTGCAACAAAAATGTCGTTACCAAAAACAACTTGTTGCCATATCTCAGCCTGGGCTTGGGACAGGCCTTTTAATTTTTGCGACAATTCTTGTTACAAAAACCACATTTCTACAACAACAACAGTATTTGTTGCCAAAATGTTTTTTTCGCAACAAGATATATGTTGCAAAAACTCATATTGGAACCATTGAAGTCATATTTTCCGCAACAACATTTTTTTGTTACAAATAATAACTCATTTATAGCAACGATGACCTTTGTTGGCAAAAGTGAAAGGTTCTTGCTTTCCAATATTCGTTTCAGTTTTGATGGTATTTACTATTCAAAGTTTCCTACAATGTTATACAATTTATATGGACGATTATTATAAATGTAGAGCTAATAATTTATAGCCATAATACATTGGCTCATATATATAACCATCAATGAAGTATATGTTTATTACATAACGTAATTAGATGTTCCAAAAAATACACCATTACATATAATAATCATTAGATGTCCTAAGATTAGATATATACCAAAATATTTGCCTAAAAGTTTAACAAAAAATGGCTAGGCAAATTTCCCTAGAAGCATGCAATTCTCTTTCAACTTCACTTCTCACAATTAGTCATCATAATGAACATCATCATTGCATAAAGTCCTACAAAAATCAGGATAAGGAAACACAAAAGTTAGAACAAAGAGTTGTCGACATTGTCGTTAAGATGTGAGATAGAGGAAAAACAACGTTATGTTGTCGTGAATATTCAAAAAGGACATTAAATTATAAACTAACCTGGAGCGCTTGTAATCATATCTCCAAATAGCTTCTCCATAGCTTCCATATAGAGTCTTTGCTCTTCCTTGTACTCATCCATAACCTTCTTGCTTGATTCCAACTCACTTTGTAGGTTCATAATCTGATTATAGATATATAGTGGAAAATTCTGCATAAATTTCGGCAGAGTCTCATTTGAAATTTGAACAACCCAAATCATGGGAAAGTAGTATAACCCTGCTCATAGAAACTTTAAATCAATATAAGCCTCAACAGGCCATAATATCCCCTTTTAGGGCTCATCAACAACAAATCCCAGCACCCTAATCAAATACTACAATCATATACAGATTATACTCACATGTATCTTTTAGGAGCGTCCATCCTTAACCCAATTCAGCACCCCATCACCATCTACATTTGTGTGTTCAGCAAGCCATACAACATCAGGCATCACATTACCATTGTTCTCAGTGTAAGCAAGAATTTCTTTGTGTCAGAATAATTGGAATATAATCTAAATAGATTATACTAGCGACAATAGTGCAAGCTTACCAAAATATGCTCCACCTCAGGAAAAGATAAGTTTCCGGTGGTGTGTTTAGTCCACTTGTCAAATCTCCGATTCTTATCCATGCTTATCCCATACAATGTAGCTCTGTAAAATTCCATTCCTTAACAAATCAAATCGAACTTCACTCCTGGTTTTATAATGCACATTTGCACATCTACAACACGGGCATCGAATTTTTGTTCCAATCTGATTACCCGCATGGTCGACACTAGAATTACTGAATGCCAAATCTATAAAGTTTTCTATCCCTTTTAAATATTGTGGAGCACCTCGATCTTTTAATTTCATCCATTCCTTATCCATGATCACCTCCTAATTTCCTTTCAACATTAAACTCAACATGATTAAAACTTGCCATATAAATACACGACCTTATACTCGACCTAAGAAATAGTTAACATAATTCAAAGAGAAAGAGTAAAACAAAATAATAGTAATAAGGAAAAAAAATGTTGCATTAAAGCAAATTAGATATGAGAAAAGCAAACTAATACGAGTATGCATGCTAAAGTTCCCTTAATAAACTAATAGGAGTATGCATGCTAAAGTGCCCTTGACCTTACTACATTGATAATTTGTGATAAGTAATTATTTAGATAAGTAATGATCTTTTAACGAATCCACCTAACGGCTTTTAAAAAATTTGAAAATAAATATATATTATCTTGTTCTAGGGTAGAGAATGGTCTATGAAGGCATCTATCTAATGATTTATAGTTACATCAAAATAGATAATCGAAACCAGTGACCTGGCTAATTTGTTATAAAGACTTGAAAAATAAAATTTATGCACTTATACTTACATATCTACAGCACCCTTTACAAATGCACCAAGTAGTAGCAAAACAATTAGTACATGAGTAAAACAGCAGCAAAATTCCACAAGCAACACATATCCTACATTATTTCGACTCTTCATTTTACCTCGAGTACTCATGTTGGGCAACATATGGTATGGACACTCTAAGAAAAAAGTGGAAATATGGGAATGTACCCATATCTTAAATGAGATACGGAGTCCCAGTAACACAAGGCATACCACATACCCTCAGTCTATGTAGCACGTGGACCTCTAAACACGAGGTTCCTCTGTTTTTAAAATGCTTCCATTCCAAAACCCCAACCATTTCCCTGCTAATTATTTCCTCATTTTGGAAAGCTTTTTGTTTCCAGAACCCCAACCATTTTCGTGCTACGTAAACCACAGTAACAAGCAGTTAGACAATAAACCCTAAGAAGGCATTTCAGAAAAGCAATTCAAACACAAGAAAACCTCCACATTTTTCCTGTTGATCAACTCTCGCAAAAACCCACTAGTAATTTCTACTGCAAATAAACCACACTAACCAAAAACAACAAAAGATAAAAACAACATAAACTAAAAAAATATTTCAGTAAATAAATCAAATGCAGTTTATGTACAACATTTAAGCATAAAATGGGTCAAGAAGAAAATCCTAATCGAATGAATAATTTGAATTTGCTTTGTTAATTATAATTCGCAAATGGAAACAGAGGGGAATTACTGGAATTCACGAGGATTATGAGAATTCTCTCTCTTAATTATACTTTCAAACTGAAAAATTAATGAAATAATGAATTCGACATATCGTACCGTCAATTTTCGCCTAAATTCACAGGTGGGTAAGTCGAATCTGCAAGTGGGTAAGTCAGATTTGCAAGTGAAGACGCCGACGAAATTCCGAGTATAATCGCGCCGACGCCACTGCTGTGAACCAACGCCGGAGCCAACGCTGGAGCCAACGCCGAAGCCGACGCCGCTACCGCTGTCATGAACCAACACCGAAGCCGACGGCTGCTGCAACTTTTCTTCGAAGGGTTTTGGATGGAGTTTTGTGTGAGAATTCTAAGAGATGAGAAAAGAAAAAGGTGTAAAGTGTTAGTATATGTTTCACGTGAATTAGGAAAATAGGAATTTATTATATTTGGCAACAAAGTCCTTCGTAGCTTTAAAAAAAAGTTAAAGGTAACAAAGTCCTTTTGTTGTCATAGATAACTAAATTTACAATAACAAAGCGCTTGTTGCTAAAAATGGCTTTTTTTCTTAGGAAATCCCGCCTCATGAGTGTCCGTGGAGGGAAAGTGAAAATTCATTTATGGTAACAGTCTGTAGTCACGACTTAAAAAGTTCGTTGCCAAATAGCATTTTTAGTAACAACTTAATTTGTTGTTGCCAAAAACTTATTGCCACTACTACAAAACATGTCTAATGCAACAACTTTGGTGCAACACTTTTCTTATATGTTGCAATTGAAGTAAGCATAATATCAACTACAACACTTTTAATCAAAGCGTTGCTTATTATCATTTCAAAAAAAAAAAAAGCGTTGCTTATTATTACATAGAGCAACACTTTTTAAGAAGTGTTGCATTCCAAATTTCCAATACGTAACACTTTTCCAAAAAGTGTTGCCTATAGTTATATTATATGAAACATTTATAAATTGTTGTGGATACTCCAAACACGAGTTAAGGAAAGCGGGATTTTTGTGGCTAAAAACTTGGGCGGGTTTTATTTAATTTTTGGGCTCTCAATACCAGCGTCAACTAGTTAATAAAAAAAAGAAAAAAAAACATAAAACTAAAAACTCATATGAAACAACAAAGAGAAAGGAAGTTGAACCGTCCCTCTTCTCTAGTACTTTCTTGTATCAGGACTCCAATCTCTGTGCCGCCGTCATCTACTTCCTTTTCTTTAATTCTTCTCAAATTAAAAAAATCGCATGATCAAGAACTTTGCTTGCTAAATCTACTAAGCTGTTTGCAAAAGCTCAGATCTTGGTTCATAATCGTGAAGCTTGAAGGTAAGATGCAGTTCTAAGTTATCCTCGATACGATTTTTGCTGAACTGCTTCGAATTTCTCATTATTGTGATTTTTTTTATGAAATATGGATAGACATTCAAATCTTATTATTGTGATTTAAAGGTGAAAATCTGGAATTTAGCTAATAAGAGACGAGGAATACGATTCTAATTTTTTGGTATTCTATTTGTGGGTATTTAGAGATTGTTGTGGGTTTAGTTTCACCTCTTCTCTCTGGCCTCAATTTCCTCTTGCTAATAATCGCATGCAGTAAATTGATGTAAGAATATGAGTTTCAAGTTCATTGAATTTCCTGCAGCAGTGCAAAACTGTTTGAGAAACACTCATAAAACTCAGAAAATATGCTGCTTTGCTAACAAACTGAGATAAACAACTCATTTAATAGTCTATACACAACAACAGTAACATAGTGGGTATTTTTAGTTCAGAGCTAAATTTGTGATGGGTGTTTTATTTTGGGTGAATATTGATTTAATACTTCAACCATGGCGTTCAAAGTCTTCTATTTTTTTAAAATTTTGACCTTTTATTTTTGCTTGTATTTTATTGTTACTTTCCTGCTATCAAACAAAAAATGGTTACATTAATTTGGAAAGATTAAGGTTGTGGGGTTAATCTTTTTCTATGTTTTGAGTAAAATAATCTACTAGTATATGCTGCTACTTTAAATTTTATTCCCTGGAATTTACGCTTTTAATTTTTAATACTGATGTCAAGTTTCCAGTACGGTTATTACTATTTTTTATTGTGGGTTTTGATGAAGTTACTCTATATTTCGAGTTTTTGTGGTTAATATTCTGAATGTTCATTGATATTTCCCTATTATATATGCTCTTCTTTTTTTTGTTGATTTTTGACATTTATTTTAGAATAATAGTAGTAGTAGTTAATTGTGTATATGGCAATGAAGTTTGTGTGCACATTTAGAAGAAAGTTCTACATGAATATTTACGGCCCGTTTGGTTAGTGGTACTAAATGGTGGTAATAGTAATGTTTTTTAGTGTAAATTTGTAAAGATATTTCCAAGTTAATATCCATGGTAATGAAACTTGATGTCAAAACATGGTTTTCCTTCATAAATTTCCATTACCACTCAATACCACATTCCCAAGTGGTAATGGATGGTAATGAAATTTTAGGAAGAAAATAGGTGTTTTGGGATAAAGTAGCATTACCATGGATGTTGACATGGAAATGTAAGAATTTAGATGCTTAATGCGGAAAACGAGTATCACATACTCAAACATCTAACACCAAGATCTTTGCATAAATTAACATGAATCTATAAAGAGTATAGAATATACCTCTTGATGCGTGAATTCCACTTCCACCCCGAGCCTTCTAGTGGAGATCCTCTAGAACGTCAAACACCGTTCCTCTAGTGTTGGTCCACGAACAACCCTTAGATCACCACGTATGCTAGTACGGAAGAGAGGAGAACCCTCTTGCTTTTGAGGTGTATGATGGCTGAATGAGGAGAGAGAGGAGAGCAAAGAAAATCAGATTTTCTTCACTAAAATGATGTGTTGTTTACCCTCCTTTGTAACCCCCATATCATTATATAAGGTGGTTACAAAGAGGTGTTACATGAGGCTTTATTTTGCCTCATAATGTCATACATTATGAGCCTAATAAACTCATGAGTTACAACTCTTCCATCCATCATAAAACCGCCCAACCCATTTCAGAAATGAATTTGGGTAATATCCAAGGGTTGTCACATTGTGTGACCTCATAGGACCCAATACATATTAGTAGTTGGCCTAAATATACTAGCCCAACAAACCGCAATTAGCTTCTAGCAAAACGTTGCGGTCACCTAATATTATTGAATATGTTATCTCCATAATTTGTCCATATATATATTTAGTTTGTTACACTTGATCGAGGATAAAATCCTTCAATCTCCCACTTGTCTAAGAACAAGTGTGTAACCTTCAAACTCCTTAAGTCGCTTAATGTCTAACTTGATGACATGGTAACATCGTATGTAAACCATACCAATATTCAAGTTATTTCTTGAAATCCGAGTTCGAACTGTCGAAACAAATGATTAACTCCTTAATCCATTTGAGCACGGCCATGCATTTTCAGTTCTCGCTCTTTAGGAGGCCAAGACACCAATCCTAACTCTTAGGAGGACTTTATCCAGTCTTGTATAACCAAAACTCCCACTCAATTCGTAGCAGTTCCGATCACTGCTTTTATAGCCTCCTTTCACGGCACGACGTTTTGCAGTGTCAAAAACATACTAATCTTTAAGTAAGAATAGTGTCACACTCATGTCTAAGGATTTCACTAAATATATTAATGAGATTCTCATAAACCTTTTAGAGAACTCACACTAGGTCTGCCCAACGTGTATCAACTATACACGCTTATGCATATGACTAGACATCTCTATGTCCCCATAGCCCATGAAACTGCGCTATCAATCAACTTGCAATCTAGTCCATGAAACAGAATCATTTGCGTTCAATTATAATGATTCGAACTAGGGACCAAGGTAAATTATAACTCCTGTTCATTGGATAGGGTTTCATTCGTCAAATCACATATTTGACAATCCTATCAAACGTTATAAAATACTTTGAACGTTTTATTTAATACTAAACCAAGATTAAATAAGAACATAACCTTTTATTGATAAACATAACCAAACATATCACAAGAGTAACTATAACTGTGAACTAATTAAAAGTAAATAGTACACAATCAAAACCACTCTCCTACATGCTTAAGCCTTATAGCCCTTGTATGACTCTCATGCTTAGGCTGAGGCAATGGTTTAGTCAAAGGATCAGCGACATTGCTATTCGTATGAACTTTGCTAACTATTACATCTTTTCTCTCAACGATTTCTCGAATGAGATGAAACTTCCTAAGTACATGTTTACACCTTTGATGTGATCTTGGTTCCTTAGACTGAGCTATGGCACCATTGTTATCACAATGTAAAACAATACCATCTCCAACACTAGGCATTACTCCTAGCTCCAGAATGAACTTCTTCATCCAAACGACTTCCTTTGTTGCATCTGTCGCAGCAATGTACTCAGCTTCTGTTGTAGAATCAGCGACAATACTTTGCTTTGAACTTTTCCAGCTCACTGCCCCTCCATTTAGACAAAAGATGAAACCAAATTGGGATCGGAAATTATCTTTGTCAGTTTGGAAGCTCGCATCTGTGTAACCCTCAACAATTAACTTACTTTCACTTCCATACACTAAGAAATTATCCTTAGTTCTTCTTAAGTACTTTAGGATATTCTTAGCTGCACTCCAGTGTGCGTCACCTGGATGTGATTGGAATCTGCTACACATGCTCAAGGCATATGAAACATCTGGGCGAGTACAAATCATGGAGTACATAATGGACCCTATAGCTGATGCATAAGGAACATTACTCATTCGCTTAATCTCATCAGGTCAAGAAGGACACTGAGTCTTGCTAAGCGAAACACCATGTTGCATGGGTAGAAAACCTCTCTTAGAATTTTCCATATTGAACTTATTAACGATCTTATCTATATAAGTTCGTTGGCTAAGTCCAATCATCCTCTTAGACCTATCCCTATAGATCTTGATCCCCAAAATGTACTCAGCGTTTCCAAGGTCATTCATAGAAAAACAACTCTTCAACCATTCCTTGACTGACTCAAGCATGGGAATGTCGTTTCCTATGAGAATTATATCATCTACATACAAGACCAAGAAGACTATGTTACTCCCACTTTCTTTCTTGTAAACACAAGACTCTTCTCCGTTTTTTAGAAAACCAAACTGTTTGATTGCCTCATCAAAAAGAAGATTCCAACTCCGGGATGCTTGCTTCAATCCATAAATGGATTTTTGAAGCTTACATACCCTCCTTGGATATTCTGGATCCACAAAACCTTCCGGTTGTGTCATATACACATCCTCTTTCAAGAACCCATTCAAGAAAGCGGTTTTGACATCCATTTGCCAAATCTCATAATAATCATAAAAGGCAGCAATCGCTAGGAGTATCCGAATGGATTTAAGCATTGCTACTGGTGAAAAGGTTTCGTCATAGTCTATACCATGAACTTGCTTGAACCCTTTTGCAACCAACCTTGCTTTGTAAACCAGAATGTTACCATCCTTGTCTGTTTTCACTTTGAATACCCATTTGCAACCAATAGGTGTAACCCCGTCGGGTAAATCCATCAAGTCCCATACTTGATTTTCAGACATAGATGCCATTTCGGACCTCATGGCTTCAAGCCATTTTTCGGAGTCTTCACTCATCAAAGCTTGCTTGTAGGTAGTAGGTTCCTCAAATTCTAAGATCATTATCTCAGAACTTTCGGTTAACAAGAAATCAACAAACTTTTTGTTTGGTATTCTTGATCTACTAGTCCTACGAGGGGCTGCACCAAGAGAAATTTTCTTCGCAACAACTTGAGAATTTTCGCACGAATTAGATTCGAGTGGGACAGTTGGAGGTTCGTGTACAGGATGCACGTCCTCCAACACTTGGTTAGTTATGGGAGAAGATTCCTCTAAAGGAGGAATTACTTCAAGCTCCACAGCTGGCACTTGTGCTTCTGACTCTAACATTGGTTGAACTATGTCCATTTGTTGCTTTTCTCGAACCTCTTCGAGAAATATATTACTCCCACTTGCCTTTTTGGAAATAAAATCTTGTTCCAAAAAGACACCACGACGAGCAACAAACACTTTGCCCTCAGTTCGATGGTAGAAGTAATAGCCCTTGGTCTCTTTGGGATAACCCACAAATAAACACTTATCTGATTTAGGGGCGAGTTTATCTGAAAGTGAACGTTTTACATAAACCTCACAACCCCAAATACGTAGAAAAGATAAACTTGGAACTTTTCCACTCCACATCTCATATGGTGTCTTTTCTACTGCCTTTGATGGAGTTCGATTAAGTGTAAAAGTAGCAGTTTCGAGAGCATATCCCCAGAAGGAGATGGGAAGATCAGCAAAACTCATCATAGACCGAACCATATCAAGTAGAGTTCGGTTCCTCCTTTCGGATACACCATTCGACTGAGGTGTTCCAGGCGGAGTGAGTTGTGAAAGAATTCCACAACTCTTCAAGTGATCACTAAACTCTTGGCTCAAATATTCACCACCACGATCGGATCGTAGTGCTTTAATTGTTTTGCCAAGCTGGTTTTGGACTTCATTTTGGAATTCTTTGAACTTTTCAAATGATTCCGACTTATGCTTCATTAAATAGACATATCCATATCTACTTAAATCGTCCGTAAAAGTAATAAAGTACCCAAACCCTCCCCTAGCTTTTGTGCTCATTGGTCCACACACATCAGTATGTATTAGGCCCAATAGATCACTAGCCCTTTCACCCTTTCCAGTAAAAGGTGACTTTGTCATTTTACCCATTAAACATGATTCACACACATCAAATGGCTCAAAGTCAAGGGATATTAGAAGTCCATCTTTATGTAACTTCTGAATGCGTTTCGCGTTTATATGTCCTAAACGACAATGCCATAAGTAAGTAGGATTAGTATCACTTGATCTATGTTTTTTGCTGTCTATGTTAAGGACATCTTTGTCTAAGTCTAGGAAATATAGACCATTAGACCTTTTAGCAGTGGCATAAAACATTGAATTCAAATAAACAGAGAAACAACCTTTCTCAATTGTAAATGAAAACCTTTCATTATCCAAAACAGGAATAGAAATAATGTTTTTGGTAATAGCAGGAACATAATAACAGTGATTAAGATATAATATTAAACCAGAAGGCAAAGGTAAACTATAAGTCCCAACTGCAACGGCCGCAACTCTTGCACCATTTCCAACGCACAGTTCTACCTCCCCTTTAGCCAAGGTTCTACTCCTTCTTAGTCCCTGCACATTCGAAGTAATGTGAGAAACACAACCGGTATCAAATACCCAAAAAGTAGATGTTGCTAAATTAATGTCAATGACATAGATACCTGAAGAAGAAGCCCCAGACTTCTTATCCTTCAGATACTTCGGGCAGTTACGCCTCCAATGACCAATTTGATCACAATGGAAGCACTTGGCATTTGTGGCCACCTTTGGCTTTGCCTTTGCCTGTGGCTTATTAGCAGTCTTAGTGGCAACTTGCTTTCCCTTGTCTTACTTTTTCTTGCCTGCCCATTCCTTCTTAAAACCCTTTCCCTTTTGACCCATAAGAACTTCCTTATTAGGTGCAACATAGATGTTTTGCTCGACAGTCATGAGCATTCCATGTAACTCAGCAAGGGTTTTCGACACCCCATTCATATTGAAGTTCAACCTAAACTGGTTGAAGCCTTCATAAAGTGAGTGTAGTATGATGTCAGTAGTCAACTCTTGGCTATAAGGAAAGCCCAACCTCTCCATTGCCTCGAAATAACCAATCATTTCAAAGACATGAGTGGCGACCGGCTTGCCTTCGACTAACGCACACTCAAGAATAGCCTTGTGAGTTTCATACCTCTCTATCCGAGCTTGTTGCTGAAACATGGTTTTCAGCTGTCGGATAATATTGTAGGCATCCAAGCATGCAAACCTCTTTTGAAGGCTTGGTTCCATAGCCGCGAGCATAAGGCAAGTAACAATTACTGACCTTTCTGCAATGGCCTTATGGACCGCCTTTTCGGCTTCAGTAGAGGTGGTTGTTAAAACCAGGATCGGGGTTTCAAGAACATCCTCTCGACCTTCGGATCTAAGAACAATTCTTAGATTCCTTTCCCAATCAAGGAAGTTTTTCCCGTTCAACTTATCCTCAAGGATTGCACGTAAGTTAAAGGGTGAATTATTGTTGTTACCAGACATGATATCTACATAGAAGATGCAAAAGTAATAAGTATGTTTTATCATAATAGCTTTTAACAAATATTAAACACTTTAAAATAAAAGCTATGCACTTGACCAATTTTCAATGTGTCCCCTTTTTGAATCAAGTGATTCTAAGATCCTATTAAACATGATTTATAAGTGGACTTTGGCCTCAACTTAAAACCAAGTTTTAAAGGTAAGTAAACTCCTTTACTAATTACAGCAATTTGTAATTCTTAGTTGATGGGTGATTGCTAAGGTGATGAAAGCTCCCAGGTAAGGAAGTTACCCACAACGTTGGGGAAAGCCTTCCTAATCCTAGACAGAATTTGTCATCCAAACACAAAAACCCAACCCTTTGCTTCAAAATCCAAAACCGCTTTGATGATTTTGTTGGGCCAAACCAAACTAAACATGCAAATTTCGAAAATTTACTCTACTAAGCCCAAGATTGAAAGTAACACTCTGCTTTGGCAGAACCTATTACTAACGATCAAGATTTTAGTAGATGTTTATTTGGAATAGCAATTATCCAATATTAGTTTTAGGGACCTAAGTAAATTATTATGTGATTTAATTACTAGTGAACTCATTGCAAAAATAAATCACATGCATAATAAAACTTAGAAAGCATTCAAAAGCAATAATTTAAATGCATAAAATAAAATGTGATCCTAGTATGGCCCCTAACCCTAAAGACTACTCTTTAAGGCCTCCATTCTTGAATCATCATGGATCTCCATCCTTGTGCTTCATGGGATAAGATTGAATCACCATTCTTCTTATTACAACTCGAATAAATATTTTGGAATTTTAAACTAAAAATTACAAAATACCAACGATGCGTAGATCGTATTTATATTACAAAAATACATTAACGATACGCATATCGTATTTTCTATCCAAGTTTGGGCCATACTAGTCACCGCATGCATTCATAATATCATATATATATAACATGCATTTTAATCAACTATTAAAATTAATTATTATGCTTTAACAACTTTAAACATAATAACACCACCTTGATTTAATCTCATATTAAATCAAATGGTTAGTACCTTAAGACAAATTTTAATCAAATTAGAATTTATCTCCCAAGGGCTTTAAGATATTAATCTAACAAATTTAATCAACTATTAAATTTAAAGAAAAATACATAAGCACTCTAAGGCACCACATATATTTTAATCATATTAAAACATACAAAAATAGCATGATATTTAATCACAAATACTAGCATGAAAGAATTAATCAACTTATTTAAACTAACATCCTAACATAAAATTAAATACCATAAAATGAAACTCCCATCATAATTTTAATTCATTTAAGCATTATCATAGGATACCATGCATAATAACTTGTTAATATGTATTAAGGGATAAACGGATTAAACGTTTTTATCCGTTGAAGGAGAAAACGAGTCGTTGAGGCAGACCACCGCTCGCGACTCTCGACCAGGGTCGCGACTCGCGATGGTTGTCGCGGCTCGCGAGAAGCGTTCTGCTTCCGTGTTTCCGATCTCAATTCAAGTAATTTTAATCGAAATACGTATGATTTCTTTATACATTAAAACACTTTTATGCATAACTAAATCAGACTTGGCCTCAAATTCAAGAATTCATGCCATGAAATTATACATAATCAAATTAAGCATAAAAACCTCAAAGCATGCAATTCATGAATCATACATATATACATCATATTCTAATTAACAACTTAACTAAAACATGAAATAATATAATAATTATATATGTATATACATGTATCGAAAATGTATAAACAACTTTTATACTCCCACTAGATTAAAATCCAATTTTAATCATGCAAACAATATCCTCATGCTAATACCCTCCCCTAAACGAATTAAAATAAAGGAAAACATGCATCAACATGATCATATTAATCTATGCAATAGGCTAACTGATACCACTGTAAGAATTTAGATGCTTAATGCGGAAAACGAGTATCACATACTCAAACATCTAACACCAAGATCTTTGCATAAATTAACATGAATCTATAAAGAGTATAGAATATACCTCTTGATGCGTGAATTCCACTTCCACCACGAGCCTTCTAGTGGAGATCCTCTAGAACGTCAAACGTCATTCCTCTAGTGTTGGTCCACGAACAACCCTTAGATCACCACGTATGCTAGTACGGAAGAGAGGAGAACCCTCTTGCTTTTGAGGTGTATGATGGCTGAATGAGGAGAGAGAGGAGAGCAAAGAAAATCAGATTTTCTTCACTAAAATGATGTGTTGTTTACCCTCCTTTGTAACCCCCATATCATTATATAAGGTGGTTACAAAGAGGTGTTTCATGAGGCTTTATTTTGCCTCATAATGTCATAGATTATGAGCCTAATAAACTCATGAGTTACAACTCTTCTATCTATCATAAAACCGCCCAACCCATTTCACAAATGGATTTGATTAATATCCAAGGGTTGTCACATTGTGTGACCTCATAGGACCCAATACATATTAGTAGTTGGCCTAAATATACTAGCCCAACAAACCGCAATTAGCTTCTAGCAAAACGTTGCGGTCACCTAATATTATTGAATATGTTATCTCCATAATTTGTCCATATATATATTTAGTTTGTTACACTTGATCGAGGACAAAATCCTTCAGGGAATGCCTTCACAAATTTACACTAGAAACCATTATCATTACTACCATTTAGTACCACTAACCAAACAGGCCATTAAAGTAATGCATATCCATTACTTTTTCATCGTTTTGATCATAACTTATGATCATCCACGTGTAAGTATAAATGTAAATGAAAATTAGCAAAGAAAACTAGTACTTCTATTTGCTAACTACAGGTGTTCACAAAGTAATCCCATAGCTTTTGTCATTGGCTTTTTCACAAAGTACTAAGTTTTAAAGAATATTGAAGTTGGTCGGATTTATGAAAGGAAATTCTAGTGATACAAGCAATTGGATCAAACCTCATATCTGTGTAACTAAATATTCTCTGTCATCAAATAAACTTTGTATTAAGTTTGGACACCCATTCTAGTAATTCTTAACTAGAAACTTGGATTACTATATATAGATAGTATGGAGGAGAGGTCCTAAATCATATTTAATAGGTGTAACTTTATGTTTTAGTTTCTAATTTTTTGGTATTCTATTTGTGAGTATTAAAAAAAGGATATGATTGTTTGTAAGATGTTGAATTATGCAAGTGTCATGATTGATTATAGGAAGTTATTTGTAACTATTTATTATAAGATATTTGATTGATTAATGTTTAACATTTTTAAATTCTTGTTAAACATAATGTTTTTATTTGCCTTCTTGTGTTTCCAAAAAAAACTTATGGTAGCCTATTGTTAAATAATTTCAGTAATGGGGGAAGATAGGCATTGGATGTATTTACCTAGACGATTGGATGAATTTGAAAATGGCTTCATTAATTTTCTCAATGCATAATTTGCTAAAGCAGCTCATGGGAGTCAAATTAGGTGTCCATGTAGGCGGTGTAAAAATCATTTTTGGTATTGTAGAAGTGAAGTATTTGATCATTTAAAAGTAGATGGTTTTGTTGATAACTATTATGTTTGGACTTTCCATGGAGAGGAACCACTACACATGAACTACAATGATGTAGCCAATAATGAAGAAGACCTTAACATGCATGATAATGTTGATGAATTATTGCATGATCGATTTAGGTATACACTAGCAGGGACAGGAAATTTAGAGGGACCAAATGAGGAAGCTCAAAAGTTTTATAAGCTTGTGGAAGAGGGAAAGCAGGAGTTGTTTTCTGGTTGTAAGAATTTTTCCGTGCTATCTTTCATTATTAGGCTTTTTCTCCTTAAGACGCTTCACGGACTTACTAATGTGGCATTTTATGATCTCCTCAAATTATTGAGGGAGTTACTTCCTGAGGCTAAGATACCTATTGACTTTAATAGAGCTAAAAGTATTATGAGGGATTTAGGGCTTGATTAATTACAAGAAAATATATGCGTGCCCAAACGATTGCATGTTGTATTGGAAGGAGTTTGAAAATGCTGAAGAATGTCATGTTTGTCATACCAGTAAGTGGAAACAACAGGATGAAAAAGAAGAAAGCGGAAGTAACAAAGCTTCTAAGAAAAAGTCAAGAATTCCCGCTAAGGTGTTATGGGTACAATTGCTCGTGATTATGTCCATGCCCCATTGGTGCATAAATCTTGGCATTATGTGCCTAACAAAGACAAGATTTGGGAGTATGTTCTGGTATGTTAACTGCATCTTTAAATACTCAATTCAATTACACAAAACTTGCAGTTATATTAAAAGTAACATCTTAAATATTTTTTTAGGCAAAATACATTGTTCCTGAAGAAGGCAAAGAATGGACGTTAAAAACCATTGGTGCGTCATGGTGGGTATACAAGTGTCATTTGAAGAAAAAATATTACTATCAGCATAAAGATAACAAGATAAGATGGAGAAATCGACCAAAGCATATTCCAAATGACGATTTTAAAAAATTATTGCTGTTATGGAACAAGAAAAACGAACAAGTAGTTTTGTTATGCTAAGTTTTCAATTTTAGATGATTCCTCGTACTTTAGGTTTGCAAGTAAAGCTTTGCTATTGCTGAATTCTAGGATTGTTGTTCTTCTAACCGTGATCGACGTAAGTATCAAAAAAACATGCACACGGTTGGTCCAAAGAGTTTTGCTAGGATACGAGAAGAGACGGTAAGTAGAAGTTTTCAATTTGGAATGCTTTTACTTCTGATATATTTAGTCTTTGGTAATTCATCTAATTATGTTTATAATTGGTACTTCTATAGATAAATGAACATCCTGATAAGCAGCTACCTTCAAATGCTGAAGTATTTGAGCGCACTCGTAAGAGAGACGAAAATAGATCTTACGTTGATCCATATGAAGATACAGCAATAAAGATTGTGAGTTGGATATGATTTTTCAATTTTTTTTACACAAGAAGTTATTTCTAATTTGGAGTATTCTAATTACAGCAAGCTATGAAGAATTACAAGCCTCCTGAAGATGGAAGTGGTGTAAAGGACGCTTATTTAGCTGTGATGGATAAGGAATATGATGGGCGTCGAAGACTTTATGGTAAGGGTGTTACCAACAAAGTTTTAAACAAGGCAAGTGCCTCTAAAGCATCATATGTAGTGCCCGAGGAGGTTATGAGCTCATTAAGAGCAGAGGTTGAGACTGGGAAAACTCAAATACTTAATATGAGAAAGGAGCTTGAAGCTGATTATGAGCGCAAAAAGGTCGAGCTTGAAGAAGAACATGCAAAGAAAATGGCAGAGTTGCAAACTTCAGCTAAAGATCAGTTTGAGAAATCCAAGGATGCATTGGTTCAAGTAGTAGTACAAAGGCTTATATCAAGGCTACCATCTGATGTGGTCAAAGAATTTTTAAGTTGATGGTTATGAAACGAGGTATGTACATATTATCTTTAAAATGTTTTTAATACGTTGTTTTTGGATGCTCTTACACTTAAAGTAGTCATGTTCCCTTCTTCTACTTTGGACTACTTAAAGAATATCTTTTTTTCCAAAGTGTATATATCGCTGGCGAATATGTAGTTGGACGTGATTCCCATATTGTATTTCCTGGGTCGTCCCTTTTTTTAACGGAGCTCTACCGAAATTTCTACTCAATTTAATAGTTTGGAGACATTTTTTAGAAGTGTTTTCTCTTTCTCATGTGTTTTGTTTCCTTGTGACAGGTACACACTTTTCATTTTGCTGCATCTTCCTGTAGATGGTTCAAAGAGTTGGTGATCATGCAAAGAAAAATTAGGTCCTAAGGAATTAACTTTTAGATTTGAAAAATATTGTTGCTTATGTTGATTTTTTGGGATTATATTGAAACTATTATTTTGCCTTGTGGTCAAAAACTAGTGAATCACACATTTTTTGTAATATGGTTCACTTTTGGATTAATTGATGACTACTTTGAGATTAATTGATGAGTACTTTTGGTTCTATTGATAATTATTATAAAAATGCAGCAATTGACTTTTTTCAAATTTTTTTCTTTTTCAAAAGAAAGGGTTACATATGAGCATTAAGTGTTGCAGAAATGTAACTATCATTTAACATAAAAGTGGCGTCAAATTTGAACATAAAGTGTTGCATTTGATTAAAAATTGTTGCGTATTTGTAATGAAAAAAGTGCATAAAAGTGTTGCATTTGATAGTATAAATGTTGCTATTGCTTTCAATTAAGTAGCTTAAAAATGTTACCTAATGATTGATAAAACGTTGCAATCAATAAGCGTTGCAATTAGAATTAATGCAGCAGTTTCTATAAGTGTTACATTAGTATAACTAAAGCGTTGCATTTAGCTAATGCAACGAGACGTAAAGCATCACTACATAAAGGGTTGCAGTTGGCCTTATGCAACATCTTTATGGCTTAAAGTAACATTTTTCAAACGTTGCAATAGTCGTGCTTTGTAGTAGTGTGCCATAAATCGATTTTCGTGTAATAGTTGTATCCCTGCTCTATAGCATGATGCCTTATAGCCTTCCTCAAAATCTGGGGAGATGGGAACCTCAAGCCTTTACTTAACACTATCTTACCATTGAAGTCAGTTTCTGGGTTGAAAAGAGGGTAATGAGGTCCTTCATCATCTGATGAGCCTATGACACTCACAACCTCATCATCACTATCATTCAACTCCACATCATTTCCTATATCACAATCCCCAACATCTCCATCCTCATCCTCCTCAGCACCCCCCTCAGATCTGTGCTTACCATTCAACCCACCTAAACTCCTTGTAACAACCTCCTTCAGGTTATGATCAACATATTCCTCAAACAAATCATCATCCTCTCTGTCCTCAAAATCCCCATCACTTAGCAGAACATCACTATCCTCACTATATTCATCATCTGATCCCTCTACTTCTTCATCTGACTGCTCATACTGCTCACTCACAGGAGGTTCAAATTAGAGGGGTTCAGTCTCTGGGGTAGCAGTGACAAGGGGTTCAGTGTGAGAGGGTGTTATTGAAGGGTGTTGAACCTCATCAGGCCTTATCTTTTTGGCTAAGATGGTGGGCAGCTTGGGTCTTCTGTTAGGGGGGATTGAAGAGAGGTCAGTTGTTTGGGACAATGTTTGAAGAGAGTTATGGGAAATATGAGTTGGTTGGTCCTGGTTCACATTTTGAGATCTAGGGTTTGGGATATCTTTGGTGACTGTGCTAACCTGTGGGCCCCCCCACTAGTGTTTGATGAGTCATGAAAATACCTCCCTTAGTTGGCACCTACAAACACTCCCCCTGCCCCAGCTAGATTCTCTGACTCTCTCTCATTTCCTTGCTCCAAGTACAAATTGTACCAACCATCTTTCTCAGGTGCTTCCAAAAATTCTGGTATGTCACCATCATTTCTTATTTGTTTCCTACCACTAAACAAGCTACAACCCCTTTTCCTAAACCATATTTCACCAACCTTATCATATTTCAGCTCATGCTTAATCCAATACAGAAACTCAAAGAAATACACCTCATCCACATTTGGATGCAAAGCTATACCACACTTGGGATCATTTCCCTTCTCATATACTGTTTTCCCCTTTTTTGTCACAAATTTACCACCATAATACAACCTAATGTTAGCAGACTCCATTAATTTATACCAATTCTCATATATATTTATCCTACCGTTAAACCCGATGCAACAAAGCAAACAACAAAAAATGTGTTCAAGCAACCATAATTTTAGGGTTTATGCATCAATTGACAAATACACAACAAATTTAGTTTAATCATGAAATAAACAGTAACTTAACCAACTAATCACTTTAATGAAGATTATTTACTTAACTAATAGAAAAATTAGGGCTGTTTCACATTGAATAAAGTAAGCAACAAAATTCAAAAATTCGATTTTTTAGGTTGGAATGAAAAAAATTAAATTCAAGTATACCTGGCCTTTTGTACTACAATGTATTTGGTCCCCTTCTTTTTTGCTTGTGAAGATGACGCAAAGCTCTGTTCCAAGTCACCCATGGCAGTAAAAAGTACCCTTAATTCAGGAAATGTTCAAATGAAAAAAATGAAAGAAAATGAAAGAAGAGGAAAATAAATTACCTGCTGCAACGGGTAATTCAGTTCTCAAGAATTCAATTGAATTCAACTGTAAAAGTGCTTAGCTTTTTAGAGTTGGGATTTAATTGAGTTCCCTGCCATAATTGAAGAGAGAGAGAGAGAGAGAGAGGGGTGAGAAGATGAAGAAACGAACTGGGTAGGAGGAGAGAGAGAGTAGGGGAATTGGAGGGAAATGGAAGAAATTATAGGGAAAAAAAGATCACGTGCTGCGCACATGACTCATTTAAGTGAGTCAACGCCGGAATCCGGCAGGTCAACGTCGGAAAATGGAGATCCAACAAAAAAATTTATGTTTAAGGTCTAAAGTTGCCAGAAAATTTTTAAAATGTTGTTTCTCGCAAAAAGTGATATTTAAAAGGTTGGTTCTGATAAATTTCGCTAGTATTTATCAGAGCAATAAAGCACTGAAGAAAGCAAGTGAATGGTCATTTTACCACAATATTTATCAGAGCAATAATGCACTGAAGAAAGCAAGTGAATGGTCATTTCACCATAGTATTTATCACAACAATAATGCACTGAATAAAGCAAGAGAATGGTCACTTCAGCACATGGTTTTGAAGACATTTCACCGAACAATAACGATTTCAGAATTATAGACATTAAGAAGATTTCTTATTTGAAATTATCTTTTACTAATACATTAACAGAGTTTACACATAATAGAGCAACAATGAAAAACACCACTACTAAATTCTAAATTAGGAAACCCCATAGATTGGAAATACAACTGAATAACACATACACCTACAAATTAAACTTACATTATTAAAATGAGATCACATCTCATGGAAATAAAACCTTCACTAAATGACTCTTTAAATTTTCCTCTTCTTCAATTAAGTTGTCCTTTGATGCAAGCACTTTGAATAATTTCAGATTGATCTTCCTTTGTTTCATTGAAACTTTCTCCTTTTCCAACAACACCCTCTCATTTTGAGTTTCCCTTTCGTACTTCAACCTCTTAATTTGTGATTCTATTTCATACTTCAACCTAGTTAGTTTCATTTCAGTTTCTAAATTTTTCGACAAATTTATTTTCTCAATATTATCCACCCATTGTTAGAATACTTCTGATGGCATGTATGTTCACAACTTTTTCCTTCCCCTTATTTTTGGTGGACCCGTTGCTTGGAGTTTGGACATAACACCCTATATCACCACTGGTTCGTGTATTTGGGTCAGTTGAAGTGGAGTAGTTTCCAGTTTCATTAATCATCCACCTCTTTGAACCACTTTCTTGAGTTGTTGCCTTCTTCTTACACTTCTTAACAGTATCCCCATAAGGCATCCATACATCACAAGCCTTAAAAATTTTCCAATATTGTCGGTCATTAAAATCCCTATGGTGAGGCTTATTGTGACTCTTGTAAATAGCATACGATGTCTTCATAACATCATCATCGCATTCACCACTTTTTCTCCTTGACTCTGCTTGAGCAAATGCACCAATAAATTTCGATACACTAGCACTTATTCGTTTCCAACGACTTCTTAGAGGATCTAATTTTCTTTCTTTTAATAGATAAGTTTCTCTCATCCCTTCAACTCCCTCTGCCCACATTTTGTTTTTGTATATATACTCTAACTTGCTCATACATATTTGTAATTATACCCCAAAAGGTTTCTCCATTTTGTTTAATATTTTGAAACTTGTCAGTATTCACCTAAAGCCAAGACTTCAATAGGACTTCCTCTTCAACTACAAACCAATATTTTCTTGGTCTATTTTCAACTTGCAACTCTCTACCTTCAGCATTATTTTGTTCATTTTAATTCCTTCTTCTTCATCAGCATCGTCACCTTCAACAGATGCAGCACAAGTATGATATGAAGTATTGAAGTTCGGAAGTGAACCTCCACCTTGCGATGATTGAAAATATTGCGTCGTCACTCTTCTTCTGTTGTGAATATGGAGGAAATTGGGAGAAAGAACTAGGATTAGAGAAACTTATATTTTATGAGGGATATTGTTGGGAATACTGAGTGGCAGAACTCATATTTTCCATTCCATAATTTGGATATTGTGGAAAATTTTGTGAACTGGGTTCAACATTATTATTGGGATCGATTTGAGAATTGCAAAATGATTGCAAATTTGGATTATTTTGGGGTTGTGGAGTCTTTTTGGTTTTTTTTCCTCCAATTTTTTGGATCCATATCTTAAATTTTATTGCTTATAGTGGTAGTATTTTTGAGATTTTTGTGAGGCTAAATAAGTGTTTAATGAAAAAGATGTGTATGAAAAATGTATGCAAATACCTTAATATTGTGCTCTATTTATAGAGAAGAGAAAAATAGAGATGTTGGTAAAGTTTTTTTAATTTAATTTTTATTTATTAAATATGACCGTTATTTACAAATAACGGTAAAAAAAAGCATGAATAATTACTCAAAAACCAGCCATCCAGATATGCTATTTACAATTAGTGGATGGATACATCACACTTCCCATAAACCAATAAACTTTTGCCACTTGTCACAACCAACTCAAAGTTTGAGAAAAAAGAGGATGGTAAATTGTCCATTGTGACAAACCGTTTAACACCCTCTCTCCCTTTTTTTTTCTCTCTTTATTGTTTAATATTTTTTTACATTCTCTTTCCTCATGACTCTCTCACAATCCAACCGCTGGACATGCTCTTAGGGTCATCTAAAATATCGACACAATATTGCTCCCCATGAGTACTTTTTTTTGGTAACATTCAAGTAAGTTAATTTGTGTTAAAATTTAATATTATTGCTCGCAGATATTGCTCCTCAATCTTGGAAAAAGATTAATATTGATGCTTCATTTAAACATGAATTTAGTGTGACAGATCTAGCTACAGTTTGTAGAGGTCACCATGGTGACTGGATTTAAAGAGCTGCAAACAAGTTTTCTGTATATATGCAAAAGAGGCTGAAATGATGGCTATAAAAGAAGCTCTGATCAACTGGACAATCCAGCAACAGTGGAATAAAATTATATTTGCCAATGACTGTAAGCAAACGAGATCAGAAGAGATCTACAACAAAACATGGGCAAAAAAAAAATCTAACAAACATTGGCTAATCAATGTAGGGCACTCCTAAACCAGTTACTCGAAGCAAAACTAGTGCATGAACTCATGAAGGAAGAAAGGCAACAAAGCGGTGGTGGCAATCATGCAATGGTTAATTAGGCGAGGAAAAATGAGGCATACCTCATGGCAAGTTGTATTTTGAATCAATCTCCTAAAGTTTGCATTAATATTTTGGAGTTAAATAAGAATTAATTATGACTTAGTGGGTTGGAAGCCATCCTTTAATAACTGTAACAGGGGTCCAATTCTTGCCCCTTGTAAAGTGGAATGTCCAATTCCCCCCTCCCTACATCCAAAGGATTTTCATCTTTCCTTAAAAGAAAATTTGAAATTATATAAACTCATTCATCTAACTAATGTGGGCTCTGTGATGGATATTAGTAGTGATCAAACAATGTCCCTAAATGTAAACATTAATTTTAACTCTTAATGAATGAAGATCAAAACTGTAGACACTAAAAATTTATTAGCGTTTTACATTAAATTAAATTGATTATTATTGAGCTAAAAATAAATATAATTAGCTCAGTTTAATTAATTTAGCCCACCTAAATAAAATATCCAAATTAAAACAAAACAAATATAAGTTGGGTTGTTGAATATTTGGGCCAATCCATATCACTAGTCCAAATAAAATGGTCAAATGGCAAAGGTAAAAAAGACCTTCAAGTCATAAACGGGCCCAAGTCCATAAACTACCAAGTCCATGAAGGGGTCTCCATTCCCTATAAATAGGCCTCTTCTCCTTCAGTTGAGGGGGCAGAAAATTATTATTCTCAAGAGCTCATAAAACTTTCTTGGAATTCTCTCTGCAAATAGTCAACAAGCACATCAAATTCGTGCCGACTGTTCAGATACACTCAAACACATTCGATTGAGATTCAAGCTTTTGACAGCCCTCATTCGAATACACTCAAACAAAACTCAAACTCAAGTCCACGTCGACATCAACACGTGTCACTCTCAAGCTACGAAATAGAATCAGACGACTTAGTTTATTTTTGTTATAAACTGTTTACAGAGATTGTACTCAATACATCTATTGAAATATAATTTCTTTGTTACTTTGTTTCTTGTCTTATTTATTTTGACTCGAAATTTGTGTATACAAATTTTCGCACGCTCGGTGGGACCATCTCTGCCTCTCATCTCTGTTTCGTCATCATCAACAAAGCTGAGAAATGGCCTCAAGCAAGAACATCTCTCAATCTTCTGAAAACTCTGCCGACACCCTACGAAAATCTGTAACGTTGGGTGACTTTATGGATGACATGACTCTTGGTTTTCGCACTAGAGGAATGAAAAAGGCTGCTGTTCTTTGCCGCTGCTAAGCTTCGAGCTGCAGATGTTCCTACCAGCAGAGAAAACTCTTTAAGCCTGCTCGCTATCTGAATCATCCATCATTTCGATTCACACAAGGAACGTGAAACTCCCGTGTTTGGCTCAACTGCTTTGGCTGAACACGAGCCATCATTCATTGCTTCTCAAATATGGAAGCAACTCTCATTGATTAGTCGGACAGGGCTGACCGTTCACACTAGCCCTCTCTTTGATCCACTCAATGTAGAGAGTGACAATGAAAACAAGTGATATATTCTTTGTCTCATCACCTCTAACGATTTTCGACTTAGAGGAACCCTCGTTGTCTTCACAATCGAACACTAGCGGGCCGTTATGGTGACCTCGGCTAAGACAGGTTGAGGAACAACTTGCTTGAAATGAATAGCCTATTCCAAAAATTAATGAAGGATGGAGAAGAAAAAGATGCTCAAATTCGACTCCAAAATGAGCAAATCGCTGCCCTCAATAAGAAACTCGGAGGAAGGCGACGCAAAGATCAAGACAGGGTGATGAAAGTGAAGGGGATAGTGGTGAAGACGTTCGCCGCCCACCTACAAGACGCCAACTTGAGTTATTGATAGCTCACGCCGTCAAAAATCAACTTGGAGAAAGTTCTCATGGCGATCATCGCTATGTGAAGCCGTATACCAAAAGGATCGATAAGCTGCAGATGCCTTTTGGCTATCAACCCCCCAAGTTTCAGCAATTCGATGGGAAAGGAAATCCTAAGCAACACATTGCTCACTTTGTGGAAACATGCAACAATGCTGGTACCACAAATGATTTCTGGTCAAACAATTTGTTCGTTCCCTTAACGGCATGGCCTTTGACCGGTACACGTATTTACCCTCACAATCCATTGACAAGTTGGGATCAAATGGAGGAGGAATTCTCGAACAGGGTTCTATAGCACTCGACGTATTGTCGGTATGACCGAACCGACTAAGACTCACCGGTGGAAGGATGAGCCGGTCATCGATTACATCAATCGTTGGCGCGCATTGAGTCTAGAGTGTAAAGACCGCCTAACTGAAGTCTCTGCTGTTGAGATGTGCATTCAAGGAATGGATTGGGACTTGCTTTATATCTTGCAAGGTATAAAACCTAGGACTTTTCAAGAATTGGCCACGCGAGCTCATGACATGGAGCTTACCATTGCCAACAATAGAGGCAAAAGCAACACTTCTTCAGAATACAATAAAGAGAAGAAGGATTTTAAAAAGACCGACAAGATCGCCAAAAGTTCGACTAAGGAGTCAATGTCAATCACGTCCTCCTCGCCTGTCAAGATCTCTAGCAAGGCTGGCACTGAAAAGAATAAGGGTTCATCTTCTCAAGAACCTAGAAAAAATAGGCCAACCTTGAAAGAACTCCAAGTAAAGAAATATCCATTTCCAGACTCGGATTTATCAGGGATGTTAGATGATTTGCTTGAAAACAAAGTCATTGAGTTGCCCGAAGCTAAGCGTCCTGCAGAGGTCGGTAAGACTTCCGATCCTAACTATTGTCGGTATCACAGGTTGATTAGTCATCCCATAGAAAAGTGTATAACACTTAAGGAGAGAATTATGCAACTTGCAAAGGATGGGAAAATTGTACTTGGATTTTGATGAAGTTCTTTGAAGCTAATCACGCCTCCGCGATGTTAGATTCTTATTGGGAGGCTCAAACTCTGCAGTTTGGGAGTTTGGAGCCAGTAATTGTACATGTGCTGCGACCGGTTCTCCAAGTTGATGATGTGCCATCTGTTGAGCACGGTGTTCCAACTGGCAACCAACATGGAGAGGATGAAGAAGGGTGGACGTTGGTCACTAGAAGGAGGCCTAGACGACAGTCGAAGCCTCAACCAAAGTATGTTTGTCGTAAGAAGAAGCATCAAAAAAGAAAGGGCTCAAAACGCTCGAAAGGAAAGAAAAAGTCAAAAAAGCATACTAAACAGCAAGTACTGCCAATTGACTTGCTTGAACAGGATCCACTTACCCCTGTAACCTTAGAAGAATTCTTTCCTGAAGATTACTTCACTACGGTTACTGTTAATGCTACTTCATTTGTTGAGGATGAAGAAGGAAAAGAAGAGGAGGAGGATCAAGAGCCTATTAAAGAAAATGAAATCTCCGTCAAAGTAACTGTCCAACATTCAGGGACGGAGATAGATCCAAAGATATTGGCTATCTTAGAAGCTCTTCCTATACGCATGGGATGGAGGCAGATCTTTCATTTGCCTCGAGAAATGTGTCGACAAGTGGCTCTTGCACTTCAGCACCCAGAACTATACCTTGACAAAGTGAAGGATGCTGGAGAGCCAATAGAAAGTTCGGCTAAATGCGCGTCATGCAATTTTGCCTTAGCCTTCACTGATGAAGACTTATTGTTGGGCTCAAAACCTCACAACCGACCCTTGTTCGTTTCTGGTTATATTTTCGGCAAGAGAGTGAATCGTCTCTTAGTGGATGGAGGTTCAGCTGTCAACATCATGCCAAAATCCACCATGACTGATTTAGGGATCACTATGGAAGATCTTTCTGATAGTCGTCTAATGATCCAAGGATTCAACTTGAACAGTCAACGTGCCATAGGCATAATACGTCTTGACCTTGTGATGGGAGAGTTAACATCATCTACTCTCTTCCATGTCATAGATACAAAGACGTCGTATAAAATGTTGCTTGGACGACCTGGTTGCATGAAAATGGGGTAGTCGCATCGACCCTCCATCAATGTCTGAAATTTTATCGTGGAGGCGAGAAGAAAATAAATGGGGATGTTAAACCCTTTAGCACGGCAGATTCGTACTTTGCCGATGCTAAGTTCTTCGAAGATGGGGAACCCTCAAGCGAGATGTTGCCATCTAAAATTCCTTCAACAGGGAAAAGGGGTACAAATAAAAATGGTGATATTCCCTCGTCTTCAAGCTCTAGCGAGTCAGCCACCACTGAGATGCAACAACAAAAATGCAAGGAAAAGGTAAAAGAAGAAGTTGTTGCTCAACCCATTAAAGCAACGAAGAAGGCAGTAACGACTCCAGTCCTGCGATACATCCCTAAATCACGTCGTAAGGAAGGGGAGTCACCTTTTGCAGGGTGTCAGGTTATTAAGTAGAGCCAAAGAAAGAAAAAGGAGTAGATGAGACTACTCTTCAATGTTTAAAGCAAGAAGTGGTTGTTCCTTTATCTAGAGCCAATCACAATTAAATTGCTAAGCCTCCAACCTCACAATATGTTGATCAATCTAGGAGAAAGTGGCTTAACAAGGGTAGGTTTGACCCAAATGCTTATAAACTCTTGACGAAGTCTGGTTATGACTTCGAGAATCCAGTGCCCATGGGCAATGTCATTGAGGTTGATCCTCATGGAATTAATGACACACAAAAGAAATTGCAAGAGTATGGCGTTGAGGTACATCCGACTAAAGTAGGTTTGGGATTTGAAACCCCAACACCCATTAAAATTTCTGCACGGCGTAGAGGGACAACCTCTTCTTCGCAGTATATTACTGCGGAGGAAGTTGAAGAAAATGAAGATGAAAATAATGTGTCTCAGCCAAAAATATCGGTCTTTGATCGACTGCAGTCTCCTGTCGTAAAGGACCATACATCGGTTTTTAACAGACTTGGTGGATATGAGCTAAATGAAGGTGTGAAGTCAAAAATACAAACACCCTTGCAAAATCTTCGATCTTCTAAGAATAAAGCATCTGTCTTTAAACGTCTTGGTGCATCGACCTCAATTGATAAACAACAAAGACGGTCAGTACTAAGTCGCATCACAAGAGAGAAAAATGAAGTCAAAGGCGAGGACGCACCTCAAAGTGTTATCCCATCTCGCATGAGGCGTACACAGGTGGTAGACATCATTGGACATGCACCCTTGAAAGTCAAAGGTCGTGTCATAGTGTTAACAAACCAAAGGAGTTCGTCTAGTCAAGAAAAAGAAAAAGATGTTGAATTTGTTTCTTCAAACCATATCACAGGGCATGAGGCTCCTGAAAGTGACGAGGAGATGGAAACAGATGAGGCTCCTAAAACTCTTGAAGATAGGGGGCAAGCCACCGTCGATGAGTTAAAAGAGTTAAACCTTGGAACTCAAGAAGAGCCACGCCCTGTCTACGTGAGCGCTTTTCTTACCCAACAGGAAGAACAAAAATATTCCAAGTTACTCTCTGACTACAAAGACGTATTTGCATGGAGTTATAAGGAGATGACAGGACTCGACCCAAAAGTCGCCGTCCATCGCTTAGCCATCAAAAAAGGTGTCAGTCCAAAGAAGCAATCCCAAAGACGCTTCAGGCCAGAATTAATTCCTGAAATTGTGGCAGAAGTAAACAAGCTCATCGATGCAGGATTTATTCGTGAATTCAAGTATCCTACTTGGATAGCAAACATTGTGCCAGTACGAAAGAAAAATGGACAGTTACGAGTTTGTGTGGACTTCCGTGACTTGAACGAGGCGTGTCCGAAGGATGACTTTCCACTCCCAGTAACGGAAATCATGATTGATGCCACCACCGGGTCATCGGGCTTTGTCATTCATGGATTGTACCGCTGGATACAACCAAATTCACATGGCTCCTGAAGATCAAGAAGCAACTGCATTTCGTACCCCTAAAGGGATATTTTGTTACAAAGTCATGCCTTTCGGCTTGAAAAATGCCGGAGCTACGTATCAGCATGCAATGCAGAAATTTTTTGAAGATATGATGCATAAAATCGTGGAGTGCTACGTAGATGACTTGGTGGTAAAGTCTAAGAAGAAGGAGAATCATCTGCATGACCTCCGTAAAGTCTTTGAAAGACTACGAAAATGTCAATTAAAAATGAACCCCCTTAAATGCGCATTTGGCGTCACCTCAGGAAAGTTTCTAGGCTTCATTGTCAGACACAGGGGTATTGCAATTGACCAAGCAAAGATCAAGGCCATCCAAGAGATGCCTGAACCTAAGAACCTTAAGGAGTTACGTGGCCTCCAAGGGCGTCTTGCTTACATTCGAAGGTTTATTTCTAATCTAGCAGGAAGATGTCATCCCTTCAGCCATCTCATGAAAAAGGATGCCCCATTCAAATGGGATGACTCATGTAAAAAAGCCTTCGAAAGTATAAAGAAGTATTTGTCTTCTCCCCCTGTCTTGGGGGCACCAATAAAAGGGAAACCACTCATGCTTTATATCGCAGCACAGGAGCGATCTCTGGGGGCAATGTGCGCTCAAGAGCAAGAAGACCGTAAGGAGACAGCTCTTTGCTACTTGAGCCGAACTTTGGTGGGTGCTGAATTGAATTACTCACCTATTGAAAAAATTTGCCTTGCTTTGATTTTTGCGATCCAAAAATTAAGACATTACATGCAGGCTCATACAGTTCATGTCATCTCGAGGTCTGACCCGATAAAATACATTCTCTCAAGGCCCGTGTTGTCTGGCAGACTTGCAAAGTGGGCTATGCTTTTAAAACAATATGACATTGTGTATGTCCCGCAAAAGGCTGTCAAGGGGCAAGCAATAGCAGACTTTTTCGCAGACCACCCAGTCCCTGCAGAATGGGAGCTTTCCGACGATCTGCCAGGTGAAGATGTGTTTTTCATTGAAATACTCCCACCTTGGAAAATGTACTTTGATGGAGCCGCTCGTCATGACGGTGCAGGAGCTGGAATTGTCTTCGTTTCTCCAGAAAAACATGTACTGACATACTCTTTCGTGCTAACTCAACTTTGTTCCAATAATATGGCTGAGTACCAAGCACTCATAATAGGCCTCCAAATGGCAATTGAAATGGGACTTAGAGATTTAGACATTCACGGGGACTCCCAATTGGTTCTAAAACAACTGTCGGGTGAATACGAAGTCAAAAAGAATGATCTAATCCCCTATCAAAGACAAGCGTCACAATTGCTTGACAATCTTGATACCATCAAGTTAGAACATGTTCCAAGGAGTGCCAACAAGATGGCTGACACGCTCGCTGGTCTTGCAACCACTTTGGCACTGGGGGCAGAAGAAACAATGTCTGTACCCGTTTGCAAATGATGGGTTGTCGCTCCTGATGACGATGATGTTGACGAATATGCTGAAGAAGTCGACATAATCTCTGTTTATCAAATTGACAAAGAAGATTGGCGTCAACCAATTATTGATTATTTGGAACATAAAAAATTGCCAAGTGATCCAAAACATAAAACAGAGATTCGTCGTCGAGCCTCACGGTTCATATATTATAAGGGGACTCTCTATCGACGATCCTTCCATTGTCTTTGGTTAAGATGCCTCGGAGATGAAGAAGCAAAGCAAACCATGGAGGAAGCTCACTCTGGAGTTTGTGGCGTTCATCAGTCAGGTCCAAAACTGCATGACCGTATTAAAAGAATGGGTTACTATTGGCCAACCATGGTACAAGATAGCATGGACTATGCAAAGAAATGTGAAGCTTGCCAATTTCATGCTAACTTCATTTATCAACCTCCAGAGCCATTACACCCCACAGTCGCATCCTGGCCATTCGAAGCGTGGGGACTTGACGTAGTTGGCCCAATTACACCAAAGTCATCTGCTGGACAAGCATATATTTTGGCAAATGACCGATTATTTTTCCAAATGGGCAGAAGCCATCCCCCTACGTGAAGTGAAAAAAGAGAATGTTGTTGACTTCATTCGTACTCACATCATCTACAGATATGGTGTACCGCGAAGAATTGTCACTGACAATGGGACACCATTTTACAATAAATTGATGAAAAGTTTATGTGAAAAGTTTAAATTCACCCAACATAGATCGTCAATGTACAATGCACCAAGAACGGTCTAGGCGAAGCGTTCAACAAGACACTTTGTAGTTTGTTGAGCAAAGTGGTTGCCAAGTCCAAACGTGATTGGCATGAAAGAATAGGGGAAGCTCTATGGGCATACAGGACGACATATAAACAGCAACACAATCAACTCCATACTCGTTGGTGTATGGCGTTGAGGCCGTTCTCCCCTTGGAGCTTCAAGTTCCATCATTGCGCATTGCCATACAGGAAGGCTTGACTTCTGAAGAAAATGATAAACTCCGACTTGCTGAGTTGGAGGCGCTTGACGAAAAAAGACTCCAAGCACAACAAAAATCTGAGTGCTACCAAGCTCGTTTGTCACGCGCTTTCAATAAGAAAGTTCGACCTCGCTCCTTTCAAGTTGGAGACATGGTCCTAGCCATTAAAAGACCCATCATTATTTCTCGTAAGACAGGAAGTAAATTCAGTTCTAAATGGGATGGTCCATACGTTGTCAAAGAGGTATACACTAATGGGGCGTATAAAATTGTTGACGCCGAAGGATTACGTATAGGGCCTATCAATGGCAAGTTTCTGAAGCGCTACTACTCATGAAAATTGAGAGCATTGTTCAACTCCTAAGCAAGAGGATAAACTGCATATGTTGAAAGAAAATATATGTGAACTTGAACTACGTTGGCTTGATCTTGTAAAAGTGATTCGATAATTCTTTTGCAAGTACGTAGGCAGCTTGGGTAACAAAAAAAAAATACTCAAGTGCAGCCTCACCAAAAAAAAATTACAATCATTGTAATACTCCTGGCCCGCAAGAGTATAAACTGTGAACGGCGAAACATAAAAAAAAAATGCAATACTCCTGGCCCGCAAGAGTATAAACTGTGAACGGCGAAACATAAAAAAAAATGCAATACTCCTGGCCCGCAAGAGTATAAACTGTGAACGGTTAAAAAATTATAAAACAAAGAGTGTGTCCATCTTATTGCAAATATGAATTAAAAAAAACATAAATTGTTGGTGCACACTATCTATAAAATAAAAAAAAAACACATGAAAAAAAAAGGAATCATTCTATGTCTATGTATTTTGAGTGGGTGAGTGACGACTGGAGCTCCAATAACTGTCTCTTGCCCTCATCAAGGTCGCGGATCTTATCAGTACTTAAAACAGGGGTAGCTGCTAGCTCACTCAAGGCTTTCTGGTGGTCTTCCACCTTCGCTGCAAGTGATGTTAAAGTGATCCCCTTGGCCTCCAAGCTATTTGTCAAGTGGTTTGCCTTGTCACGCTCTTTCTCCAGTTCAGTTTCAAGTTCCATGATCCTGAGCTTGTTGGAAGATTGGTCTCTTAGAAGTACCAGACGCTCTGTCTCGATCTCATCATAATCAAGCTCAGCCTTCTTAAGCGCTTCTGTCCGGAGAATGATCTTCTCTTTTACTTGTTCGGATCGTTGACACTTTGAGGCAGCCTCTTCTAAAGCAAGATGATCTTTGACCGCACTAACATAGGATTCTATCTTGCACTTCAAGGGGTTGGGATTTCCTTTAAGATTTTCAATACCCTCGTATAGCACCAAGGCTTCCTCATGTTTCTTCGCGACCTCGTTAAAGGATGCTGCTCTTAGTGTTTCTAAATATTGCATACCCATGCCTCGAATCGCCTTAGCAAAGATATTTCTCATCAAGGACCCAGATGGGGGCATAGAGGTCGAGGCACTAGAGACATGAACTCCAGGTGCCTCAATGACAAGAACTTCTGCAGCTTTGGCATGAACATCCGACAGTCTTGCAGTCCCCTCAATGGATTGATGATTGTGAATAGGAGAGGAACTCTTAGCAGATCCGTCTATACTCTTGCAAACCAAATTCCTTGCAAATCTCAATTCCTTCCCCCTTCTAGGAGTCGCTTTCGAGGGAAGCACCATTGTGGGATGTCCTGAGTTGTCCGGAATATCCATAATGTCCATTTCAAGGTTGAAGTCATCTCCCTAAATAACAAAAGCAATAAAAATTGATTAAAAACAAAAAAAAAACAAACAAAAAAACAAACAAAAAAAAGTGTAAGGGAGAAAAGGTCTACCAAGGGGAGATCCGCAACAGCATGAGATGATTCAGGCACTCCATCAAAAAAACTGTCACAATTCAACCCATGCTCCTCAAGCACACAATCAGGAGATTTTCTTTTTCCCCGGCGTTGATGTTTGAAGTCCACATCTGACTCTGCGTCGCTGGTGCTCCTCCCAGGGCTGGGATTTGGACTCATTGCCTGTCTAGATCCTCCTGCCCTATGTAAGGTATCATTGTCAAGGTAGTCGCAGGTACCTTCAGGATTTGAGTTATTCTTTGAAGTTGGATTTTCTACAAGCTGATGTTCGCTCCTGTTAGGCTTAGAAGAACTAGATCCAACACTCGAACACAATATGTTAACCTTATTCCTTAGGTCTTTGATAGACACCCTGGGCCACCAATCACGGAATTCTAAGGTCTTCAACTGACGCCACTCTAATGAGCAGGCAGGGACGAAAAGTCTAGACTGACTACCCTGAAACAATAACAACCTCCAGTATCTCAAAGCTTCATAATAAGTTACGCTTCAAGATTCAACATCGCGACGAGGCGTGCCAGGGACATCTTGAACAAAGCCAAATTGTCTGCTAAATCGATAGGGGAAAATAGGCTCAACGTGAAAAGAATCACCCTGACGTATGGCTAGATAGGCAGAACGAAGAGAGACCATGTAGCTGAAACTGGAGACGTCAAGTTCACCATCGTCAAAATATAAGCTATTTTTGTTTTTGTTCAAGATGGTGCACCCCACTTTCGCCTTCCTTCCATCATGGATGAGTTCTCGAGCATCAACTTCTTTGAAACACTTAGCTCCTTGAGTCCCCGAAAATACGGTCATTAAAGGACCTGGTGGGGAAGGGTCTACATCATGGTTGGTGCTGAAGTAGTACGCTAGCCAACTATATAAGTATTGCGCCGGGAAGAAAGATCCAGAATAGGCAGGCTTTGAAGATGCGGAAATTGCATTCAAACCTCTGTAGATACTGGCAAGTACAGGTGCAGCAAGACTAAAAGTCGTACCCCGAGCCATCAGAGTAGCAACTTCAAAGGTATCAGGCCTAATGATTCTATCTTCACTTTCAGGAAGCATAAAAACACACAACCAACAAGCCAAGAAAGCTACAGTATAGGTAGTCTGTCTTCTGACATCACCAGAGACACCAAGAAAATCAAGCATGGCAGATTCTTCTGTTGTCCATTCAGTCGACCGAGCTCTAAGCTCACCGGTGGGATTATGAGTCGACTTCGGGCGAGAATCAGAGTATCTACGTCTCTTCACGGGTGCTGCATAAGTGATTTTTCTCTTGTACCAAAATTGTATCCACTGTTGAGCAGAAACTCTATTCCTTGATTCAAGTTGCTTGTTCAGATGATGATAAGCATTAAGTAGGTGTTCGTAAGCTTTAGAGATAAGACGATCGCCATCCTCGCCTCGCGCCCTTATGATGTTCAGATGAGGGGTGGCTTCATCATAAATCTCTCCGACAATGGGCAATCCACCGAGTCGGTGGAGGTCCCACAAGGAAATAGACAGCTCACCTGCCACGGTATGAAGCGTGTTGGTAGTAGGACACCAACTCTCACAGAAAGCACGCAGGATGCTAGTATCCCTGTCATAGGAGTAGAGTGAAGCGTAGACGGCGTTATAAACACCGCAATAGTCAAGAGCTTCGCGAAAACGAAATAAGACATCTTCAGTCCATTCCCAATACCCAGGAATGAAAGAGAAATCTCCAATGATTCTAACAACTTGGGATCCCCATTTCACAGAGCCAGAAAGAATAGAGCGATCGAGCAAGGGACGGCAATCATCAGTAGCAGGCTTGTCTTTTAAAATGCTATGAAGCTTATAAGCAGTTGACACGTTGTGTACACCAAGAGGAAGCTTGACAGACATCTCACTCAGGAAATTATTCTTACACACTAAAGTTTGAATGCCCTCAGGGCGACGCAGTGAGCGACGAATGACCATATTAGTGCCTGATCTGGGATCATCTCTTTCACGATCAACAAGAGCAATGTAGGAATGTTTATCATCATTGAATTCTTTAATGAACACCATCTTAAAAAAAAAAGGAATGAGTAATAGAGAATGCAAAAAAAAGGGGCAGATGTCTCAGCTACATGATCGTCGCCATTGATTGTCTTCGAACACACTCCAAAAGCGTCATCTTTAGTTGCTAGGATAAGCACAATTAAGCAACTGGCCTAACAACTCCGATGGATCATCAATGACCCATCGCGATGAACACTCAAGTAGTGGGCTTGATTGTCTTCGAACACACTCCAAAAGCGTCATCTTTAGTTGCTAGGATAAGCACAATTAAGCAACTGGCCTAACAACTCCGATGGATCATCAATGACCCATCGCGATGAACACTCAAGTAGTGGGCTTGATTGTCTTCGAACACACTCCAAAAGCGTCATCTTTAGTTGCTAGGATAAGCACATTTAAGCAACTGGCCTAACAACTCCGATGGATCATCAGTGACCCATCGCGATGAACACTCAAGTAGTGGGCTTGATTGTCTTCGAACACACTCCAAAAGCGTCATCTTTAGTTGCTAGGATAAGCACAATTAAGCAACTGGCCTAACAACTCCGATGGATCATCGCTGACCCATCGCGATGAACACTCAAGTAGTGGACTTGATTGTCTTCGAACACACTCCAAAAGCGTCATCTTTAGTTGCTAGGATAAGCACAATTAAGCAACTGGCCTAACAACTCCGATGGATCATCAGTGACCCATCGCGATGAACACTCAAGTAGTGGGCTTGATTGTCTTCGAACATACTCCAAAAGTGTCATCTTTAGTTGCTAGGATAAGCACAATTAAGCAACTGGCCTAACAACTCCGATGGATCATCACTGACCCATCGCGATGAACACTTAAGTAGTGGACTTGATTGTCTTCCGATGGCAAGTGTCAAAAAAAATTATCACCTGCAAGACATTACAAACAACACTTGCACACAAAAATTTGCACAAAAAAAAAAGGACTTAAGGAGGTGTAACAAAAATCATCACCTCACTAGTTTAGACCTTATGAGGTTACTCCAAAAATAACCTAGAAGTTCAGTATCTCACAAAATCTGATGAGCTGCAATTCAAATAAGTATGTCAAAACCCAATGATGCCGAAACAAAAAGAAAAAGAAAAGAGGTATATGACCCTTAAAATTGGGTCAGAGTATCTGATCATACAAAGAAAATAGAGGGTCTAATCAATTCACTCTAAATGTCATAAGGTGCAGAAAAGAAAATTCATGAAATCATATGAATAAATTGACCCACGCAAATTTGGTGGCTTACAAGGTTGGTGCCATGTAAAAAAAAAAAAAAACAGATCTTTGACATGTTTCGTTTTTGTTCTACCAGTGATAGTCACATTCTTGTATGAAGTTAGAACTGATGAAGGGCGTTTAAAATCATCATCTTTTGGATTAAGTTATCAACGGTGGTTGATTTGTTCGGCAAAATCAATATGCACTAGATTCACACCAGCAAACAACAATGGAGGAAGCAACTCTAGTGAGACTGCTTTCTAAAAAAAAATTCTTGGATGAATTTTGTTCATAATGATTAACGAAATCAAAGCAGTGTTACTACAATACTGCAGTGCTGGGTGTTATTCATATAGGACAAATAAAAAAATTTTGATTGAAAAGAAAAGAAGCATGTGAGTGTCGATACTTCGGTACAGCAAGGAGCAATAAACAAATATGGGTGCAAAGCATAGTCTTGTATGAACATTCAAAGTCTAAGATCTATTAGACAAGAAGGAAGGTCAACCATCACCATTATGCTAATTATACTAATATTTGTCATCAAGAAAGATAAAGCAAAGAAGCGTAAAACATTTACCTGTTGAGGTATGATGCCCACGTTAATGGTTGACGAAAATTTCAGCACTGTAGATCAAATTAATTACAGGGTGATTATTGTTGTCACTCTACAGAAAATAAAAGAAGAAACAAAAAAAGAAAGAAAGAAAGGAGAAAAGTATTTACCTGGTTCTTTCACAGATAACAAATTCACAATGCCGCAGGCTTTCGCTCTAGGACTTTGTTTCCTAGTGAATGTAAGTTTCTGTGTCGAATAACAAAAAGGAATCAGTTTGGTACTCTGCAAAATAGTGTGACAATAAAAAAGAGAAGAGTCAAAGTGCTTACAGTGATTGTCAACGAGGGGATATCAAGCCAGATTCGTTTTGTACGGATTATATGCGAGAGATTGTCAACTATTGACTCGCTTAAATAGGTGTTTGATGATCGTACACTCTCAAAAGATAAAATTCTTGTGGAACAAGTATATCAAATACTAAAAGGATTATATTTCACAAGTAGTAGATCTATAAAATTTTACCCAATTTCTTGCTTGGGTAGGATACTACTTGGATCTGCCTATTAAGATAAAAAAAAAGACTTTAAAGTCAAAATTCAAATTTGTCGAGACCTCGTCATACCAAAACACAACAAGTCGTGTACATGACTTGGTCTCGAGGGGGCAATTTGTAGACACTAAAAATTTATTAGCGTTTTACATTAAATTAAATTGATTATTATTGAGCTAAAAATAAATATAATTAGCTCAGTTTAATTAATTTAGCCCACCTAAATAAAATATCCAAATTAAAACAAAACAAATATAATTTGGGTTGTTGAATATTTGGGCCAATCCATATCACTAGTCCAAATAAAATGGTCAAATGGCAAAGGTAAAAAAGACATTCAAGTCATAAACGGACCCAAGTCCATAAACTACCAAGTCCATGAAGGGGTCTCCATTCCCTATAAATAGGCCTCTTCTCCTTCAGTTGAGGGGACAGAAAATTATTATTCTCAAGAGCTCATAATACTCTCTTGGAATTCTCTCTGCAAATAGTCAACAAGCACATCAAATTCGTGCCGACTGTTCAGATACACTCAAACACATTCGATTGAGATTCAAGCTTTTGACAGCCCTCATTCGAATACACTCAAACAAAACTCAAACTCAAGTCCACGTCAACATCAACACGTGTCACTCTCAAGCTACGAAACAGAATCAGACGACTTAGTTTATTTTTGTTATAAACTGTTTACAGAGATTGTACTCAATACATCTATTGAAATATAATTTCTTTGTTACTTTGTTTCTTGTCTTATTTATTTTGACTCGAAATTTGTGTATACAAAAACTTAAACCAAAAAAAAGTTGAAAATTGACACGAATTTTATAAAGACATTGATGACACCCCACATCATGAGAATGTAACTCATAAAAATGACACAACTTAGAATTTTAAATTGAAGTTTTGAAAAATGAAATTCACGTGAATCACGCTGTATGAAACACATATATAGTAAAATGGCATTATATTCATATTGAAGCTTCTCTGGATTCTTTTCGTCAGAACTTAAATATTTGATATGTTAAGTTAGAGCCGCAGAAAACTTGTCAACTGGCTATGGGGTGGTGGTTTCTATGGTTTGCTTGAAATAAAATCATTTTTTCTCAAGAGTCATTTTCTGTAAGACAAGTTCGTAGTCTTATTCGAAGTTTGGCAAGGAATGGAGTCATTGTAAATCTACTGATGAGATTATTTCTTCTAGTAAAACTATTACTCCTTTGAGAGGGGTTAATAGAGTGGGTCGGGATATTGGTTGGCGCCCCCTGTAGGCTCCTTTAAAATTAATTTTGATTGATCTAAGTATCAAGATGGGAGTACGGCTTTAGGTTTTGTGATTAGAGATCATATGGGTGAAATAGTTTTAGCGGGGTGCAATTCATTGCCTGCTGATTATTCTGTTATTCAAGCTGAGGCTTTCGGTCTGCGGGAATCTATTAAAGCCGCAACCTTTCTTAACGTCAATAATGTTCATATTGAAGGAGACAACATCAATGTTATTAATTCGATTCTTAAAATTTGAAACATCCTTGGTCTACTAATGCTTTGAATTCTGATGCAGGTTTGGATCTAGCCCGATTTAGTGGGGTCTCTACTGCTCATTTGTTATAACGGATGTGAGAAAGAACAAATATTGAATGCAGAAAACAATAAAGAACACACATATTTAACGTGGTTCACCAACGGAGTGTTGGCTACGTCCACGGGCAGGCGAGAGAAAAGTTTAATTACTCTTGAGAACTTCCAGATTGCAGATGTGATAAATGACTAAATCGTCAAATAAACAAATTAGGTTAAGAAGCTATTTAAAACCCGATTCGAAAATCGCAACCCCGCGTCAAATTAACATCCGTCCGGTCGCCCGAGCCTAAACCGCCTCGGGAGGCACCGCCCGGTCGGGCTCGCAAACGAAATCAGCCGCCATCACACGAACATCTCTCCCGGTCACCCGGGCCAAACCGCCCGGGCGGGCGCCCCACCGCCCGGCTAACCGGTGAGCTCCAAGCTTGCCTATTTTCTTCGCGCTTCACCAGATTCAAGGCACTCGATCTTAAAAATCTCCACCTTGACTTGAATCCTCTCACAACGAACCAGATAACAGATGCATTGAACACAATACCCATATTCTCCCTCCAGCTAGATTTGCCCCAAAAGACAACCAGACCAGATTTGTCCCTTAAGGACACTAGATTAGTCCCGAAGGACCCTAGACTTACCCCAAAGGGCAACTAACAACCACGAACATTGAGCAAGTCCAAACAATGTTGAAACTTACTCTGCGGAACTGGCTTGGTGAACATATCAGCAGGATTATCAGCGGTACCTACCTTCTTCACCTTAACTCTTGTCTCACTTCTTAGAAAATGATACCTGACATTTATGTGTTTAGTCCTCTCATGATGAACTTGATCCTCGGCCAAGCATATCACACTCAAGCTGTCACAATACACTATCGCCTGATCATGATGTAGACCCAAATCACTGACTAGCCCCTTTAACCAGATTCCCTCCTTAGCTGCTTCTGTCAAGGCCATATACTCTGCTTCAGTAGTAGACAAAGTCACTGTAGGCTGCAAAGTAGCTTTCCAACTCACAACAGAACCACCAAGAGTGAACACATAACCAGTCATAGATCTCATACCGTCCACATCCCAGCATAATCAGAATCAGATAAACCTGTAACTAAACATGTCACATCACCTCCGTAAATAAGACCAATATCTGACGTACCTCTAAGATACCGAAAAATCCTCTTGACTGCCTGCTAATGCTCCTTACCAGGATCACCCATGAACCTACTAACAACACTGACTGCATGTGCAAGATCCGGCGTAGTGCAAACCATGACATACATCAAGCTCCCTACTGCACTAGCATAAGGAACCCGACTCATGTACTAGAGGAAAAAAGCTAAGGGCTGCTATGTAAGGGTTGCGGTTTTTAGCCTAACCGCAACCCTTTTAGATGAAGGGGTGCGGTTAATTTAAAAACTGCGACCCTTCTTTTTCTTTTTTTTTGTTAATTAATGCGCGTTCGCAAACCCTCGCTACTTAAACAATCAAACTCCCTCTCCCCTCTCCCATCTCTTACTCCCACCCCACCTCTCTCTCTGTCTTCAAGCCTTCGGCTGCTCTTCTCTCTCCTTCAATCGCTTGTGGGAGGTTATCGCTCGATATTTTCGCCCTCGTGGGTTGATGCTCTGGCTGTTATTTGTTGTTGTTGCTTATGGCACAAAAATGGCCGCACGAAAATGGCCGCAGAACCACTACGCGTCCTTGTCACAGGTGCCGCCGGTAAATCTTCTCCCTCTAAAATTCTCCTTTATTGTTTCATTTCTTCAGATTTAACTTTTTGCAATTTTTATCGATTTTTTAGTGCGATTGATCTAGGGTTTACAATCCTTCGTTTTCATCGCTTTGTTATTTTGATTTCTTACTTTTATGTTCGACTGTTGTTTATTTGAGAATGGAGTTGTTGGTCTTTGTTATGTATATTTTGTTAATTTGTCGATTTTTATCAGAGATTCATCTTTTTGTTTAGTTTTTCAATGAATTTAGCAGCTTTCATGCAAGAGCATTTCTGTAGCCCCTCCACCTACTGTTGTAGCCCCCCATCCCCTAAACAGCCCCTGTACACCACCCCCATGCACAGACCCCCCAGCTGCACATCAATTTGTACTTCTTGCTCTTCACTTGCTTACATGTTTAATGGTCTGCCTTGCTGCCAGTTTACATAATGAAGCCTGATACAACTGCAGATTCTGAGAATAGGAGGAAAGAGATCATTGAATAATATCTTCATAGGCTTATTGAAGAAGCTCATGGAATTATGTAATTGGGTCATATTTTCCCTATATATATGTATAAATAACATAATTTGTTATTTAAAATGATACTTTTATGTATAAGTAATGTTTAGGGATCATTTAGGACAAAAAAATGCAAAAAAAGTTTTTTTTTTGGGGTCACAAGGGCATGAACCGCAGCCCTTGGTTGTGAAGGGCCATTATTCCCAAGGGCTGCTAGGCCAAGGGCTGCGGTCAAAAAACGCAGCCCTTAGGGCTCTTTTGACCGCAGCCCTTGGTCTTTTTTCCACTAGTGAAAGCAACGGACAAATGACTATTGGCAGCACTTGGAGTATCTATAGGTTTTGCTGTTGGCATGCCAAACCTCGACAATATCTTCTCAATGTAGCCAATCTGTGACAAGAAAAGCTTCTTCTGAGCCCTCTCCCTATAAATCTCCATACCCAAAATTTTCCGAGCTGCACCCAATTCCTTCATTTCAAATTCAGCACTGAGAAGCTCCTCCAACTTCTGAACATCCGACTTGTTCCTAGCAGCTATCAACATATCATCTACATTCAACACTAAGTAGATGAAAGATCCACCTGTCAGCTTATTGTGATACACACAACGATCATATGAACTCCTGTTGTAGCCTAGCTCCATCATGTAGCTATCAAACCTCTTGTACCATTGCCTCAGAGACTGCTTTAGCCCATATAAGGACTTCTTCAACTTGCAAACAAAAGTTTCCTTCCCTGGAACCTGGAAACCATCTGGTTGGGCCATGTATATCTACTCCTCCAACACTCCATGTAGAAAAGCTGTTTTCCCATCCAGTTGCTCAAGCTCAAAATCCTGATGTGCAACTATTGCTAGTAACACCCTGATAGAAGTATGCCTGACTACAGGTAAAAAAATCTCATTGTAGTCTACTCCCTCCTTTTGTGTTCACCCTCTTGCAACTAGTCAAGCCTTATACTTGACCCCCCTCTACAGATGTCATACCCTCCTTTTTCTTGAAAACCCATTGCAAGCTCCCAAGTCTCGTTCTTGTGAAGTGACTCCATCTCATCTCCCATTGCAGCAAGCCAATGGTTAGACTCCGTACATGTAACTGCCTCCCTGTAGGTAGATGGCTCATAGACATCCACCTCCTCAGCAACCTGCAGTGCATAAGCCACCATATCTTCAAAACCATACCTATTTGTGGGTTTCCCAAAATTCGTCCTCATAGGACGTTCCCGAGCAAGGCTAGGCGCCTCTTCACTTGGTCTTGAAGATTGTGGTGCTTCAAAATTAATGGGTTGATTATCTTCATGTACTTCATCACTCTCATCAGGAGTGACTTGCTGCTTCACCTGCATTTCCACACTAACAATATCTGGTCCAACAATGGACTTCACAGTAGGATTAAACATAGAATTTTCATCAAAGACTACATTTCTACTCTGTATAACCCTACTCTCAGATGGGGACCAAATTCTATAACCTTTCACCCCATCCTCATATCCTACAAACACTCCCTTTTTGGCTCTCGGCTCCAATTTACCCTCATTAACATGATAGTAAACACTACAACCAAAAGCTCGCATATTAGAGTAATCTGCAGGCTTACCTAACCACATCTCATATGGTGTTTTGATATTGATTCCAGAGTGAGGTCCACGGTTGATCACATAACATGTTGTACTAACGACTTCTCCCCAAAACCTCCTAGTCATCCCAGCATTAGAGAGCATGCACCGAGCTCTCTCCAGAATTGTCTGATTCATTCGTTCAACTACACCATTCTGATGTGGTGTATCCCTGACGGTATGATGCCTAGCAATCCCTTCATTCTTACAAAACTCATCGAAATCAGACAAACAGAATTCTAAACCATTATCAGTTCGTAGCCTTTTGATCTTCTTTCTAGTTTGATTTTCCACCAATGCCTTCCACTGCTTGAAATTCTTGAAAGCTTCACCTTTTGACTTCATAATGATCACCCAAGTCATCCTTGAAAAATCATCAATAAAAGACACAAAGTACCTGTGACCTCCCAAAGACTCCACACGTGAAGGACCCCAACAATCATAGTGGATATAATCCAGAGGACCTTTTGTTCTATGAATGCCCTTAGAAAACTTGCTATGATGTAGTTTCCCAAAAACACAATGCTCACAAAACTCAAGATTTGTGACCTTATGGCCACCCAAAGATTTGTGACCTTATGGCCACCCAGAAGATCTGCCTTGGAGAGGATTTGCATCCCTCTCTCACTCATATGCCCAAGTCTCATGTGCCATAGCTTTGTCATATCTTCCTTCTGAATTTGAGATGAAGCAACAACAGCTGAACCTCAGAGAGTAGAACCTTGCAAAACATACAAAGGGCCACACTTGACCCCCTTCAACACATCCTTTGAACCCTTGTAGACATACACAACTCCACCCCCACCTCTGAAACTGAACCCCTTACTGTCTAACAAACTAAGTGAAATCAGATTCTTGGTCATCTGTGGAACATGCCTAACATTGTTCAATGTGCAAAATGTACCATCATGTGTCCGAATCATTCCCTACGAGGACTCATATGGTACGACGCTCCAGAATCTAAAACTCACACATCACTGCAATGTGTTTGTTCATTAGCAACTAAAGCAAGATCATCCTCAGAATTCAAATTTTCTGCTACAACAGCAGCGGAACCAGACCCAGATTCATTTTCCTGATTCTTCTTTTTAGGACATTCCTTTTTCCAATGCCCCTTTTCCTTGCAGTAATTACAGATATCATTAGGTTTAGGACCCCCTTTGGAATTTTCGGATTTCCTGAAAATTTTTTTCCCAGAATTCCCATGTCCCTTACTACTACTAGCCACTAATCCGGAGGCCTGATTATCTGTACATGTACTACCTGATGCCTTCTGGCGCAATTCCCTAGTGTAGACACATAATCGTGTCTCCCCATTTAGTACCCTATGATGACCAATACCCCGCTCCAATTGGCCCGGATCGAGGAAAGAATAAAGAACGAGTCTAAAATAAAATGTTTTAAGTCCAAAACCATTTTCTAACCCATTTTAGTAACTTATTTCCTAAAACGTTTTAAAGTAACTTTTTTAAAAAGCCCATGTTTGTGAAAACCTTTTTAAAAAATAGTTTTATGAAAGCTCATTTTATTTCTAGCCCAATTTAATTAATAGAATTAATTAATTCTACTAATTAGTTTTATTAATAAAAAAATATATTTTATAAAAATAATTTTTTCCCAAAGTGTTTTAAAATATCTTTTTTCTAAAATCTTTTTAACAAGTAAATCTTTTAAAGACCTATTATCTTTCAAAAACCTATTTCAACTCAGCTACCTAAAACTATATAATATCCTCTCAACAATTCCCATCTCTACCTCATAACTCCCACGGCCAAAACCAAAAAACACTCGGCACTCACAATTCATCAAACTCCACTACGCCCCACTCACCGCCTAACTACTAATCCACCTGATTCATCACCTAGCATCTTTCATCATCATATGCGCATCATCATCATTCATTCTACAACTAATACACCTCCCTGATTTTTCATCAAACACATCATCCTTATACTACATCACCTACTGCACCACATCATCAAAACACCAAATCAAAACTACAACACTGGACGAATTAATTCTACAGTTTACATCATACTAATACTATACTACATGGCGCAAATATTAAACACAAAACTATTCTTTTGTTAGACTCGTTAAACTTTCGATCCAAGATCCGTACAAATCAACGACCCCAGACGATGGTATAATTTTTGAGGTCAACTAAATTAACTAACTTTATTTTATTTTCTTTATTTATTTTTATTTTCTTGAAGTTACTAACATTTTATTCATGATGTAGGTTATTAATATATTCCTGCGACTGTAAGTATTGTACATATTCTACTAACTCTCTGCAATATTTTTCTTCTTATTTTTATTTCTTTTCCTGATCATATTATTTTTTTATTTGTCCTATGCATTATTTTTTCACCCACATAATATTATTGTTAAACAAGACCTAAAGAACTGTTCTAATTAATTCAGATAATTTGGACAACCTGTTAGGAACCTTGTAATATGGTTGCTTAATAAGATATCACAAAAAATATAGTCTTTTATGTGTTTCCTGAACCAACCTAGACTAAATATTTTTAGGGTGTATTAAAACGTTATTTGATTATTCTTTTCCATAAAATCTGTAATGAATCGATATTTAGTAGAGGCCAGTAATGGGCAATATAGTTCCTGACTATATTGTACCCTCACCCCCGAACTCAATTTTTGGTTCCTGACCATCTATGGAGTCATGATGGGGAAATCTACATTGGATAAGTCCCTAAGATGTCCCTTCCGTTTCAATATCCAATTAGGTTTATGATTCTTCCTTTAAAGAATTGTTGGCGACTTCAAAACATATTTTTAATAAAACCTTAACAATGGGGTAGTCAAATAAACGCGCTCACACCGCGTGTAGGCATTAAAGGAATAAAAATCCACTCCTACACCTACTATGCAAAGATGATCTAACCTCCTTTAGGGACACAAAATCTTTACCAACAATAAAAGATTGCACAAATTTCTCATATGATAATGGTAAAGAAACAAGCTGAATTAAAGCAGCATCCTCATCCTCCACCTTAACATCAATATTACGCAATTCTAACAAAATTGTGTTTAATTGATCTAGGTGATCCCTAAGAGGTGTACCTTCATTCATCCGCAGACTGAATAGACGTTGCTTCAAAAGCAACTTGTTGGGTAGAGATTTCGTCATGTACAAACTCTCCAACTTCATCCACAGACCGGATGCGGTTTCCTCCTCCGCGACTTCAGTGATGATGTCGTCAGCAAGACACAACATGATAGTTGAATGTGCCTTCTCCTCCAAAACGGCCATCTCAGCGGTAACTGAATCCGATGACTTCTTTGCCAACGGTGCCCACAACCCTTGTTGCTTCAGTAAAGCCCGCATCTTGATTTGCGACAGACTGAAACTGTTTCTCCCAGTGAATTTATCAATTTTCACATTCATCACAGATATCTTTCTCACTCAGATCAAACACAAAGCTCTTGATACCAATTTGTTATAACGGATGTGAGAAATAACAAATATAGAATGCAAAAAACAATAAAGAACACACAGATTTAACGTGGTTCACCAACGGAGTGTTGGCTACGTCCACGGGTAGGCGAGGGAAAAGTTTTATTGCTCTTGAGGAATTCCAAATTACAGATGTGATTAATGACTAAATCGTCGAATAAAAGAATTAGGTTAAGAAGCTATTTATAACCCGATTCGGAAATCGCGACCCCGCGTCATATTAACATCCACCCGGTCGCCCCTGCCAAAACCGCCCGGTCGGGCGCAAACGAAATCAGCAGCCATCACACGGACATCTCGCCCGGTCATCCGGGTCAAACCGCCCGGCTGGGCGAGTCTGCCCGGCTGACCGGGCGAGCTTCAAGCTTGCCTATTTTCTTCGCGCTTCACCAGATTCAAGGCACTCGATCTTACAGTTTCAGCGAAGCTAATTGAGCAGCGAACTTCCTGGCTCACGAAGGTCACGGGGCCAACAATCTTATTTACAATTTAAGTTCCCTCCTAATTATTTTAATTTTTCTCTTATCATCTGTAGGGATGTTTTAGGCTAACCTTTAGATTAGGAGTTTGTCCTAGTTTTTCTTGCCCTATAAAAAAAACATTCCAGCAATAATAATGACATCAACTCACCATTAAAATAACGTCGAATCTGTATTTTTTGTATAGGGTATCAGTATCATGTTTATAGGGTCGCACCGTAAGCAGACTAGCAGAGGCCACATACTTATGGTTCAGATTGCACTTTGCATTACTGTATGCGTCAGTGATAATGCCACCAAATGTTTTTTTTTTTGACGGGTATGCCACCAAATGGTTGAAATCGCATGATTACTTCACTGATCAATGGTAGACAACAATGTTGATATTTTCTGAAGGCTGCAACAGCACTAAATATAATTGTCCCATACCTATATAAAATACGGGACGAATTCAAAGTTAGGTCAAGATTAGCGTTGTAATTTTGGTTATTTCAAAATTACCCCTTTCTATAATTGTGTTTTTTTTTTTAAACAAAAGTGGCCCTTAGTTGATCCCTCACGCAAGTTAAAGATTAGTGTGTCTAGGGTTTTTGTTTTATCTTCCAAGTCCCAACTACCTTCAAAGACAACGGGGAATAATGATTTAACTAGGTTCTAAATCTGGGCTATGTCTCAAGTAATTATAATTTTCATTTATTAAAATTTTAATTTAAAATCATAACACAAAACATTACTTGATTTAGTGGTTAAAACTTTAATATATTAATTTGAAGTCATGCGATTGAATCTTATACCATGCATTTTCTAATTTTTATTATATGTGGAGTACATAAAGTGAACACTCTAAGGGATAGTGCCACGTGATATAGTTTTTCTTATTTGGGAACGTCATTTAATATATTATTAGTATATCATAGATTAGTACATTTTGTTCTTCTTATTTAGCGCCACGGGGGCATTCATTAACTTTTGCCTAATAATTATATAAAATAAAAAGAATACACGAATCATTAGCAATAACTTTTTTTTTTTTTGAGGGAATCATTAGCAATAACTTTAGATCTCTAAAGTAATAGGAATAACTAGATATAATATTAATGAGCTATGTGACTTATATATAGTAATATCTATAGGGAATTATGGTGATTATTGGTATAGTCTTTGACAGCTGGGTCTAATGCAAAGAGATGGGTAATATGAGAAATTGAGAACAATGAAATTAAAATCACCACAATCTAGACTTTCACAAAGCTCTCCAATAGAGCTTTTCCCAAACTACCTAAACAACTGCTATATTTTGTTTTACACCATCCCTAAAAACTTGCAAACTTTCCTATTTTGGTTTTCAAAATCCTCTAATATGAACAAAAAAAATTCCTAACACCTACGAATTTGGAATCCCTCGAATGTTTTCATATGTTTTATTTGAGAGTTTGGGTGAACCATATCCTTCGAACATTAGTCAGTGCCAACTTTATAAAGCATTTGAGCCCATAAACAGGGATAATACTATATATTTTGGAATATAATTCATATATAATGTGTATCAGCGTATGAAATAATTGCATATAGTTGGTATGTTACAAGCACAATTGCAAATTGTTGCAACTCAACGCTATCGTAATCCGGTGATGCTATAGAGGCCTGGTCTACTTGACATTAGTGTGAAAAGTTTTATGTTTTGCAGTCCTTGTCGCCTATTCTAAGCTGTCCAACACCGCACCAGAGAGCAAATCCCGTATGGGCCGATTGCTTGATTTGTGTTAAGATTGATAGGGATCAGACATAGAGCTGGTAAATGGACGGCTCCTACCAAACTTATCAGATTTACCAGTAATTAAATGGGTTGAACCTCCTCAAACCTAAACCGATCCATTAATTAAATGGATTAACAACTTTCAACTCTAACCTAATTCGTTTATCAAACTGGATACCCAGCCCATTTATTGACCGTTTATCAACGGTGTACATATGCATAAAACCAAATGAATCAACCTCAATATTGATAGTAGTATAGCAATTAAATAGGTTATCATGTCGGAATTGAATTAGAAAATTCAACTGTAACCCAACCCGTTTAACAAAAGGTCATGTCGGCTATTATCGTGTCAGCTCACTTACTTAAATGAGTTGAAAACTTTAACCCAAACCTACTAATTTCTTATTGGATTCAAATCAAGTTAGTACATTAGGTCAATTTTTACCCCTCTAATCAGACAACAACATAAATGCAACTTTACGGATACAATCATACAAAACATTATAATTTATCACATCGAACCATTGATCTTTAGGCTAAAAGAGGAAAGAAAAAGTAGATAAAACACCAACACAATCCAAAAAAAGGCACGTAATATTATTGTATAGTAGGCCAGGTTACATGCATGATGCATTTCAACTTTATAATAAAGTTCCATTCAATAAGTAAAGTGATCACCATATGTCATTCATTCATTGCAAATTTCCGATAATAATAGATAATATATCCTGGCTAAAAGATACCAACACGATCCAGAGAAGGTCATAATATTATCTATATTATATAAGAGAAGGGGGTATATCTTGTTTTTCTTTAATACTTATTGTAGATGCCGTTTGGCCTTCATTTAATGAAATTTCTCTTTCAAAAAAAAATATATATATAAGAGAAGGGGGAGTTATGGTGTCCCCCTATAAATTTACTTAATTGTCCATTAGTAAATCAACTACTATAAAAAAAGGGAAAAAACAAAGTCAAACTCAAATATAGCATTAAAAATTAACTTAAATGTTGAAGGTAATCAAGTTATAATTGAACCACCAAAAAAAGAAACATTGGCTATAAGATTTTGTAAATTTATGCTGAAAAAAGTAAAAAGTAATATTAGATCAATCAAATATCTTATCAATCGATTCATAAACACAATCAAGTATTACATCAAAACGGAAAATTCAATCAATTAACAAAGTGAAATGATTTATGTAACACAAAAGACTATGTAATACAACATAAGAAATCCTAAATAAATTCACTTGACATTCTTTTATCATTCATGAAGTTTAATTTTAAAAACCTAAAGTAAAGAATAAGTAAAAAAAATTATAAAAGAAGGGTTAAGGGATAAAGACTTAACCTATGAATTTTATCCATTGAAATTATCTATTGTTCAAACTTTTACCTCAATTAATTATGCCCAAAAAAGCTAGAATTTATGTTTGGAAAAAAAAAATTAGGTACAGATCGCGTGCATAATTTACTAGTATGAATGTATAGTGGCCAGGGTACATGCATGAATCAATTTAGGGCTGTTCATTTTGGATATCCGATCCGATCCGAAATTTCGGATATTCGAAAATTTCGGATCGGCAAAATAGTGATCAGAATCCGATCCGAAAAAATCAGATATCCAAAAATCGGATATCCGATATTTTCGGATCGGATAACCGGATATCCAAAATTTTTAAGACTTGATTTTTTAAGCTTTTTCATGGCTGTTTTTTTTTTTTACAATTTTGGGCCCAATATGGCAGCTTCCAAGTAGTTAGCATCATTGAATATTTGCATCCAATTTCATGATCCAAAAGCACATTTTGGATGTTACACCATTCATACATAATAAATTCATCTAAGTTCTTAGCCTTGCATTACATTTCATCTTTCTTAGCCTTGCATAACCCTGACCTTGCATTATGTTTCATATTCCTTAGCTTTGCATAACTTTAATCCTTACATAGCGTCTCATGCATCCTTAGAGATTCTAAGTTTACATTTTTGCATCATTATGTGCATTATTATGTGAGTTGTTTCCACCTATCTGCTAATATCTTCTCCTGCAGGTAATCAGATTATTTAAATTTATCGTCCTGCATACTAACTTTGTTTTGCAGAAACAGGCGATATATTGATCAATTCTAAACTGCAGAGCGTTTAGAATCGTTCTCCGTCCCGACACCGTATACTTTGACTATCGGTTTCCTGAAGCTCAGTAAAAGTGGGGCTTTTGCAGACCCATAATCGTGTCTCCCCATTTAAGGACCCAATGATGAATCATACCGCGGTCTTAATTGGTCCGACTCAAGGGGAGAGCAGTCCGAATAGTCTGGCCCAAAATTGTTTTAAAGTGTAAAGCTTATTTATTTGCAATAATGATCCAAAGTCCTATTTTAAAGCTCAATTAATTATTCCTGAAAATTAATTGTATTTTTAGCCCATAAAATTTTTTGAGCCCAATTCTTTAAAAAAGCCCAATTAATTATTCATGATAATTATTTGTTTTTATTTACTATTTTAATAAATATTTCAGAAATAAATAAAGGTTTTCAAAGATATTTTAAAATTAAAATCAGATTTTATCTCATAAAAAGTTGATTTCCAGATTTAAAGGGATAAAAGAAAATCGTACAAAACGCATTAAAAGAAAAAGGTTGTAAGCGTGTCTGACGCATGCGGTGCGCCTGGTGCATTGGCTAGAACGCGTCAGGCGCACCAATCTGCGCCTAACACGTGGACCTGCGTGTCACGCAGAGTCGTGCGCCCAGCGCACTCTTTGTGCGACGCAGTTTACTATCTTACTTTTTTTTAATATTTTGTTATAAATAAGCCACTAATTTTCCAGATCTAAAAACACTTTATACGCTCTATACACTCGAATACTTGCGAACTCAGAAAACTTCCATACTCTCATATTTTCATATTTACAAACACATATTTACAAACACATAAGCACATATTTCGATCGATCTTCACAAGTCTTCGTTGAAAGACTTCACGATTGCTTCTCCCGAAGGTTGTTATTCCCTCAGACCCAAGCCACACCGATATATTCCTGAGGGTCCTTGAATAAATTTCTCTTATTTATTTATTGAAGTTGCTAACGTTTTATTTCATGATGTAGATCTCTTGTAAAAAACCGTTCTTTTGTATATTCTAATTTCTACTCCTTTTTATATTTCTTATATATTTTCATGATTGTCCTGCTTATGTTTTCATCACCAACATGTTATTATTGCTAATCAAGACCTAAGGAATTGTTCTACTATTAATCAGATAATTTGAACAACCTATTAGGAACCCTGTAATTTTGATTGCTTAATAACGTGTCACTAAAAATAGTCTTTTTGATGTGTTTAATCAACCCACTTAGACTAATATTTTTCAAGGTGCTTGAAAAATTTCTCTGGTTATTCTTTTGTATATACTTGTTGTGAATCGATATTAAGTAGAGGCCAACAATGGGCGAACGTGGTCCCTAACCGTGGTCGTACCCTCACCCGCGAACTCAATCTATGGTTCATTGACTATTCATGGAGTCATGACGGGGAAATCTACATTGGATAAGTCCCTAAGTTGTCCCTATGATTTTCCAATATCCAATTAGGTTTATAAGTCTTCCTTTGAAGACTTGTCGGCGACTTCAAAATAATTTTCAATCAAAACCTTTACAATGAGGTAGTCAAATACGCGCTCATCCCAAGTAGGCAATAAAAACACGCCTACAATAAGTGAGATTCATCTGACTCATAGGGTAGTATTAAGACCATTTTACTTAGTCTATTTCCACTTTAGTTCATATTCCCTTAATTTCACCTCTTATTTTATTTAACTCTCTCTTAGCACATATATACATGTATTTGCATCCCTTCCTCCTTACTCTTCCATTTGATCTTTGATGTGTAGGAATTCAAGTTCCTACAAGCTTAGAGGGGAGCAAGAAGGAGAGCAAAAGGCAAGAAGCCTGTCTGGGATGCCCAAAGCTCGCCCGAGCCCAGAGCCCGTCCGAGTTCAAACCAGCCTGCCCGGGATAACAGACCACCCTCCTGAGCGACTAAGGTTCCAAACATTCCGCCTCCTTCGCAAAAAAAGAAGCCCCGTCTGAGAAATTGAGCGAGCCATGCCCCCCTTGCCCCGCCCGGGTTGTTTTGCCCAGCTCGCCTGAGCAATTTGGAGCCGCCCAGGCTACTATCCGTTGAACATTTTTCTCGCATTTCTTTTCCTTTACGAAGTTTGTAATTGGGGGAGGTATAAATACTCCCCAACCCTATTTTGGAAAGGAATCCAGATTTTTAAAACCCTTAACTTAGCTACCTAGTGTAGGAGAGAGAAAAATTGGCTCAAGAGGTGTAATTTGGAGATTGAAAATCAATGAAAAGTGACAAATTTCTTTGAAGTTCTTATTTCCCTAGTAATATCTTATCAATCCTTTCTTTCTCTCTCATTATTTTTATGCATTTCTAGTTCATTATTTTCATGTTTTGGTCTCATGTTTTCATTGTTTAATCTTCATGTTTAATAGCTTAATCTAGATTAAAGTTTCCATCTTTCCTTAGTTTCTTCTTGTCTGTTCTTTAGATTTTGTTTTATTTTTGCTTTGAAGCCTTGATTTTTTGTTTTTCCTATTTTTGGATTTGGTGATTTATTGCTAGTTTTTCCATGTTTAGGATGTTTGCTAGTATAATGGGTAGTGAGTAGTTCATTAACTAGGATTGGGGAGTAGCCCAATCATTGATTCCATCCTAATCTCATGAGTAGAGTTTTTTAGGTTTGTTATGTTTGGAATTTGTGCATTTTCAATCATAAATGTTGTTGGTGACTTAGTTGATGTGAGCTCCATCACCATTTGACCCTTTTGTTCCCCCTTAATAGCTTGCTTTTAGGTGGTTGACCTCATAAATTATTGATTGGTTTTTATGTTTCACTTGTTGACTTATATTGACTTGGGTTTTACTTCAATTCCTATCTTGGCTTAGTTAAGTGATAACACCTCGAAATATAGATTTTGTTGCTATAATTAGGACTCTAAACTCCCCTAAGAAAGATTTTAGATGTGTTTAGCATTGTTTATTCCCTTTGCATATCCCCTTTACATGTTAATCCCCATAACTCTACTTGGTTTTTGGATGTGAATCGTAATTGTGGTATTTTCCCACTCCTAGTGCTTTTCCTAATTTGATTCCAATAGTTTAAATCCCCTAGTTTAACAAAAACTTGACGTTTTCTTCGATTTAGCTTACTCTTAGTGATTCTACCTTGGTGAGACCTCCGATCTTTGTGGTTCGACCTTTGCTTACCACTTGACTAGTCTAGGTCGATAATTAGGACTTTTATTTGATCTTAGGAGAATTAGCAACGACCTAATTTTTCCCTTGTTCAATCACTTATATAGGGCCTACTCCAGACCTCGCATCTTAAAAAAATCCGAAAGGTGACTTAAACTTCTACTACAATCAATGCATTGCAAATCATGGTCGATGATGATAGACTTCCAATACTTCCTACAATGAGAGTCAGCATCAACAACAACCCCTTCGGCAGTGTGTCCCAATTCAAAAGGGCTTAGTATTTTATTTCCGGTTTTGTAGGTTGATTCAGAGAGTCCTTACCCTAAGTGTAAAGCCTCGACAACTAATCCACATTATTAGGTTAATTAATGAGTTATTAGCAGTGGAACCTAGATAATTAGTGCGTTAGTGCCGTACTTTCCGATTTGGAAAGCACAAGGCAAACATGAATTCATAAGCTTGAATATATTATAACTAAAAAAACATAATGATCTATTATAAAAACTTAAGTTAAAACTTAATTACTGTACATAGCTTGACATTTATTATGACTATAATAAGTGTTTAAGAAAGCTTTAACTACTACTAAACTACTCCTCACTGCTACACCATCCCATTTGCACCATCAGTACCTAAAACAGAAAACAAAACGTCATGAGCCGAGGCTCAATAACATTCTACTCTAACATCATAAAAATATTTCAAATCATTTTATTAGCAAACAGGGAGGAGAGAAATAGTAAACTATTTCATAAACATAATATTTAATCATAAGCATTATCATACATCTTTTATCATGTTCATAGCATAGATCGTTTGTTTAGTAATTTGGCGAGTACAACGGAAGGGACGTCTCCCCAGAACATAACATCATCATGAATGGAAAGCAGCCACTCGAGGAAAATATCCCTTACAAATGGAAGATGGCATTAGTGCCCAAAATAGTGTAGTGCGGTGCGACCCGAGGACAATATCCCTCACAAACAGAAGGTGGTGAATCGACCAGAAGGTACGTGCATGACCCAAATAACTGAATACTGCCAAAAACCGTCTTTCACTTGAATTTATCATATTTATAACTTTTAAGTATATTCATAATCATCATGATATAACATATTATTTTCAGTGCATCCATAACATAACATCATCATACTTTCATAACGTCGTCATTTTAAAACATTATATCATATCATCATATTCATCATAAAATATTTCATATCCCGCAATCCATATACAAAAGAATAACTTTAACGTATACATTATCATAAAATATATTTAGAAGGGGAATGCGGGTGTCAGCAGTAGACGTTATCTGAAATCCTGCGTAGTGACTTTGATAGCCGGGAGAGGCTTGTAATATCCTTTTTACCTTTTAATCTAACCAAGAAATTAAATATTCATTTATTTACATTTTCATTTAAACCTTTAGTTATTATAATTAAATTAATTCTTAACTAACTATAAGTGGTTTTATTAGTGTTATGTAAATTAAGGGTCGTTGTTATACAACGTTAAAGTCCTCGTCCATAGCATCGTTGTCCTCGAAATTATTATAAAAGTTCATATTTAAGAATTACATTACTTAAATGACTATTTACTAAAGTGATGCATGTATCATTAAACCAACCATTAAACAAGGTTATTAATATTTCGTCAACTATTTCATTATTATTATTATAACGAATTTATTTAAGCATTAGAAATTAGTAAAGTATTGTCAATATTATTGAGTGGATAGATATAGGTTATAACTTATACTCAAAACTATACAATTAACAAAGGTTGTCATAAACCTTTAATTAGTTTGTATTAAAATAATAATTGTTACCCTAATTATTATCCTTAATTCATACTTGGTATTAAAAGAGATATTTGTGCATACTTGTAATTGTGGTTTTTAATCCTTCACTGGTTAGGCTAATTATAATTCACAACCACTTCATAAAATTATGTTCTTCTCTTTTATTTATTTTAGAAAGAAAATACCTTAATAGCTTATACTTGTGACTTGTAAATAATTTATTCAATTAGAACTTTATTGATGGCTTAATTAGTAAACATTAAAATAAGTTTTAAATTCTTATTAAAATAAATTAGTTAATTAAGCATGATTAAGCTTTTGGGATATTACACTAAGCCATTTATGTCCTTTCCCATCGAGTCTATATCACTCTAGGACTTCGTTTATAATAGCCTTTTCCTTTCCTTTTTTCTTTTTCTTTTTTCCTTTTCCTTTTCATGAATATCATTACATTTTTCTTTTTCTTTTTTCTTTTTTATTTTCATTGGCCTTTAACCATCATTTATGCTTCGAATTTGAGGATGAAACTCAAATCAAATTGTCTGTAAATGACCTTGATTAATAAAAAAAATAAAAAATAAAAAATAAAAAATGGACATAATTTATATATTGAGTCCTTTTCTTCTCCCTCCATCATTTCAAAAAGCTACCACCATCCATAAACCATCTTTATAGACCAAAAAATAAAAATCCCTTAAGCCATCAACTTCATGGTCCTCATACCAAATAATCCCTTTAAACTCAAAACTCTACAAAAAAACCTTAAAACCTTCCAATACCTTAAACCACAAAAACTTGTTTGCAAGCCTCTATACATAAAAAATAAAAATAAAACAATGCCAGGAGAAATAAGAAAGAAAAAAATTCAAAGTGCGAAAAAAAAGCAAAAGAATAAAAAAAAATGCAAAAAAGAAAAAGGCAGAGGCAAAAAGTCAAGTTAGGGGGTTTGCACACAAGTTCTACCCCTCGTTTCAAATCCCTTCAATCCATCAAATTACCTTAAAACCTATACAATCCATAAACCTTACCTTGGCTTTGAAGTAAAAAGAAGCAATGATCTTTACCTTAACCCTTCCAAATATCCAAACCTTAAATCTTTCAACCTCTCATATCCAAGCCTGACTCATTCTTCAAGGTATGTCCAAGCCAGCTAGGTTGAAAACCCGAAAAGGCGACTTGGGCGAAAGTTAGAGCACATATATTAAAAAAAAAATATATCCTACGAATGGTATGATTCCGCAAGGATATGTAGGTATCCTCATCTCGAGGTCGGACCACTTCAATATAATAAAATTAATGAAGGTCTAATGATTTGACTTTCTAGATTTCAGAAATAGACTCTTTCTTGATCCCGACATAGACTCTAGTCTGAACCTAGCCACATCAAAGCCTATTCCCACCTACATCTATTTGAATCACAAAAATTAAACCTTTTATATTTTTAATCCAAATTTTCCTTGTCCCTGAAGGACTTTCCGATAATTCCATGGTCTTAGCCATATCTAACTTTGCCTACATTAACTCCCCAGTGTAGAAGCTCCGAATTCTCTTCCGTATGCTAAATTGAAGACTAGTAGAACACCAATCTAGGCTCAGAGTGCCTAATCCAAGACAAGTTTTCCCAACGTAGGGGCTTATTATATATGTGGTGGTTCCTGCAAATCAAACTCCTGAAGAGTTGTAATATGCGGATCTCACTCGCAGACCCCGAATTTTACTAAAACAATTTTCGAAAATCAATCTATCTTTTTCCAATCAATCTATCTCCTTCTATCAATCCAGACCTCCTAGCTTTGCAAAACCCTAACCTTGCATGACATTTCCTTCACTCTATCTACTTTCTTAGCTTTGCATAACCCTAACCTTGCATAGCGTCTCATGCATCCTTAGGGAGTCTAAGTTTGCATTATTGCATCATGATGTGCATTATTATCTGAGTTGTTTGCACCAATCTGCTAACATCTTCTCCTACATGCTACAGGTAATCAAATTGCTTGTAGTTATCGTCTTGAAGACTAAATTTATTTTGCCGAAACTGGCGATATATTGACTAATTCTAGAGTATTGCAGAGCGTTTAGAATTGAGCTCCGTCCCGACACAAGCTACTTTGACTTTTGGTATCCTGAACCTCGGTCAAAGTGGGGGGTTTTGTAGGCACAAAATCGTGTCTCCGCATGTATTACCTAGTGATGAAACATACCCGTTGTCCTAATTGGTCCGGTCCAAAGGAAAAACGATATGAAAAGCAAAGCCCAAAAGTGTTTTACGAATACAAAGTCTATTCATTTATTTAAAGCAATTTCGAGCCCACTTTTAAGAGCCCAATTAATTATTCATGATGAATAATTGTATTTAAAATCCCATTCTCACAAAGCCCAATTAATTATTCTTGATAATTAATTGTGTTTCTATAGCATTAATTATTCTCGATAATTAATTTCTAAAGGATATTATGAAAATCAGATTTTTATTCCTAAAGATAGCTGATTTCGGACTTAAAAGACAATATTTCATCAAATATAAGAAGGAATTGTTCAATTAACGAAATCCACTCAGATCTGCGTTGCGTCAAGCGCACTAGGATGCGTTGACGCAACACAGAGACATTTTACAAAAGCAAGGAACACAATTGGAGCCTGTGTTGACGTAAGGCTGTTGCGCCAAGTGAAAGCCTCATGCGGCAAGCACATAGTGATGCACCGAGCGCATAAGCCATGCGTGGGAGGCATGAGCCTTGCGCCTAGCGCAGGCTGAGTTCTTATCTTTCCACATGATTTTCGGTTTTTTTTTCTCCTATAAATAGCCTTGTTTCGACGAACATTTTTTACACACTTCTCATACGATATTATCACTCATACTTTACATTGACATACCTCTCAAACACATTCAAACACATAAATTCACACTACATATTTCAAGCTTCAAGATTGCTCCTCCTGCGGATCGTTACATAAGACCCAGGCGACCAAGGTATACCACCTGAGGGTCAATTCCAATTTCATTCCTTTTTTTTACTAACAATTTATTTTATCACAATGTAGATCTTAAAGGAATTCCCTATTTCTTGTAGACTCTTCTCTAAATCTCTTCTTTTTATATTTCTTATATATTTTGATCATTATGATTCATATGCATGCTTATATGCTATAATGCTTTCATCATAGCACATGTTTATCTTTGTTAATCAAATACGTAATTAAATGTTATAATGCTAAAATCAAATAATTTGGACAACTGGATTAGGTTCCCTATAATTTGATAAGCTTACTTAACATGTTACCAAAAATTAATCTTTTACGTTTTTAATGAACCAACTTAAATTAATTTTTAGATTGCATAAACATATTGTGTGGTTATTTAATTGCATAAATCTTGACATGAATCATATTAAGTAGAGGCTAAAAATGGACGAATTTGATTCCTGATCATATTCGTACCCTCACCCCCGAACTCAATCTTTGGTTCATTGATCGTTTATGGAGTCATGACGAGAAAATCTACATTGGATAGGTCCCTAACTTGTCCCTACGATTTTCCTATATACAATTAGGTTTATGAGACTTCCTTTAAAGACTTGGTTGCGACTTCTTTCTTTAGAAACTATTTCAAAACAAAACATTTACAATGAGGTAGTCAAATACGCGCTCATCACGTGTAGGCAATAAGAACACGCCTAAAATGAGTGTTTAGATATATTGTAGTATATGTGAAGTCCGTTCGAAAATACAAGTGAAAACGGGGTATTTATAATGAAAAATACGATTAGAATTCTGGAAAATGAACGCATCAATGTCGCGCGCCACGCAATAGGCTCGGTGCACTTAACCCATCAATGTCACGCGCCACGCAATGGATTCGTGTCGGACGCAATAATGTCGTGCCAAGCACATTGTCCTTCCGTGCAACACATTTTGCTGAAGTTCTATTTTTATCTAAAATAACCGTTTTGACTTATCTTTTTTCGATATTTATTATATTGAATAACGAATTTAAATCACAAAAACTAATTTTATGAAAATAATTTAATAAAGGATTTATTCGAAAAATCAATTATTTATCATGAATAATTAATTGGGCTTAAGATTGGATTTTCACTTAAATGGGCTGTAAAACATATTTTGGACTCAAAAAGGGTTTTAGGCAAGACTTTTTGATTGCTCCTCTTCAGTCCAGATCAAGTAGGATGACGGTATGTTTCATCATTGAGTACTGAATTGGGGAGACACGATTATGTGTCTACAGAAGCCCGAACTTTGAATGAGGTTTATGAAACCGAAATTCGAAGTATACGATGTCACGACAAAGAACAACTTTAGATGCTATGCAATCTAGAACATGTCTATATATCGCCGGTTTCTGCACAACAAATTTAGTCTGCAAAACGATAAACACGATGGAGATATATTGATTTTGAAAATTCTTTTAATAAAAATCGGGGTCCGCAAGTGAGATCCCCACATTACAACTCTTCAAGCGTTTGATTTGGAGGAATGAGTGCACCACCATAATATAAGAAGCCCCCACTTTGGGAAATCTTGACTTGAATTAGGTATTCTGAGCCTAGATTAGAAGATACTTGACTTGAATTGAGCATTCAGAGCTATTGATTCAAAGGACACTCAGGAGCATTCGGAGTTTATTCACCGGGAAGCCAATGTTCAAAGTCAGATATTGCCAGAAACCATGGAAGTATCGGAGATTCCTTCGGGGACTAAAACGATTGAAAAACAAATGGTTTACTTTGTAACTCGCATTGATATAGGTGGGATAAATTTTTGACGTGGCTCGGTTAACACTTGAGTCTATGTCGGGATCTAAAAAGAATATGCTTCTGAATTCTAGGAAGTCAAATCATGAGTCATTGATTAATTTTTTCATTTAAGCGGTTGGGCCTCGAGATGAGGATTCCTACATATCCTTGCGGAATCAGACCATTCGTAGTTCTTGATCTGATTTTTTTTTTTGTGCCCTAGCTTTTGCCTAGGCCGCCCTTTCGGATTTTCAGCCTAGCAGGTTTGGACATACCTTGAAGAAGGAATTTTAATTGATATAAGAGGCTGAAAGGATTTAATGTTTGGATGAAGGTTTAATTGGATAGGTCGTGGTAAAGATTATGGTTATGGATTATATGGGCGAAAAGTGTTATGGCTTCTTTTTATTTGAATGCCACAGTGAGGTTTTGGCTTTTATGAGTTTTGAGGTTTTTTAAAGGGGTTGAAAGGTTTGTAATGAGGAATATAGCTTTTTTGCAAGCCCCCTAGCTCGACTTTTTGCCTTTGGCTCTTTCTTTTTTTCCTTTGCTTTTTTACTTTGTGCTTCTTCTTTTTTGCTTTTGTTTTTTCCTTTTTTTTTTTGCACTTCGAAATTTTTTCACTAATTATTTTGCCTCGAATTGATTTTTTATTATGTACAAACGCTTGCACACCAATTTTTGTGGTTTTGGGTTTTAGGAGGTATGAAGGCTATTTTTGTGGAGTTTTGATTTGAAGCTGATTTTTCGTTAAGGATCATGAAGATGATAGTTTAAGGGATTTTTGCATGAGGATGGCTTATAAAAGGTAATGGTTCTTTGAAATGATGGAGGGAAGAGGGAAATGACTCCTAATCTAAATTATGTTCTTTTTTGTTCATATTTTATTTAGTAAAAGGTCATTTAGTTTTTTCAAATTGATCAGAGTGCCATCATCAAATTCAAATCATAAAGATAGTGAAAGACTAGTGAAAAATAAAAATAAAATGTACGTATTTTATTAATTAGAATCAAAGGTTCATAAATATAAGGAATAATTGTCAATAATAAGTCAACCTTTGTCCCATTCGCTAAAAATAAGTCATTTTTTGATTATTTCCTGAATAAGTCTACCTTTCGTACTTATCAATTTTAAACAAGTTAAATTACAAATAATCTGAATTTTTTCTTTCTTTTTTGTAATTTTTAATTTCTTTTTGTTTTCTCTCTCATCCCTTTGAAGAGTTACACATATCATATTTAAGCGGTTAAATAAGTTAACAACAGGCAACGACTTGTTAAAAACAGATTGTTATTAAAGGTTGACTTATTCAAGGATAATCAAAAGGTTGACTTATTATTAGCAGATGGCCTAAAGGTTGACTTATTCTTGAGAATTTTTCCTAATTATAAAGTCTTAAATGACATAGACTTGACAGCGAAGGACAAAAAATGGCTAGGATAAGAGTCTCAGAGTCAACCTAGAAAACCTGGAAATAAAATATTAAGTATTTTGAATTGTGGAGACACTGTCCAAGAGGTTATTGGTGATGCTGACTCTCATTGTAGGAGATATTAGAAGTCTGCCGTCATCGACCATGTTTTGTATTGCATTCGTTAGGGTCTAACATTCAGATATCGGATGGCCCTTTCCTTGATGGAACTTGTAGTATGAGTTTAGGTTTCACCTTTTGGACCAATTATGAAGTCATGACGAGGATATCTACATTGGATAAGTCCCCAAGATATTCCTATGGTTTCCAAAATCCAATTAGGTTTGTCAATCTTTTTTTAAAGACTTTTTGAAGACTTATTTTTCAAAATATTTTCAAAACAAAAATCATTTACAATGATATAGTCAAATCCGCACTCATTCCGCGTAGGCAATAAAAACATGCCTATAATTTGGCGACTTCACTGGGGAGGATTTAATTTCATTTTGGGTGAAACTCGAAAAATGCAATTCATACTTGTTTTATACCTTTAAATAAGATTACAGTTTTGCATATGCATGACTATTCTTCAAAGCCACTATAAGTTCTATGTCCTTTCCTCATTAGTGCATCTTCTATGTGTGAGGCCACCCTAGGGGGGTTTACGTTTTGTCCCTCCAAAAAGTTTCCTGAGCGATAGTGTTGGATCTTAGTCATAAGCAAACCTACCCAACCATGGCATTGCTCTCTTGTTCCTGAGTTAAGATCGGAGTGCGTCTTACACATAACCATCTTTCTAAGAAAAGGTATGAAGCATAAGATCAATCTCTTAGTCATGGACCCTTTTAAGCCTAAACCTAAGCCTGAACATAGTAATAAACATAGATCTTCACTTTACGTTGGAACTGCATACTATTTCTTACCTATTTGACATTATTGATTGCTTCCTTGCTATGTTCAAAATGTTTTCCTCTCATATTCCTCTCATACTATTTCTTACCTATTTGACATTATTGATCTTCACGTCACCCCCTTTGCCTGTGGTGCAAGATACACAGTGTTTTCGCTTTTCAATTTCAACAGTTTTTCGCCGGTTTTCGATCCATATTTGCATTATCATTCGTGATCATTTTTAGGTCATCTTTTCAAACAAAATTCACCTAATTTAAAGATAAAAATCGATCTTTTCCCTGCATATCCTCTAAGATTGAGTCTATCCTCAAAAGTGCATCTACATAAGTGGTCATGATAGAGTTTGAGTCATCATGCATCTCATTCTATCCCATCTTATCCCTTCTATATAACCTATGTTTTCCAACACATCTATCCTATCCTATCCTATCATATCATTTTTTTTAAATACAATCTTTTTTCAATTCAATCTTTATCTTATCCTTGTTAAAAAAATCATCAAAATCAATCACCTAAAAATATTTTGCGAAATTCTCCCATCTTTAATCAACATATTTTCTAATAAAAGATAAAAACCAAAGGGCCCTTTTCAGAATATAAAATTAATTTCAAATATTCTAAACCTACTCCAATCCAATCGATCCAGTCCAAACAACTCCAATCCAGTCAACCCAGTTCAAGTCCATTTGCATTCATCTTAGGTCTATGTGCATTATTATAGTCCATGTGTTCATCCCAGGCCCATGTAAGTCTAACTCATGTCAAAATCTAGGCCCGTTTGCATCCTTATGTGAACCCTAGTCTATATCAAGTCCATGTAGGCCCAATATAAGTCTAATCCCAGTCCATTTCAAAGCTAAGCCCAGGTGCTTCTCCTTGTCCACTCCAAAGTTAAGCCCATAAAGGCCCAATACAAATCCTATGTCTAGGTTTGCATCTTCATGTAAGCCTAGTCAAGTCTAATTTCAAACCAATATAGGACCAAGTCTAAAGTCTAAGTCCATAACGGCCCAATCGTTTAGTCTAGCGAATCTAGTGTATCCTAAGTCCATAAAGGCAATTTTTGAGTCTAGCCTGCTTACTCTAATGTAAGTGCAAAGTCTAGTCTTCCCTAAGTCCATAGAGGCGATTTTTAAGTCTAGCCTGCTTACTCTAATGTAAGTGCAAAGTCTAGTCTTCCCTAGGTCCATAGAGGTAATTTGTTAAGTCTAGCTGCTTAATCTAATGTGTAAGTACAAAGTATAGTCTTCCCTAGAGCTGATCAAATTAGCTCGGCCCGGCCTAAATTTTTCTCGGGCGTGGGCAGAAATTTTTTGGCCCGATTTTTTGGGCATTGGGCAACGCGAAAATGACTTTTTAGTCTAAATTTCGGCCGGTCCGATTTTGGCCCGAAAAACCCGCTCTTTTTGGCTTGAAATAGCGTGCTTTGGGCACAAAATTTTGGCTCGGCCCGGTCCGATCAATGGGCAATTTTTTTTAGGTATGGCCCGGGCCGACCCATGATCACCTCTAGTCTTCTCTAAGTCCATAAAAGGCAATTTTTGAGTCTAGCCTGCTTACTCTAATGTAAGTGCAAAGTATAGTCTTCCCTAAACCCATATAGACCATCTTTGAGTCTAGCCTACTTACCTAATGTAAGTGCAATGTCTACTTACCCTATTGTAAGTTACAACTTGGGAATGTCCAGCAATAGAAAAAAAGGTCAACCCACTGTCAGACTCGTCAAACAAACCATTACCTTATAAGACGAGACATCTGAAACTTCTGAATCGTCATCGAAAATGGGAGATACTTCTGAACAACTCAATACCATCATGGCCCAACTCCAACTGATGAACCCTCATCTTGAGGAACAAGACAAAGAGCTCAAGATCCTGATGGAAAAAATAACACCTCAGTAAGAAGAATGGGATCAACTCCACCATCACCACCACCTCCTATGAAGTCCGAGACTGAACTGAGGTTTCAAAAATTCGAGTAATTGATCCAGAACCTGCGATCGAGATTCAGACTCATGGCTATGACATCATTGATCCTTAACGATAGGGAAAACTTCCTATAAAGGTAGCATTGGGTGACCTCCCAAAATCTAAGGGGTGACCCAGACGATCATTTGAGAGCCTTCTTCATCTTTATGGCTCTCAAAGGCATGATCAAGGATATTTTTGCTTATATCTTTCTTTTGACTTGAATGCACATCCATCTAAGTGGTTCAGATCACTGAATAAAACAAAGCTAAATAAATGGGACTACATCAAAGAAGAGTTCCACCAGCAATACTGATACAATGCTTAGCTTTCTATTGGTCTTCATGAGTTGAATTTAATTTAACAAAATCATAAAGAAGACTTTGTAACCTTCTTTTCTAGATGGAGGGAAAAGGTCACTCAAATGACTAATAGGACATCTGAAGAAGACCAAGTCCGACTGGTGATCCGTAACTTGCAATCCAAGTACGAAGATCACATTAAATTCCAGCATATAGAGTCCTTCACGACACTCTACAAGGCTGGTCTATTGATTGAGGAAGAGGTGCATCCCTCTAATGATAAGGGTTACAACAACAATAACTTCTCTAAGAAGAATAGCAATATCCTTCTAGTTCTAAGAGCAACGAAGTCATGCCATGAATACTAAAAAAAGGGTTCTCAAAGGTCCCAAACACTAGTGGAAAAAACCATATATGTCACAACACAACAGATCCGGTTTTAACAAAACCGGATCCATAAATCGTCCATATTTTGGGAGGCAAAACGCGGTAAATTTACTGATCCGGTTCTTTAGTGAACCGAATCAGTTTACAAAAAACTGATCCGGTTCGCATAACTGGATCAGTAAATCTGCGTATTCAGCCCCAACTCACCACATAAATCGCTGGCCCAACTTCCCCCAAAAGCGCTGGTCCAATAAAAACTAACTCTAAGCGCCTCACTCAACCTTCCTCCCTCTCTCACGGGCTAGGGTTACTCCATCTCCTCTCTCCTCACCTCCCTCTCAAATCTCAATCTTCATCTCCTCTAATTTCACGTTTCAGATTCAAAGTTTTAATTTACTTTTGCTTGATTGTTGTTTGTAGGTTTGAAATTAAGGAACAAGGATTATCTAATTCTATCGTGTATGACAGAGAAAGATTCATCCTTTTTTCAAAATTTGAACTTTCCTAATTCGAAACCAAAGGCTGGTCGATTGATAAAACGAATTCAAGATGATGATTATGATTAAAGGAGGTGTTTGGAAGAACACCGAAGATTTAATCCTTAAAGTTGTTGTTATGAAATATGGTAAAAATCAATGGGCTCGTATTTCTTTTCTCCTTGTTCGTAAATCTGCGAAATAGTGTAAAGCTCGCTGGTATGAGTGGCTTGACCCTTCAATTAAGAAGGTATTCTCATACTTCTCTCTCCTCATGTTCATGTTTGACTTTTAGTGTACTCGTGATATTATTGCTGTCAATTTTATATTTTCATTTTGAATTACTTCGCAATTTTCGATCTAGAACTATAACATATTTAGAGGGTCTAGGTTGGGTTATGTTGGAGGGGTTTGTTTGTTCAATTATTTTAAGGATTTGGAAGAAAGAACTATTTTACATGATTATAGACCTACCAAAGCCTTTTGTGATCATGAAATATCTTTAGTTGCTCTACTGTAATTACGGATTTATATTAGAAGTAGTTGGGATTTTGTTGTTTTCTCTAATCAATGGCATAACCGAGATAGCAACATTAGAAGTAGTTATAGGAACGCTATGACCTTGAGTAGAGAATGTGGCTATTTATATGCACTTCAACATATCATTGATTATTGGCAAAAGTGTTGTCCTTTTTTTTGCTTGTAAACTTCTCTTTGGTCTGCTGGTGAATCCATTAAAGGCACCTCGCAGCGGGTGGTTTTCCTCGATTTTTCGCTTTTTTTGGTTGCAGATTGTGCAATTAAGTGTGTTTAATGTATTCTACTGAAATGTTATTTTTCTCTTTTTTTTGCGCTTTATTTGGTTGATGAATATGCAATTAAGTGTTTTTTTGAAATGTGCAGGTTGAGATAATAGCAAGGAAGATTTATTGTATTAGCAGAAATATGCCAACTCTCCCCTATTAATATTGAGGATGCCTCGTGGAGCGAAGCCGAGATTGAAGAAGCTTTGAAGGTAAATCATTACTTGTAGTAGTTAGAGGTTTTTATGATTGTGTAGGAAATAGTTGGACACTATTGTAGATTAGTAATAAAGGTTGATAAATTATATTTTTGCACCTATTACATGTTGTAGATTAGTAATCAAGGTTTGTCGTTGCGCCAATGGTGTTCATTACTCATTGGTCTAAACCTAGAAATATGTTTGCCATAGACAAATAATTTTGAGTATAAGAGTGTGATTTTGCTTGCATTCTTTGCTTGGCCCTGCCTCCCTTTTTCAGTTGTTGGGCTTTGTTTTTTTTTCTGGTTTGGGGAGATATGTTCTTGTAGAGCTCCACTAATAAGGTGGATCTCAGTATGTCACAGTATTGTAATAGGTCATTTTTCATGCTTTTTTGATGTTTTTTCTATAATACTCATGCATCAGGAGGAATGTCTTGGTTTACGGTTCTATATACTCACTTCCCCCCTTTCCCATTATCATGTATCCTCTCTAGTAGAAGTAGTTTCTTTGGATGCATAATGGATTAGATATTGTGTGTATAACTGATCCTACATGTGGCTGTAAGTTGAGAATTAGCAAGCAACTTTGTTGTTGCAAATTTTGAGATAATGTAATTAGATATCAAGCTTCTAAGTTATTAGGAAATTTTAGGCGCTTCTCCCGATGTTAGGACAGTCATGGATTTATTTCCTTCAGGTGTATTTTTTGAAACTAGTAGCTCTGATGGTGTTCTGGGCAATATAGGTATAGACTGGAGCTAAGAGTGAGCAGGACTGGAAACTAGCAGCTCTTAAGGTAAGGCTTTGTGAATATGAGAGGTTCCTGATTTTCGTTTATTTGAGATTTTTTTTTTCTCAATGTTGGTTATATATCATGGTGTTTACTTTTTCAGTATGCTCGAATTATTAAGAAACTGGGATTTCGTGCCTCATTCAAGGTAGTCGCGCATCCTTTTTTTGGTTTTACCTTGCCATTTTATTTATACCACCATCTTGTTCGTCAGATCTTTAAGAAGTTTATCCTGTTCAAGAAGGTACATGCAAAATCTCTCACATGTTTTGCTGGCAATTTTCATGGATGATTTGTTGTAACATGCTGAGACTTCCATTTGTCAAGCTGCCTATCAATTTATCACTGTATATAGTGGGTTTTGTAAGATTCAGTACTTGATTCTTGTTTGTGTTATTATCCTTGAACAGGGAGTACCTTATGAGTTAGAAATGTGCTTTCCTTACTAGTTTGACATTCATAATTAATAGTAAATCAGTAGAATGGCGATGTTTGCAACAATCGACTATAATTAGATGGTGTATAACGCTTCTAGTCTGTCCTTTTTTGTGATAGCCAGAGCAAAGGAATGATGGTCTTGAACCCTTTGTGGTTGCTGCAATACCCACGATGAAGTAACAGATGCACTAAATTGGTTTGAATATGTGTACACGATTTTTATTTGAAAATCTGAATCGAGGAGTTTTATGAACTTGGAATTAGTATTATTTACCTTATATATAATTTGAAGTAGAATCAAGATAAGTGTAAGATTTAGATTGATCTTTCTAACTACTGCAAACCAGAAAGGCATGGGAATGGTTGAAACAACCACAATTTGTCAAGAATACACCACACCTACAAAGATGGTTGATACCATTCATGGATGATTGATTATTAATGCAGGGTAATTGGCCCTCATCTATGACTTCTGCTGCTGCAGCCAAACTGACTGAAGTTGAGGCTGAGCTTAGGTATCAGTGGCGGAGCTAGTATGGGTCACGTGGGGTCACGTGACCCCTCAAATTTAAAAAATATTTTTAAGCATTTTCGCCAAAAAAAAAAAAAAAAAATTCTGCGCCAGATGCAGAGTAAAGCAGAGAGGAGAGAGAGAGAGAAATATCTTTTATCTTTATTAATGACAGCGTGGCCCAAATTGTAAGGGGTAGGGGAAGACCTAAGATGACTTGGATGAAGGTAATTGAAAGTGATATGAGGTTACTTGGGATTGAGGAGAGCATGACGTTGGATAGAAGTGGGTGGAGGGGCAGTATCCATGTGGAGGAAGGGGTGTGATTACTGCATTTATTTGTTTTTCTCAATTGTGTTGGTATTAAGACCTTTTGTTGAAAACCTCTTTTAAAACTTGTTGGTGTAAACCTTGCTTTAAAAAAAAAAATTCTTTAAAAATTCTATAAAAAAAAAAAAAACCTTTTATCACTCTTGGCGATGGCATCTCCTCTGGTAACGGTTTCAGTTGACGATTCATGTTAGCCGACCCCAAATCACTTTGGGAATAAGGCTTAGTTGTTGTTGTTGTAATGACAGCGGGGCCCAAGCTGTACTTTCATCAGTCTCACTACTCAAGGCATGCTCATCTCTTTCCTTTCTTTTTCTCTCTCCTCTGTGGATCTGTAGTTCACCACTTCACTTCTATTTTTTCTTTTCCTTTTTTCAGTTTTTTCTTCTTTCTTCAACAAGATGAAGTTCTAGATTTTTTGTCTTGAAGAATTAAGAGAAGTTGTAAAGCAGAGAGGAGAGAGAAAGAAAGAAAGAGAGGAAATTTTGTGTTCGTGATGAGTCCCTGGATATCGGTGAGACGAGTTTAAATGTTGAAGCTTCAAATTTGGTAGTGGCTTTGGAGAATGAGACTGAGAAGGCTACTGTTTTGGTGATAAGTCCTTCAGTATTGGTGGATGAAGATGACGATTCGGTAGAACTGATGTCTCAAGAGTTAGAAGCAGAACCAATTCTGGATGAGGAAATGAGTTCTGATTCGCTAGGCTAGATGACGGTGTAGCCTTGGGGTCATCTTTAGGCTTTAACGAGGTTAGTGTTAGTTTACACTTTTTAAGAAGTCATTTCATTACTTCACCTTCTTTTACATTTAATCTGTTTCATTAGCTTGTTATATTTCTAAGCTGGCTAAATACCAATGTGATTATACTTGTTTTGCTTATTACTTGATCTAATATCAATTTATGGACCTTTACCTAACGAAATATGGTTATTTGTTTCTATATAAGTATGAATGTATAATATTGATTTTATAAATTTCTATTTTAATAGATAGTTGTTGTGAATTGAAATTAGTTGAAGTGAAATTTGAATTTAGAAGTTGTTAAATTGAAATTAGATGTTAAATTGGAAGTTGAAATTAAAAGTATTGAAATTGAAATTAGTTGATGAATCAAACTTAGATATTGTGCATCCAAATTAGTTGAATTGAAATGCTAGAATTGGAAGACGAAAAACAAAAGTTTTGAATTTTTTTGAAAGGAAGGTGGAGGGAAACCACAAAAATCTAGAACTTCATCTTCTCCAACATCTAGAACAAAAACCACAACCTTTACCTATCGAAAGAAAGGAAGTTTGGGATGTATAACAATGAATATTAGACAATGTTTTTTGCGTTATAAATTTTTTAATATTGAATATCTTTTGTCTGATTTTGTGACCCCCCGATTTTGAAATCCTGGCTCCGCCACTGTTAGGTATTATATTGCTTCTTTGCATTTCAACTGTATGGCATCACACTAAAGAATGGATCCGATTCTTCCCAAAACCGAATCCATTAAGCTTGGTTTTTGCGTGCAAGGAAAATGAGTTGTTAACTTGTTTCTCTCTACCTGTTCTTTACCAGGTATGTTAATCACTATTCATCTGCATTTTTTTTAGAAGTCATTTTTCGATGCAATTTGTGTGTTTCTTGATAAGTGTTAAATTCTGTATATTTTTATATCCTAATATTAAAGTTTTTGGGTGTCTTATAAATGTTATCTTCCACAAATATTTGTATTTTATTATTATAGGTCGCTTATTAGTGAGTAATGACTTTTATTGTTTATTGGGCTTACATAGTAGTTTTGTTTTGGGGAAACAGGGATGCATTAAAGAAGATCACACCCTCTCATTTTGTGTGTGCCGTGATTGATGAAGCCCAAGAAACATGCCACCTACAATTGAAGAAAAGAAATAAAAAGAAGAAGAGGACAAAACCCTATGGTTTTGTTGGGCCACAACACGCAGCAATACAATGAAAAGAGGGGAAAGACAAGGGTTTGAATGAAAAACCCACACTACAGTGCATATAAGAGGGAAATAAAAGAAAGAAGCAGGAAATAGGTGAATGGAGGGCACGCAGCAGCAGCATTTAGGAGTCGCAGCAAGCAGTAACGAGGAGAATAGAAATACAGAGGAGAAACGGGCAGCAGTAGGAAGGAAGGATGTAGTCCGGAAATTCATCCACAATGAGTTTTATCTATTCTCTTCTATCTCTTTTCTTTTTTTTTATGTCTAATTTAGAGTAGTTTATATTAGTAGGAACATGTAATTGAATCTTGTTATGGATTTATGAGATTATGATTTTTTGTTTGTTCCATTGATTAGTTGATTGGGTATTCAGACGAAATTCGTTATCTGAGTTTATAATTTATGAATGTTAATTTTAGATTGATCACCTAGGGTTTTATTTATGATTATTTGCTTAGATTAACAGTAATATTATTAGGTTGAAGCTTTCTTGTCTGATATTGTTGCTGGAATTTTGTGTGATGTTAATTTTAATTTAATTGCAGCTTTCTGGCTTGATTAAAGTTAACTGATTGGTGTTCTTAAAGCGGTCAAGTTTGTTAATTTAATACATGCTTTCATTGTTAAATTGATAATATTGATTAGGACTTAACTTGCGTGCGTTCACGGGGTTTAGTTAGTATGAATGATAAAGCAACTAATTTTCTTGCGTTCAAGGGATTATTTGTTAACCAACCTATCTATCGACTAGTTTAATGATTCAATGATTAAACCCTATCTCAAGAGGAAATTACGTGTCTCCTATTAGCTTTTTTATTATATTTTAAAACCGAATTTATTTCCTGCAGTTTATATTTTCATTATTTTAGTTTAATAGTTTTAGTATAGTCTTGATATTTAAAAACCCCCCCATATTATATAATAATAGTTATTTATATAATTAAATAAGTATGTTTAAGATAATAACGCAGTTTCTGTGGGTTCGACCCTTACTTTCCCTATCTATTTGTTAGAGTTAGTGAGTGATTTATAAATTTAATTTTGTTGCAGAAACGACATGCATCATTTCTTTTTGTTCATTTTCTGTACAAGTTTGGCTATTTGACCCTTTTTCAGTTCATGTAAGTTGTTTATGGAATTATGGTGGATTGTTGAATGTTATTGATGGGTTTATGCGATAGTATGTCCTTAGAACTATGACTGTGATTATGTCATTTTGTGACTGTTCATTGCAAATCTGATTCGTTGTCCGATAGTTTAGCGCGAACCGGCTATATTCAATCGCTTTCTCTAAGACTACCTTTCGATTGATTACTTATGATTTCCTTGCTATTAAAGGTGAAAGATAAGTGTTTGAGCTAGTTTTAATAGGTTTCTTCTCAACCCTTCTTAATATGAGAGTTGGATTTCTCTATTAGGCTAACAACACATACAATAGTTATGTTAGTTAATGTGATAGTTATTTATCTATTAATATATCAAGAACTTTAATTAGAGGCCAAATAGTTGAACATGCTCCTAGTCCTATACCTTGAAAAGAAATGGGAATAAAATGGATGTGTATATAAGCAATTGATATATCTTCACAAAATCCCTATATATAATAGACTTTATGCATTTAGGTTGAAAGTAACAAGCTCATTTCTTTAGTAGATAACTAAATAGGCTTTCTAAGAGATAACGTTGTCCATATTTAGTATTGTTAATCCACTTATTTGCTAAATGAGTATGAAAATTTCAGCTTATGCTACCTTTATACTAAGCTTGCAAGTATATGCTACCTTAATGCTTCACCAGCAGGCAAACGCTGCCGCAGCTTGCTGTCCTCCAATACGACGTAATTAGTGACGTACTTGCTGTTTTAAAATTTGTTGTATTGTATCTTTTTGTGTGTGTTTGGGTGCTATGTATTGTTTGATAATGAATTGAAAAGGGTGTGAAGGGGGCAGTGTGCAGGTGGTTGTTTTGTCTCATTTGTGTTTTGACAAACACATTAAACCATATTTGGTAAATTAAACATATATCTTATCTTAATTTTTGACACAAATACAATTTGAAGAAAAAGTAATTCTAAAATAAGTTTGAAATGTGAAATTAACACGATGATATAATTTTGTATCTTATTATATGCTCCTCTATTATAAATATACCTTTTCTTTCTTCCTTATTTCGTTGTTAATTTTGGTTATAGTTTAATTTTTTTTTCTGAATTTTCTAAGTATAATGTAGATGGGTATTCCACTTTTCTTAATGGTGCAGGTTGAGCATCCTTTCAAAGGCTCAGAATGGTGCAGGGTGTCAATTTGGAAGACCCAAACTGAAAAGGGGTGAGGTTGGGGCAGGGGGTTTTAGAACAGCGTTCACCTTGTTTGTAAGACTTGGTTGAAGAGGTTATATAATAATGTAACACTAGTTTATCTATTTAATGCTTCCTATGATATCCATACGTGATCTGTATGCACGTGTCAGCCTGATTTTTTTTAATCAAGATTGCACTCAAATTTATCCGGTTATACAAAGAAACTGGATCAATTAGTTTGACCTTAATTTATTTTTCCTCAAATTTACACTAAACTAATCCGGTCATGACTGAAAATCGGATCAGTTAGTTACAGCGTTAACTGATCCGGTTGTGAACCGGACCAGTTTATCCCTCATAGCCACTGCGGGCCCATCCGATCCGGACCAAAACCGGATCAGTAAGCCCGATTTTGGCCGGACCCGATGGGGTTTTTTCCACTAGTGAAAGGACCTTCACTCCCCTAGGCATGTTTCTAGAAGAAGTCTTCTTAATGCAAGAATAACACTTCATCCTCTTGGTCCTACTCTAGACCCTGACACCAAGGGAATGGGCATCTGATGTCTCAGTGTTTGACCTTAATTAAAGCACACTTTACATGACATGGTTGAGGATGGTAGACTGTCAGTTGCGCTTGTAGCAAAAGCCAACATCAACACTAATCCCTTGGACAATGTCTCTACAGTGCAGGGGCTTAGTCTTTTATTTCTAGTTTGAGTTGGAAAGTCCTCCCCTAACTCTTTATTTTCCTCAACCTATCGAGTCTATGTCAATTATTAGGACTTTATATTTATCAGCCTTTTATTCTAACTGATAAAATAAATGCATTTTCGTTTTATTTCATTAGCCTTCAGACATTTTTATGCTTCTAATTTAGTGAGACAAAATTAGCCTCAAACCAACACCATTAGCTTTGACTAGTAGCCAAAACACTCCAAACTATTGGCCTGGGCGAAGCGAGTGTCGTAAATGAGGCCATAGCTAACTTTTCTTTCCAAAGGCAGAGAATCCGTGTTCATTTTTTCCTTTTTCTTTCATTTATCCTATTTTTTCATTAGACGGAAGCGTAAGTCACGTGAACATGTGTCGAGAAAAGTTAGTTTCGGTGTCATTTATGACACTCACTGCACCCAGGCCAATAGTTTGTGGTATTTTGACTACGAGTCAAAGTTGGTGGAGCTGGGTGCACCCGTGCCACTGTTTGTCATTCAATGATGGACTTTAAATCAATTAAATGACCATGATTAAAAAAAAAAATTGGACATACTCTGGATTAGGAGTCATTTCTGTCTTCAACCCATCATCTCAAAAAACCATCACATCCATAAACCAACCTCATGCAACCAAAATATTAAATCCCTTAAGCCATCATATTCCCGACCCTTAACCCAAAATAGCCTTTTCAATCAAAATCTCACAAAAAAAGCCTTCAAACCTTCCAATGCCCTAAACCACAAAAATTTGTGTGCAAGCCTCAATACTAAAAGTATCAATGCCAGGCAAAATAAGAAGGAAAAAAATTCAAAGTGCAAAAAAATGAAGAGCAAAAGCAAAAGCGAAAAAAAAAGCACAAAGCAAAAATGCAGAAGCAAAAAGGAAAGAGTCAAAGGAAAAAAGTCAAGATATATAGGAGGCTTGCACACAAGTTCTACCCCTCATTTCATAATCCTATAATCCATCGAAAAACCTTAAAACCCATGTAATCTAAAAACATAATCCTTACCTTGGACCATCCAATTAAACATTCATCCAAAACTTAAACCCTTTCAACCCTCATATCATCCCTAACTCCTTCTACAAGGTATGTTCAAGCCCGCTAGGTTGAAAATTTGAAAGGGCGGCATAGGTAAAATTAGGGCACAAAAAAAATTAGATAAAGAACTACGAATGGTCAGCAACTGTAAGGATATGTAAGAATCCTCTTTTCGAGGTCTGACTGATTCAATAAAAAAATAATCAAGGTCCCATAATTTGACTTTCTAGAATTCAAAAGCATACTCTTTCTTGATCTTAACATAGACTCGAGTCTGAACCTAGCTACTTCAAAGCCTTTTCCCACCTATATTAATTTGAGTCACAAATTAAACTTTTTATGTTTTAATCCAAACACTCCTTGTCCTTGAAGGACTCTCCATTACTTCCATGATTTCTAGGAATATCTTCGCCTACATGAACTCCCCAGTGAAGAAACTCTGAATGCTCTTAAGTGTCATAAAAATCAACAGCTCCAAATGCTCAACTCAGGACAAATACCTTCCAATCTAGGCTTAGAGTGCCTAATTCAAGAAAAGGTTTTCCAAAGTGGAGGCATCCTATATTTGTGGTGGTTCCTCCAAATCGAACTCCCGAAGAGTTCTAATCTACGGATCTCACTTGCGGACCCCGATTTTTATCAAAAACAATTTTCAAAAATCTATCTCTTTCTATCAATCCAGATTTCTTAGCTTTGCATAACTCTGACCTTGCATAGCATTCCATCTATCTTTCTTAGCATTACATAACCCTGACCTTGCACAGCGTCTCATTAATCTAACTATCATAGTTTTGCATAACCCTGACCTTGCATAGTGTCTCATGCATCCTTAGAGAGTCCAAGTATGCATCATTACATCATTATGTGTATTATTATCTGAGTTGTTTGCACCTATCTGCTAACATCTTCTGCAGCAGGCTAAACAAATTGCTTGTAGTTATCGTCATGAATACTAACTTTGTTTTGCAGATCTGGCAATATGTAAACCGATTCTAGATTGCAGAGCATCTAGAATTGTTCTCCGTCCTGAACAGACTACTTTGACTTTCGGTTTCACAAACCTCGGTAAAAGTGGGGGCTTCTGTGGACACACAATCGTGTCTCCCCGTTTAGTACCCAATGATGAAACATACCATAGTCCTAATTGGTCTGACCAAAAAGGAAGAGCAATTCAACAAGCTAAGCTCAAAATCGTTTTAAGAACATCAAGTCTATTTATTAATTTCCAAGCCAATTTTAAAGGCCCAATTAATTATTCACGATAATTAATTGCATTTTTAAAGCCCATTTTCAAAAAGCCAAATTAATTATTCCTGATAATTAATTATATTCTTTATAAAAAAGTAATTATTCTGAATAATTATTTAAATAAATTTCTAAAAGATATTATGAAAATCAAATTTTTATTCCTTTAGATAATTCATTTCTGAATTTAAAAGATATTATTTCCACAAAGATAAAAAGAATCTTTTAACAAACAAAATCCAGTCAGATCTGCAGTTGCGCGACGCGCAACCGGATGCGTCAAGTGCACCAGGATGTGCAAGCACAACATCGAGATAGTCAGCAAAACGCAGTGATGCAAAAGCACCTGCACTGACGCAGGGAATGTGCGCCAGGCGCAGGGTGCGTGCACGGCGCGCATGGCCGTGCGCCGAGCGCAACACTGTTTTTTACCTTCTGCGCGATTTTCGGAATAGTTTTCCTATAAACAGACACGCTTTTCCATGGACTGGAAAAAGGGATTTTCATGCATAATTCATCATACTTCACATCTAAAGTTCTCTCAAAATCACTCTCCTAAACACTTCAAACACATATTCAAACTCATTCAACAATTCAAATTCCATTCAAGCTTCAAGATTGTTCCTCGTGCGTATCATTATACAAGAGTTAGGCGACAAAGGTATAATACTTAAGGGTCAATTCCAATTTATTTCTTATTTTACAAACAATCTTTTTTTTCATGATGTAGATCCTCAAAGAATTCATGCTTTTTGTATATTCTTCTCTAAATCTCTAATCTTTCTTCTTTTTATTTCTATACATTATTATATCATACGCATGTTATATGTTTATTGCTTTCATCACCGCACATGTTTAATTCTGCTAATCAAGACCCAAAGAAATGTTCTAAACTTAATAAGATAATTTAGACAATTTGATTAGATTCCCTATAATTTGATTGCATAAAGAACATATCACCGAAAATTAGTCCTATGTGTTCAACAACCCAACATAGATTAATTTTTAGATTCCATGAACATATTAAGTGGTTATTTATTTGCATAAACCTAGACATGTATCTTATTACGTAGAGGTCAACAATGGCCGAATTTGATTCTTGATTATATTTGTACCCTCACCCCCGAACTCAATCTTTGGTTCATTAACTAACTATGAAATCATGAAGGAGAAATTTACATAGGATAAGTCACTAAGATGTCCATATGGTTTCCCAAAATCCAATTAGGTTTAGGATTTTTCTTTTACGATTTTTTCACCAGGTACCTCTGTGGTTTGACGAAATTCACCAGGTACCCCAATATTTTCAGTTATTCACCAGGTACCCTTGAGGTTTGGTAAAAATTTCTGAAATGCCCCTGTCGTTAAGTTTCCGTCAACTTCGTTAGGTTTTCGTCCAAATCATTCATATTAACCCAAATTAGCTCTAATTAACGCTAATTAAACTCTAATTAACCCTAATTAATCCTAATTAACTCTAATTAAACTTTAATTATCCCTAATTACTTTAAACCTCCACCCACCATCACCCAACCACCCTACCCCCGAAACCCACCTCCCCGGCCCCCCAAAACCACCCACCCACCTCCCCAGCTCCCCGAAACCAATCCCTACCACCTCACCTCGCTCCCGAAAACCACCATACCCACCACCCTACCCCCTGAAACCCACCCCATCCACCTCCCTTGCTCCCGAAAACCACCTTTTTCCACCACCCTACCCCCTGAAACCCACCCCATCCACCTCCCCGCTCCCGAAAATCACCATACCAACCGGTTACCCCACGAAACCCATCCCACCCATATCCCCCGCTCCCGAAAACCATCATACCCACCACCCTACCCCCTGAAACCCATCCCACCCACATCCCCTGCTCCCGAAAACCACCATACCCACCGCCATACCCCCCCTGAAAACCACCCCTAGCTGCGAAAACCACCCACCCACCTCCCCAACCCCTGAAACCCATCCCATTCACCCCCCAACTCCCGACAACCAGCTTCGCTCCTCCCTACAATTCACGCCCACCAGTTTCGCTCCTCCCTTTGCTTCTCTCGTCCTCAAATCAGCCATGAACAACAAGTCAGTAAAATGAGAATTTTAATTCAGAGGGGGTAACTTGATGAAAACAATAATTGATGGGGTGGTTTCAAAGATGGCGATGGGGTTCATGGTGGATTTGGATGGGGGAGGGGATGGGAAGTTCAGGTGGGTGTTGCGAGGGAGTTAGATGTGAGGGTGGTGGTGGCTGCTGTAGTTTAGGGGGCATCAGGGCTGGTGGTGTTTGATGAATTGAAGGAAATATTGTGGTCAGACATGGGAGAGGGCAGGTCGTGTGGCGCTGAGATGTGGTGGAGGATAGACCCAAAGTGTAGTGTTGGTTAAGGTGAGGTGTGTGTGGTGTAGACACCTACATTTGGTCTCCTGTCCTGACGGGTAACGCGATGATGACCGCCACTTTTATATGCAAGATCAACGTTAGCTACTATGAAACTCCAAAAAACATCGATTCTTTGAACTCATGCCCGAACTCACCTACACAGATAAAACAAAATGAGGGAGAATCGAGAACTAAAATAAACAAAGAAAATAAATGAATGACGAAATGAGAACTAGAAACTAATAAAAACCACTCATTATATTAATTAAGCTAAAAGAAAAAACTAAAAACTAATAAAAATCACTAATTAAGCTATTGTTAGACATTTTAGGAAATTTATCAAACCTAAGGGGTATTTGGTGAATTAAGAATGTGACGGAAACTTAACGGCAGGGGCATTTCAGGATTTTTTACCAAACCTCAGGGGTACCCGGTGAATAACTGAAAACATTGGGATACCTGTAAATTTCGTCAAACCACAGGGGTACCTGGTGAAAAAACCGTTTCTTTTAAAGATTTGTTGGCGACTAATTTTTTTCAAGACATTTTCAAAACAAAAACCTTTTACAATGAAGTAGTAAAATCCACAAGCATCCAGCACTAGGCAATAAAAACATGCCTATAGCCCTTATACCACTTGGTTAAGTATTTTCACTTTAAACATGTGATTGGTAAAGAAGCTTATGATTGATAAGTTCGATGGCGAGCTAAAGTCTTGGTATACATATGAAGGCTTTGCTTTACAAGAGCAGATTGAGAGAGATATCAGCAATAACAATAGAGATGTTTCTTTCGAGGAGTGACGATGGATAGAGAATGAGAAGGGGAATGACAACTGAAAAGAGGAGGTGATTGGGTTCAAAAGAGGAGGAAGAAATGAAGCAAAAGCAGGGTAAAAGAACATGATATTAAAGAGAAATGGGGTAAGAGTAAAAAGTTATTTAGTAGGAGAAAAGGGTCACGTTTCTTTTGTTTTCTCTCTCAGCGCATGATAAGACTCTTTGTCTAACTTACGCTGACGCCATGGCAAGAGGGAGAGCGAGGAAGAGTGCTCAGAAGAAGGGTAAAACTACCGTTCCGTCGTCTTCGCCGGTGAAGAAAACAAAATCGATTGATGAAGTAACTGGTGTTACTGCGATTCATGTTCCCAGTCCTATCCCAGAAAAGGCGCCAATGGAGGAAGCGACGATTGCTGCAATAACTATGGATATTATGCCGCCAACGGTAGAGGAGCAAGTTCAACAGTCAATGGAGAAGGCAATCCTATCGGATTGGCTGAATGTGATGCAAAGTGGTGCGAAACAGCCGCCAACTGCTCGGAGGATGTCCTGGGCGGATGAGGTTGAGGTGCGAAATGGAAATCAGGTAACTCCTACTGTTGTTATTGAATCTGATGATATACAAGATGAGGTTGAATTTTGGTCATCTGCTATGGTTTGCTATGTTCTGGGTGCTAATCCCCCTTTCAATGTGATGGAAGGGTATTTTAGAAGGATTTGGGGGAATCTAGGGATTGACAAAATTGCAATTGTTGGGAAGGGAATGTTTATTGTTCGATTCTCATCTGTAGAGTCTTGTTTGAAGGTGAATACAGAGGGATTTCATTTTTTTGATCAAAAACCTTTGATAACTAGACTGTGGGAACCTGATATGTTGCTTGAAAAGTCTAACATTCAGAGTGTGCCCTTATGGATTAAGTTGCCTGGATTAGCTCTCAAATACTGGGGGGAGAAAAGTCTTTTCAAGATAGCTGGTTTGGTAGGGAGTGCTGTTAAAATGGATCAGGCCACAAAAGCAAAAGACAGGCTCAGTTATGCTAGAGTTATGGTTGAAGTCCAATTGCAACAACATTTGCCTGATGTTATATGTTTTTGCAATGAGCATGGGTGTGTAGTTGAACAGAAAGTAGAATATGAATGGAGGCCAACCATATGCAAGAAATGTGATGGAGTAGGCCATGGGGAAGATGAATGTAGGAAAGGGGCAACAAGAAAGATCTGGGTACAAAAGAAAAACGTTGTGGTTGACAAGGATGGATTTCAGCTGGTTGGTAACTCTAATGCCCCTTCTGTTAAAGAGGTTGAGGTACCAGTACACAACTCGTTTAATGTTTTGTTAGTAGCTGATGAGGTTAACAAGGAACACACATGGGAAATGGGTGAATGTAGTGATGCAGGCACCAGGGAGACTGTTGGACAGAAGGTTCATGAAGTCTTGGAGGAAGAATTGGTGGACAAGGGGCAGGGGTTGGCAACCCCTAAACCTAATGGATAGTATTCTATCCTGGAACATAAGAGGGCTGAACAACAAGGTTAAACAGATTGAAGTGAGGAATTTTATGAATTCTCACAATGTCAAGTTGTTCAGTCTTCTTGAAACTAGGGTGAAAACACCTAATTTGGGAAAAGTCTACCTTAACTTATGCCCAGGTTGGTGTTTTACTCATAATAACTCATGTCATGAAAATGGAAGAATAATCATGGGTTGATGTGCAGGTGCTTTTAATGTGAATATATTGACTATGACTAGCCAATTTATTCACTGTGAAGTGAAGCCTATGCAAGGTGGGAGGGGTTTTAATTGCACGTTTGTTTATGGATTTAATGATCCGTATAGTAGGGGTGCTCTGTGGTCAGGTTCAAAAGAGATTGCAAGAAGTTGTTCTGGAGCCTGGGTCCTGATGGGTGACTTTAATGCTTTAACAAGTGTTGAGGATAGAATAGGCTGTAAGGTGAAGGTCTCTGAAGTTATGCCAATGTTGGATTGTGTGAATAGCCGTGGGCTTGATGATGTTAAAGCTACTGGAAGACATTTCACTTGGACTAACAAGCAAGAAGGCCCTGCTAGGGTGTTTTCTCGAATTGATAGAGTTCTTGCCAACTCAATTTGGATGGATGAGTATGATTAGGCTGAAGTTGCCTTCTTACCTGAAGGTAACTTTGACCATACTCCTGTGCTTTTAAGTGTGTATGCAGATGTCCAGTTGAAGAAGCCTTTTAAGTTCTGCAATTTGTGATGTAATTTTCCTGCCATGATAGAAGCTGTTAGAGTTGAGTGGAGCAGGACTATTATAGGATGTCCTATGTTTAGAGTTGTGGAGAAGCTTAAAGGTGTGAAGATGGCCTTAAGGAAACTGAAGACTCAAGGCTTTGGGGATGTAGAAACTGAGCTAATTAAAGTTACTGATGAGCTTGCAGCTGTACAAGATGAAATGCATATGAACCCGAGTAATTTGGAGATAATTAACAGAGAGAAGTTGGTTTCTAAGAAGGTTCAGCAAGCAAAGAAGAATATTCATTTATTATTACAGCAGAAAGCTAAGTTGAATTGGCTCAAGTGTGGTGATGAGAACTCTAAGGTTTTCTATCAAGCTATAAAGGCTAGAAGAAGGCAGAATAGGGTCCATGCTATTCATAATTGTGATGGAGAGTGGGTTCACAGCCATGAGAAGGTGACTGAAGCTTTCTTGGGTTTCTACAAGAATCTTTTTGCTGAGCATGAGCAAAAACAGAAGGTGTTAAACACCCTGATAAGCAGAGGGAAGAGTCTTACTGATGAGCATAAAAGAATCATTCAAAGTCAGCCCACTAAAGATGATGTGAGAAGAGTTTTGTTTAGCATCCCTGATGACAAAGCTCCAGGTGCAGATGGTTTCAACAGTTGCTTCTTTAAACATTGTTGGGAGATCATTAGAGATGAGGTCGCTGAGGCTATCCTTGATTTTTTTAAACTGGAAAGCTATTGAAGGTAATTAATGTCACTACTCTAACTTTAGTCCCTAAAGTTAAATGTCCTGAAAATGTGTCTGAATTCAGGCCTATAGCTTGTTGCTCTGTGCTCTACAAATGCATCACTAAGTTGTTGAGTGAGAAGCTTAATAAGATATTGCCTGATATAGTTTCTCATAGTCAAGGTGCGTTTATTGCTGGACGAAGCATCTTACACAATGTTATGTTATGTCAAGATTTAGTCAAATTACACAATAGGAAAGCTTCAAGACCTAGTTGTATGATGAAACTAGATCTAAAGAAAGCCTACGATACTGTGAATTGGCATTTTCTTCAGCAAATGCTTGAAGGTGTGGGCTTCCCTAGTTTTTTTGTTCAGTAAATAATGACATGTGTGACAACTCCAAAATTTTCAATTATGGTGAATGGATCACCTTCTGGGTTTTTTGGAGCTGAGCGAGGGCTGAGACAGGGAGATCCCATGTCCCCCTTATTGTTTGCCCTCTGTATGGATTATCTTGACAGAATTATTTCTTTCGTTGGGTCTCAGGATGGTTTTAAGTATCATGCTAGATGTAAGAAGATGAAGCTAGCACACTTGTGCTTTGCAGATGATCTCCTACTTTTCTGCAATGGAGACTTTAAATCCATTTATATCTTGTTGCAAGGCTTTCAGATGTTCTCTAATGCATCTGGATTGGAAGTTAACAGAAGCAAATCTGAAGTATATTATGCAGGCATGAGTGCGGAAGAGATTCAAAGAATTACTGATGTTAGTGGCTTTCAGATTGGCTCTCTCCCCTTTAAGTATTTAGGGGTTCCAATTTCCACTACAAAGCTGAAGGCAAGTGACTGTCAAGCCCTGATTGATAAGATGATTCACAGAATTAGAGTGTGGAGCTCTAGACACTTATCGTTTGCTGCCAGATGTCAACTTGTCAATAGTGTTTTGATGAGCATTCATACTTACTGGGGTCAGCTCTTTATTATCCCTAAAAGTGTTCTGAAGGAAGTCAATCGTATTTGTAGGTGCTACCTTTGGACTGGCACCCACAATAATACTAAACCAGGGGCAGTGTGCTGGGAAACTCTTTGTAAGCCTAAGAATGCTGGTGGGCTAGGTCTCAGGTGCACCCTGACTTGGAATCTTGTAGCTGTGAGTAAGTTAGCCTGGTGCATTGCTCAAAAAAAGGACAACATGTGGGTGAAGTGGGTTAGTGAGGTGTACATCAAAGAGCAAGTTTGGAGCAGTTATGAGGCTCCTACAAACTCTAGCTGGGCCTGGAAGTATATATGTCAGGCCAAACAGTGGTTGTGTGAAAAACTTAATGGTGACCAGTGGATGATGGATCACCAGTTCAGCATTAAGACATATTACACTGTTGTTGGTAGAAATGATAATCACACTCAATGGAGTAAGAGTGTTTGGAATAGATTTTCACAACCTAATTAAACATAGGATGATCCTTTGGTTAGCACTGCAGAATCGTTTGAAAACTAAAGATAGGCTGAAGAGATTAAATGTTTGTGATGATGATGTCTGTGTCATCTGTGGCCAGCACGCTGAAACTGTAAACCATGTGTTGTTTCAATGCTACTACAGCAGCCAATGTGTGCAGAAGTCCATGGAGTGGCTTGGTATTATTTGGAGGGACAGAAGCCTTTTTCAAGCTTGCAGATGGCTTAAAGGAAGATACAGAGGGACTGGATTCCAGAAAAAAGTGGCTTTGGCTACTATAGCAGCTACTGTATATATGATTTGGAGGAATAGAAACACTGCATATTGGGACAAAGTGATTATGACAATAGACAAAACTGTACAGAATATCAAGTACACTGTGAAAAATAAGATCTTACAGATTTTAAGCTCTAAAGTAAAAGATAGAGATAGAAATTGGATTGAGAATGTGTAATGCTGGGTTTGTCCAGTAATTTGGTAAGGTTGCTGTTGCAACGCTTTTAGGTGTATTTTGTTTGTTGGGTTTAATATTACTTAATTTCCAAAAAAAAAAAAAGAGAAATGGGGTATTAGGATAAAAAACATGTGGTATTTTACCTGCAATTGCAGGTCATTAATAGGTCATGAACCAATTAGAGAAATTAAGCTTAAAAGAAAGATTATATTGAATTAATCTAAAGGTGAAACTGTTTTAAGAATAGCATCAAATGGACAATCACTCGTATCAGTTTTTCCTAAACAAATTATAACAAGAGTCAGGCCATAATTTAAAAGAATTATGATTTACAATATGAATAGGGATATAAATTTATAACAATAACGTATATATATTGTTTTTCCTATGCATGACATGGATTTAAAACTAGTACTGTTATGGATTATGAAGAAATCTTATAACTTCAAACCCAAAGTCTTTGGTCAAGATATCTGCTAATTAATGTCCAGTAGAAACATAGGAGGTAGATAAATTACCAGAAGTCAATTCATCTCAAATAAAATAACAATCTACCTCAATATGCTTCGTACGATCATGTAAAACTGGATTCTTTGAAATACGAATAGCAAATTGACTATCCAAATACAAACGCATAGGCTTAGGATGCAAAATACCAAGAGAAGACAACAAATACTTCAACCACTTTAACTCACAAGTAGTAACAGTCATAGCTCTATACTCAGCCTCTGCAGATGAACGAGCTACAGTAGGTTGTTTCTTATTCTTCCAGGAGACAAGAGAACGACCTAAAAACACCAAATAACCAGTAACAGAACGCCGAGTCAACGGACAAGCAGCCTAATAACTTTCGCAAAATGCAGTAAGTTGCATATTACCCAAAGGACGCAACACAATACCCTGGCTAGGACTGCCTTTTAGATAACGCAAAACACGAAGAGCAGCATCCCAATGACAAGCCTGTGGTGCAATAAGAAATTGAGACAGAGTACGCACAGCATAACTTAACTCAGGACGAGTAACAAACAGATACACCAGGCGACCAACTAGGCGCCTATATCAATCAAGATGCGCATATGGCGACCGTTTGGCGGAATCGAGACGATGATTCTACTCCATAGGCGTGTGCGTGTCAATGGGTTTACAACCTAACATGCCGGCTTCTGTTAATACATCCAACGCATATTTGCGTTGTGACAAAAAAATACATCCTTGCTCCTAGCAACCTCAATGCCTAAGAAATATTTCAATATACCCAAATCATTCACATGAAAACATGAACTCAAATATTTCTTAAAGCGAACAATAACATCATGAGATGAGCCTGCAATAATCAAATCATCAACATAAACAAGATCCTAATAAAGTAATAATCCAGCACTGAGATTTTATTTATTTTGTTTGAAAAGATGTATATGACGCGTAATCAACGAAGTAGCATTTGCACACATCAACCGCAAATTACACCATCCAACGAACTATGAAACCAACTACAATTTCTCGGTCGTCGTCCAATTGCAATATTATTAGGAACAAGCTAGGGACAAATATGCAACGAATCAACACACACGCCTACAGAAAGTAATACCATCACCAAGAGGTAGATGAGCAATTTCAATGCGAGGATCAGCAGCCAGGAATTTGTTGAGTTCTATAACAGCTTTTCGGTACTCCTTCATGAAGTCGGGTACTTCTGATTCAGGCATGGCCACTGTTCCACCCCAAAGTGTGTTGTCATAAGCGATCACGCCACCAACCTTGATGAGTATCATCAACCTCTCATGGTAATTTAGGTAGCCAGTCTTGTCTGCGTCCACAAAGGCATAGTCGAAACTCCCCTCATTTTCTGGCTGTATTCACTCAACAAAGTAGCTAGTCTCAGTTAGCCATGGCACCATGCCTTTTAATGTCGAAAAATATACTCATTTGCTCCCATATTTACTGGGAAGCACACAATGTGCATAATGAACGTAGAAGTAACCTAAAATTTTGAATAGATATACTACAAGGAAGAAAATAGCGTTTAATTTCAGAACTTTGCAGGAGGAATTCTAATGGAATTGTACTTACATTTTGCAGAAGAGTATCAAGAGCTAGCTTAGCATCAGATTCAATGAAATTGATTTTGTCTTCAACGCCAGCTTTTTTGATAAAAGGCAAGCCAATCTCATATGCCTCCCTATCAAAGTCAATTGCGGTAATCTGTAGTATCCAAAAACTAAAGTTGGGTAATCTTGCAAGAAAAAAAGAAACTACTCCTCGTTCGAAATCACACACACATACATATATTCTTTCACGTTTCAAAAATAATCGGTCACAATTGATCTGGTGTCCTTTTTGAAGGAATTAATAAGAAAATCATAACTATCTTCACCACAGAAACATTTACGTCTCCATAATACCAATGTAGTTTAACATGTAGTTGAAAAGTAACTTATTCTAGGCCTGAGTACCTTAGCGTGCAATCTGGGATGTTTTTCTCCCAATGTTGGATCTTAGCACGCAAACTGGTATTATTTTAGGATGTAATTAAGTAAAAATGTAAAATATGATCGCCTTCTATAATTAGGATTATGTGACAATTCATACAGCGAGGAGGGAAAACTTGATAACATACGAATCAATGCGTAAAACCAACCTTTCCATCACTTGGGATTGAAAGAGCAGTTAGCAGCAAAGAATATCCTGTAAAAACTCCAACTTCAATTGTCTTTTTAACCTTTTCCGTCTTCAAAAGGAATGCAATCAGTTGTCCTGCAAGTGGTGCTCCAGCCATATAGCACCTGTTGGGTTACAATCCAAGAAATACACTAAACATTAATTTAGAAGTCTTTTGAGTAAGTATTATGAAGTAGGAAGTTTTTTTGTGTTTTGGGAAATTTAATATAACTAGGATATTATAGTTAGGAGTTTAGATAGGAAGGAAATTACTTATTCTCCGTATTCTAGTAGGAATAGGAGATCTTGTGATTCCTATAGATATACGATGGTAGGAAGATATTTTTAAGCTGTAAAGATGTAGCTCATAAGCAGTTGAGGGGCAGTTCATAATGAAGTTGAGAGGAAAAACATATAGTAGTTGTAATTTTTGTAGTTTATTAATTAAAGAAGAGGTAGTTTAAACCACCATTAAAACCTCTTGTGTGTTATTCTTGTTGATTTTTGAAGTGAAGTTTCTAACAGCACCTAGCAAGTGAAAAGAGGAATCGAATACAAAATTTGTACATTTACATTTCGGTCCTAAAAATATACTGTTGGAACATACTGCATCTTCAAATAACTAAATCCTAATAAGTTGCTTTAATTTGGTACACACTGCATCTTCAAATAGCATAATCATAATCACAATAAACTCAAGCAAAAAAATATTAGGTAGCTTAGTTGGTAGACTTATGGCCCGTTTGATAGGCGGTCATAAGAAGTATATAATGGCAATGATTTACATGTAAAATTGTGGAAAAAAAAATTCATCTCAAGTTCCATATAGGTTAAACTTTAAAGCATAATCATCCATCCTTCCTCAAATATTTTTTCTCTTTTCATTTTCTCATTACCATTTATTACCACATAATCATCCATTCATCCTCAACTACCTTATTTTCTTTTCATTTTCTGATTTCTCATTACCATTCATTACCACTTTATAGTTGTTATAAGATGGTAATAGAAAGTTGGGAAAAAAAAAGCATATTTGAATTAGTGATGAGGCAGTTCCCATTATCATTGGCATTGATATGATACTTTCCTACCAAACTTATATATATATATATACATATATATATATATATATATATATATATATATATACATATATATATATATATATATATATATATATATATACATATATATATATACATATATATATACATATATATACATATATATATATACATATATCACCATTAATTACCGCCTACAAAACGGAACATTAGAGTAATAGTGTAGTACTGTAGTACCTTTGGTATCAAATCTACAATACTGACATTGGTTCTCTTATGCCAATAAACAATAATGATCTTAATAGTAGCCAAGGAAAAAGAAAATATTACCTTGGGTGACTTTCAGTTGCTTTCCTCAGCTCCTTTAGAGGTTCTGCCTCTCGTGGATATACACTAGTTTCCAGAATATACTGCTTCCAAACAACAGTAAGCATAAATATTATGTACCATAAACCAAAAAAAAAAAGAAACTAATAACAATATAGGCGAGACTAACGTTGTGCAATTCCTCACTCTCAAGTAATCCTGTATTCTTCGCCTTCTTTTTGGTCTCAAATTCCATTTTTGAAATCCCTGCAGAAAGTTTACAAGTTAAAACATCATAATTAAGAGCTTTCGCTATTTGAAAAGTTCGATTATTGGCAATGAGAAGAATGATTCCTAGGACGATTGACCCGAGCACTTCACAACAGTCTTGGAGTGCAACGCGGTCAAATTAAATAAAGAGAATGGAAAAGAGACCACGAGCTCTGTTCTTTTCCACATATATAAATTAAGTGTTGTTAGTATCGGGATCCTACTTCAATTTAAGACTTTGAACCGAATCGTAGAATCGAGTTAAATCTAATACTTGTGTGCCAAAAATATGAAAACAACATAACTCAGTAATAATCGTAATAAGTTATGCGCAGGTTGTTAAAATTGATGATATTTTAATTATGATCAATTGTTAACAGTGAATTGATGTAATTATATGATAGTTTTAATATATATTTGAGGATTAAGTTTCATTACATAGACATTAACATGAAAATTTTCTTACAAAATTAGGCTAGAATATTGCAATAGAGCCGAATATAATCTCACCTGATTTAGACATGATACGATCCAAAACAAAATTATTATCGAATAAGCTTAAAAACCATCTATGATTTTGATGGCATAATTCTTCTTAAATACCTATGTAATAACATGGGTTTTTCTAGCGGTGATGAATTGAATAAAATAATATATGAAGATCAGGAAGGCAAGTTGAAGTTAGCTTCTTGCTTACTAAGGCATTGCCTGCCAATGTGCCAAGCAATGCATGAGTTGGCAGCGGACAGTTTCCTTGATGCTAAGGAAATGTATTTAGGGTGTGTGGTCAGACGGAAAACGTTTCTAATGCTAAGTGATTTTTCCTGTAAACCATTTTCTAGAAGAAAACTCAATGCTAGATTGATTTTCTTTGTTTGGTTGCAAGGAAAGTAACTTTCCTTGCAAGTCATTTTTTCTTTGTTTGTGTTGTGGTATTATTTGATAGAGTAGGGGAAAGTATGGCTTCCCTTGCCTCTCTCGGGAAAATAATTTTCCACCCTTGGAAAACAAAATTCAACCCATAATTCCCTTCTTTGTTCCAATCTAAACTAAACATAGGAAAGTGAGGAAAATAGTTTTCCTGAAAAATACCCTAAGTTTGCACGCACTTCAAAAAATAATAGAAGTGTGAGGATTCACCAATTTGAGTAGTGTACATGTTCACAACAAGCCGGGAGTTGGCAGAGGGTTGTGACTTGTGAGAGTTGGTGAGTGCACAATAAATTGAGGGAGTAAGAGTTAGCGACTAATACTGATAGGTGTTTGAGGGGTTAGGATGTGCTCGGTATTGGTTAGGATACCGATTAGTTGCTCATTCTAGATAGATGCATATAGTGTTCAAAGTTACTGTAAGTGTGTTGGTCACCATTGTATTCTTAAGGATTCAAAATATTAATAGGGAAGTTTTTGTTCCTAAAGATTATGAGTACATAGTTTTTTCCTGATTCTTAGCAAGGGATTTTCCACGTAAGAATATAGTGTATTCTTTACTTGCTCGCACTTTATTTATCTCTCCTCCATTGTGTGTGCTAATTAATTTTCCCGTACCAGATTTAAAAAACTTATTTACGACCTCTACTTTCAAATGACGCAATTAAATAATAAATTCTCTAGACGATGAAGACATGTTCTCCGAAAAGTTCAATTTTGATTTGAGGTTATGAGCTATTAACATTAGATTTTTCCAGATACTTTCGTTTTTACAAATGTAAAAATCTTATATGGTTCACACTAAATTTAGTGCAAACCTAATGCTCATACATGTGATTTATGAAAAAATAGGGGTTACTATGTTAAAAAAATAATAGATATAACAAAGAGCTGGCTATAGATAGTAAAGAATGACTATGTGAAGAGAAAAGCTATTATGTTATAAAGTGTAACTTTCACTATAATAAATGAATGTAAGAAAGGGTAACTGCACGGAAAAAAACAGTCATCTATGTTAGATAATGGTAGATTTGTATAACATTGTAAACATTGACTATATGAAGAAAAAAATATCACTATATCACATTGATGATTTTAGTCTACACTAATATTAGTTTCACAAATTTCATTTTTTGTACCTACACCCAAGAGAGTATAACACCACTATTAATTTGTTTTTTAAAAGAACAAGGAAGATAATCATAAGACCAGAGTAGGGATGGGAATGAACCAAGCCTGCCCGTGAACTGTTCGAGCTCGGCTCGGTGAAAGCTCGGTCAAGACTCGGCTCAAGTTCGGGATCGCCTCAAGTTCGGGATCGGCTCGAGACCTAACGATACGAGCCACGAGCTCGGCTCGAGTTATTTTTTTATTAGAAAAATATAAAAAATAGTATTATTATTCATTAGTAAAGAAAAAAGGCAAAACATTTAAAACCTATATTAAAAAAAAAAAACACAACAAAAAAGTAAATGAATCACTAGTTCACTACAGCCACGCACATTTCCCATTCAACTTAACAAAACTCATTTGTCAAAATTCAAAAACTCCCAAAACCCTAAGGCCCTAACTGGTCAGGCTCCTACCTCGCCTCAACGCCACTCCTACCTCGCCTCAACGCCGCTGCAACGTAGCCTCACCGTCGCTCGTAGCATCTCTCACTCGCAGCGTCACACCTCTCTCTCGCAGCGTCGCATCTCTCGGCCGAGACTCACACCGTCGCATCTCTCGGCACTCACTCACCACCGTCGCGTATCTAGGCTTTCACTCACCACCATCGCCACCGGCCTGCTGGCGGAACAACCATGGCCGGCGACCCACCAACAGGTATGAAATCTTTTGATTAGTACTACAAGCAACTAACTGGCATGGGTGTTTTAAAATCTTGATTTTTGTATTCTGTGTGTAGTTTAGGAATTGATATTGGTGATTTGGTACAGTTGGGCCACCTGAATTTATGAAATATTTTGATTAGTACTGAATGTATGAATCGCAGCTCATTGGCAGGGAAAAATCACTATACTATTTCGTGGATGTGTTTCTCAATGCCAATTCAAACAAGCCCGAGCCTCGAGCCTCAAACGAGCCCGAGCCACGAGCCTCAAACGAGCTCGAGCCGAGCCTCAAACGAGCTCGGGCCGAGCCTCACATTCAATGACACGAGCCCGAGCCAAGCTCCATTTTTGAGGCTCGACGAGCCTCGTTTTCGAAACTCGAGCTCGAGCTCGAGCCGAGCCTAACACCATTCGGGCTCGGCTCGGCTCATTCCCACCCCTAGACCAGAGTGACCACCACAATGCCACATAGACGTTAGAGAGAAGAGTTCTCAAAGAAAATTATTTTTATAATATATGTCTGGTAGCTAGAGACAGAAGTGAACATAGCCAGGTCCCATTGCAAGTGAAATTAGCCATATATTATACTCTTGCACTCTTAAAATTAGATTCTCTGTTTCATAAAAATATATTCACTTTCCTTTCAGATATATTTGGAAAAAAATTACTCCTCTTAATTTATTTTGAGACATGCATGTATGAGGCCTACGAGATTTGATAAATCTCTAACAGTAGATATATCTAACACAAGGTTTCGTGTAACAAATGTTGTTTGTGTATATAACAAATATTGTTTGTGTATGTAAAAAATATTGTTTATTTTTCGTATGACAAATAAGAGGAAAACAACACAAACAATATATTTACATACACAAACAATATTTGTTATACGAAAACATATATATAATACATCTACCTGTTAGATGTTTATCATCCCTTTGAGGCCTACAACACCTTTTCACTTTTATGCTCATATCTTCGTACTGTATAATTGTTTTCTCGCCTTGCCCCCACATGTTTCATTTTTCTCACCGACTTTTTCTCTACTTTTATTGATCTTGATGAAAATCAAAATAAGTAAATTCTTGTAGAAGGGAGAGAGTATATAAGAGTTCAGACTTCAGAGTTACACCTTCCAAAACACATCTCTATTATACTCCCTTCGTTTTTTTTAGATGATACGTTTTAACTTTTATTTGTGATTTATACTTTAGAAAAAAATATATAGTCATATAGGATTTGTTAGATTCGTCTCAATATATATTTTCCAAATATCAATTTTTGTAATTTTTGCTTATTTATAATAAAAGATATATAAGTTCAAAATAGTGCATCGACAAGTGTACCAAAAGGAAAGGGGTCAAGCCGGTCAACTAAAAAAACCAGAGAAAGTACAAGGAAAGAGGGGAGGCCTTACGTCCACCCTTAGTTACATAAATACTCTTATAAAAAACATAAATTCAAGTTTAAAGAAAACAAATAATTCAACAGGTTATTGCACCATTTCTAACTTCCTTCCTGTCATTAACGGTTAAATTCAACTTATATTTGCATTTATTCTAAAAAAAAACTAATTTAAACAACACTATCTCTAACTCCAACCTCATCATTAATTATTTTCACATGCATCACGTACATATAAGAATCGTTATAATTATATTAACTATGAATTTTTCATCATAAACCCCTGAGTCATTTTGTTTTTCCCAATATATCCTCTAACTTAATGACTAACGATCGTCAACTGTTTTAGCTGCTAGCCCCCTAATTATGTTATTAAATCTTAATTGACCTCTATTTGACCCATTAATCTTAGTTGACCACTAATAAAACTGTAAATTAGTAGGTGCACACGTCCGTATGGTGAGGAAGGTGCGCACGATGAACATCAAGCACTAGGTTATGAACATAAAGACCAATACCAATGAACATATACTAACAGAGATGTACATATGTTCATTTGACTTGTTAGCCATACACATGTGTTCATTGGTATTAGTCTTTATGTTCATAACCTAGTGCTTGATGTTCATCGTGCGCACCTTCCTTACCATACGGACGTGTGCACCATCTACGGATTGTAATAAAACACCACCTATGGCCCTTTTATCTATCTTCCTCCATAACTCTCTTCCCTCTTCCAGTCATAAGTGGTGTTTCGCTGGTGGTCTATTAGAATAAATGGGTTAAATAGAAGTTAATTAGAGTATAGCAACGAAATCAAAGGTTAACGATCAAAACGTTGATTGTTGTTAGTCATTGAGGACAAATGGTGTATTTTAGAGACACTAAGGGGTATATAATGAAATTTTAAAAGTTAAGAGGATATATGGTAAAAAAAAAAAACTCGAGAGAATATGCTGAATAATCCTTATTAATTAATGAGAAAAGTAGCACGTGTTATACAAAATTCTGGGACAAAATATCTGAGTGCTCAACAAGTGGCCTCGATGAAGAGTCCCCATCCCAAAAGGTAGAGGCAGTGCTATTTATCACTTGAAATCAGACATAATTTCCAAAAAAAAAATCAGACATAATTAAGCTTCCTACAATGGGGTGATAGATTCCATAGGAATTAAGATTGAAGTCTATTGTGCAACTGCATCCCATATTAATGAAATCATCATCAACCATACGGAAAAAATCATGATTTATATTGACATTCTCACCCTTTGTTTAGCGAACTACTTCATGTTAGAGCTAATAAAGGTTAAAGCTAATACAGATAAAAACGTCAATATATATTTCTTTGTTTGCTACATAATCATAACTTAAATAGCCTTATTAAAAAAATGAATACAAATTCCTGCTAGTAGTGAGTGAAATGCTCAGAGACAAAAGTTTGTATAACCAAGAAAGGTCTAAAGAAAAAGCGGAGCACATAGATCAAGAAACTAGCTATGAAAAGTGTTTTCTAGTATAACTTCTAGGGGTTAAATTTCATGTTTAAGGAGTACTACTAAATTCTACACTAATTACCAATCCTGGTTAAAAATCAGACAAAATCAGCACAGGATATTCACAGTCAACGCCACCACAAATTCAGCAAAGCAATAAAAATGTAACAAGTAAATTAAAAATGAATTATGAGATATCAAAACAAAGAAAACTGAGAGCGATAGATGTAATAAGAGGAAACATACCAAAATCAGAGCGATAGTGATGAGCAGTGAGCTGATTAAGTTTTTGATGCAGGGACGAATTCGTAAGTTATAACTTTTCCCAGTATTCGCAATAAATTGGAGTGTCGGTTAGTCGGAGTCTACGCATAATGCATTGAATCACAATAATTGTATCTTAGTCTACAACAACCCCGGCCCCCTCCAATATTTCTCGGAATTATTGTCTAAAATAGTTTTATCGGTTTTTTCACTAAGTATTTACCGTTGAAGTGTATGAAAATGCATAGGTCTGGACCAGGTTTATAGGAAAAACCGGATCAGCTATAGTCAACTGATTCGATTTTACCCAAGCCTCGGATCAGTTTAGTTGGTGGTGTGGCACAAATTTCATAATCTCATCTCTCTCTCACTCAACTGATTCAATGGGCTGGCCCAATTTATATACCCTTGCCCCCCTCTCTCATTTTTTTTTTGTTTTTGGTAAACAAAGCATTTCATTCATTACATAATAGTGTTGAAAATATTACAATCCGAACTTAAGTGTTCAAGACAATAACTAGGGGGTGGGGAAAATGCTAGTTACAACAGATTCATCTTCCATGACTCTACATGCCTTCGCCATGGTATCCGCCACTTGGTTGTCCTTTCTGCAACAATGTTTAATCAAAATCTCCGTCATCTTCCTGATCCACAACCTGCACGTACTTAACAAATTAGAGTACAAATCAGAATGCTCCTTTGTAAGAAGCTCAATCTCATTCTGACAATCGAATTGGAGTATATGATGGCCTTGGGGAGGTTATGAGTCTCCACAAAATATAAAGTTTCAAGAATCGCAAGAAGTTTCGCTACAAGAGAGTTATTAGTATAAATGTTTTTCCCAAACCCTACTAACCATTGGCCCTTCGATCCCATCACGCACAACTCCACCAATTCCCACCACCTCAAATAGACCAACAAAATAAGCATCAACATGTAACATTAGATAGTACTGAGGATGGACAAAACACGGAGGTCCAAGATGCACTATACTACTCTTATTGTAATACCCCATATTTTTGAGTATTTATTCAAGTAATTAAAATATTTATTTTCTAATATAAATATTATAAGCAAAGAGTATTTTAGTAACTTCACTCGTTTTTCAATTATTTTGGCAGGAGATTACGCCAAAATTGAATTTGTTAAGCTTTTGGTTTTAAATCCTAGTCAAAAAATTTCAAAAAAACAAAAAAAAAATTTGGGCCATATTTTTTGACGGGATTCATAATAAATGGGGAGAGGGTTTTTTTTCCTAAAACTTCCAAATTTATGATGGAGGCTACAAATCTTGGTTTAATCTCCTAATTTATGGTGAAGGTTACAAACTATTTAATTTTGAAAATTAAGTATTACCTATTCTACTCCTATAAATACCCCATACCTTAAGCCATCTTTTCCACACAAAAACTTTGAAGAATTCATACTACCTTACTTCAAGGTTCTTCCTTCTCTTCTTATCTATTCTAGTTTTATATTTCTTATTTACGTTCCAATTTTCTTTGGTTTAAGAAAAAGATTGTTATGTTTCTTACTCAAATATATTATGCTCATGATAGGTTATTCATGTTTAAGATCATGATTAAGTTCATGTGATAAGTTACTTATTAGATTTTTATATTATTGGTTTGTTAGGAGATCGTTCAAGATTAAGACTAAATGGAGATACTAGTATACTTTTTGTGCAAGATCAAGGTACGTTATGTAGCTAGATCTTTTGAAATATGGTTTTATGTGATAAAGTTGTTTATTGATTTAATGGTTGAATTGGTTTAGAAATTTGGTTTAAAATGGTTATAATATTTTATTATTCACTCTTGGAAGTGAAACGAAGGAATGATTTTATCAATCATTTTTATATAGAAGTTTTGTTATCCTTTTTGGAAAATTAAATTATTTTTACAAGGAAAGGTTGATTGGTTTTATGAACTTTGAATGTTCAAAAAGTTGTTTATGAGAAAAGGAGGTTTATTCATGACTTACAAGTCATATTATTATTATTACCGCTTGATTAACATCAAGAAGGGTTCATGCTTCAAAGTCCACTTGTTGGCAATTATTATTAACCTTTGATATAGATCCGTGATGGGATGACTAGCTTGGGGGGTGTGCACACTTAGGAAATAGAAGGGGAGATAAGAAGAGGAATTGTTTTCAAGATTATTTTTAATCCAAGTTATTTGAAAAGAGTTTGTTCTTAAAAGGTTATTCTTGAATTATTATTCAAGTGTTTGGAAAGTGTTTGTTCTTAAAAGGTTATTCTTGAATTATTATTAAAGTGTTTGAAAATAGTTTATTCTTAAAGAGTTATTCTTGAATTATTATTCAAGTGTTTGGAAAGAGTTTGTTCTTAAAAGGTTATTCTTGAATTATTATTAAAGTGTTTGAAAATAGTTTATTCTTAGAGAGTTATTCTTGAATTATTAGTGATGGAGTTTTCAAAATGAAAAATATTGCAAACTAACAAATGTGTTACTTATCTAGTACATTTCGTAATCAGTTTTATACTAACGCGTATTTTCTTTTTCCTATTTGGCTTTGCCCTGTTTACCTTTTTGGTAAGCAGTTTTGCAGGTGAATTTTGGATGTGCATGGGAGCATACTAGGAAGGGGATCTTCATCTTGATTAGGGTGTTTTATTTATTTTGAGTATTAAGACAATATTTACTTTTACTAATAAAGAAGTATTATTATTTTTGGTGAAGGTCTTCTGCTGCAAGTTATTTTGTTAGTTAGTAGTTGGTTGTCGAAAGCGTGTTAGTCACGTGGCGGTAATACTCCTAAATTACTCAAATATTATTTACTAAATTATTCATTTAAAAGCCAGTCATTTGGGGGTGTTACAAAGTGGTATCAGTTTTTCAGGTCTTGCAATGATAAAAGTTGAACAATTAAAATCGATGGGTGGACTTAAGTTGGACAAAAAGAGTTTCGCATTTGCATTATAAATTGTTATTGTTAAGTTTAATTGTTTTCTTTTTGACGATTTGTATAGATGCATCTTGCTAGCGCCATAAAAAGGTATATATTTTTTTTATTTGGAAAGATGAAGGGTGTAGATATGTGGGGGTGACAAGCTCTGTCTAGGATTAGGAAGGCTCTCCTCGACGCTGTGAGTAACTTCCTTACCTGGGAGCTATAATCACCTTGGTTATTCTATATCTTGAAAGCAAGTACACTTTAAAATTTTTGAAATAAATATTTCAAGCCATGGTGGTGCATCTAGTACAAATCTTGGACCATATTTAGTTATCATATATTAGTATTACTCTTATGATGTTATTATTGTAATACCTCAATTCTTCTTACTTTTATATGATTGTTGTTGGAAGTAGAGGAAAAAGTTTATGTTATTCCTTATGTATGGGATACACAAGGAGGCCATGCTGCATTGGCACGCAAATAGTAGTATTATGTGTATTATATTTCTTTTAATGAGTAATTTTGTTACAGATGATTAACCACATAAGGGACATGTATTACTCTGAAGAACTTCTTTTGGAAGGAAAAACGATCCCTGATTTTATAGATGATATTGATGAGGCCAGTGGTGTTAATGCATTTGACTGGGAGCCATGGGTCAGTGAGGAACCATACCAAATTCTGTTAGCCTTAATTCACCTTTCTCAGACACCCAAATACCAAATCCTCCATGATAAGTACGCTAATGTAGTCTTACCAACTGGGGAGTGGAACAGAGATAATCATGAGTTCCAGGGAGTTTGGTTAGCCACTATTCTTCATTTTGGCACTGAATTAATGTATATAGAAATAGATGGAGCCCAAAGGGGTGGGGATGCCATTGATATTGACCTACCTAGCTCAGTATCCACAATTTCTTCAGTTGATAGCATGGGATATGAAGGTTCATCTGAGCCTGATAGCCCAGAATATACCCCTCGAGAATACCCAGGCCAATATGATTATATGGCCATTGACGAATTGGAGAATGTTATTGAGGCGGGCTACCCAGAGTTTGAAGTCTCCAGTAACAGAAGGAATATATATAGTTTTGTTTCGGCCATGAAATGACCTAGTTGTCTTAAGAATATTTTGATACACTCAAATGTTCTAGTAGTTGTTATGAATAAGGCTTAATATTTGGCCGTGATATATGAAATATGTGATTGCTATGTTTTAAACTAGTTATACTTACATGTTTATTGAATTGTTTGGTAGTTACACAACCATTCTATGAATGTTGATTTTTTTTTTTACTCAAACACTCTTACTCCTAGCAGAATTGCAGAAAGAAGGAGAAGGAGTATGAGTTCTATGGTTAGAAGGCTAGCAAAGATAACTGAAAACATCACTCAAGTTATAGCTAATCAAGAAACCAAGCAGAGTGAAATCGATAGCTTTGGTGAGGTCTTTAAGAGGGTAGCAGCTGTCAAACCTCCGACTTACCATGGGAAAGAGGACCTAGCTAGCTTAGAAAACTGGATCCGAGAATTTGATAAGCTTTTTGATGCCATAGTGTGCCCTGAAAACCTTAGAGATGATAATGTTGTTTATTATTTGAGAGACGAGGCATACCTATGGTGGAAACAAAGGAAATATGATATTTTAAAGGATCCGAACTTTGGGTGGAACGAGTTTAAAGATGCCTTGAGGACTAAGTTTTACCCTTCGTACTTAAGGAAGCAAAAGGCTATGGAGTTCACCAATCTGAGGATGGGAACTATGTCTGTTAATGAGTATTATAGCAAATTTTTGGAGTTAATGAGGTTCGCACCTGAGATAGTACCATCTGAGACTTTGAAGGCCCAAAGGTTTGAGCAAGGGTTAACCTTAAGTCTCCAAAGTAAGCTGGGAGGTGTAGCTTTTGATACTCTTGATGAAATTTATGTAGAGCTACTCACTTATACGGGATTAAAGGAAGAAAGCTTGAAGGGACCTCCTCTGGGGAAAAGAGGAAGCATAACAACAATGGGAATCAACAAAGTGGAGATAAGAAGCCTAAACCCAATGGTGGATTTAACCAAACTGAGAAAGACAATAGGTACCCTAGTCGGAAGCCTAATGGGAACCAAGGGAATGGGAAGAAAGCTGAGAGAACCTTTTTCTGCAAAAGGTGTGATAAGAACCACCCTGGAAATGATTGTGAGGGCAACTTGGTGACATGTCATTATTGTCAGAAATTGGGGCACCGGGAGTATGAGTGCTTTAGAAAAGCTGATGGAGAACCTGCAGTCAAACCGGACCCGAGTAGTAAGGCCCCTCATAATGATCAACAGAAGTTAGCTTCTTCGAATGCTGGTGTTAAACCAGGGATGGGGAATCAGTCTAAAGACAGAGTTTTGGTCATGAACCGCCGTGAGACTGAGAATGTTTCTGAGGTAGTAGTTGGAACCTTTTTCATTAATTATCTGTCTGTTAAAGTGTTATTTGATTCAGGATCATCTCATTCATTTATTTTTATCACTTTAGTAGAAAAGCTCCAGTTAAGCAGTCCAGTGTCTATTTCATTAGAAATTGCATTGCCATCAGGGGAGATGTTTAATTGTACTAGGTTGCAGAGTCAAGTACCTTTAGTGATAGTTGGGGTGAACTTTCCGTCCGACTTAGTTGAGTTTGACTTGTCAGACCTCGATGTAGTTTTGGGGATGGATTGGTTGGGAAGGTTCAAGGCTCAGATTGGTTATAAGGGCCAGAAGGTGTCCTTAGTCGGCCCTAAGAAAGAAAGTGTGACTTATAGGAAACTTGGGAAGGAGAATGGAGTGAAGATAGTTTCTGCGATGAGAATTCAATCTTATGCGAAGAAGGGGTGTTCGTTATTCTTATGTGGAGTTCAGAGGATTGAAAAGGAAGATGAGAATAGGGAGGTTCCGGTCGTATCTGAGTTTCCTGATGTGTTTCCTGAAGAGATACTGGGTGTGCCACCTGTTAGGGATCTTGAGTTCACCATAGACTTGATGCCAGGAACTGGACCAATTTCAAAGGCTCCGTATAGAATGGCTCCAGCTGAGAGTTAAAATTTCAATTGGATGAGTTGTTGGAAAAGGGGTATATAAGACCTAGTTCGTCTCCTTGGGGTGCACCTGTATTGTTCGTGAAAAAGAAAGGTGGTAGTTTGAAGTTGCGCATTGATTACCGGGAGTTGAACAATGTGACGATAAAAAATAAGTATCCGCTTCCGAGAATAGATGATTTAATTGATCTGTTGAAAGGAGCGGGGATTTTCTCGAAGATAGATTTGAGGTCAGGTTATCACCAATTGAGGATTGTTGAGGGTGATATTCCTAAGACTGTGTTTAGGACGCGTTATGGTCACAATGAGTTCACAGTGATGCCGTTTGGTTTGACCAACGCACCTGCAGTATTCATGGATTTGATGCATAGGATTTTCAGGCCATACTTGGATAAATATGTGGTTGTGTTTATAGATGATATTTTGATATATTCAAAGGATAGGAGCAGCCATGAGCTGTATTTGAGGGAAGTTTTGTCCACCTTGAGAGAGCATAAGTTGTACGCCAAGCTCTCTAAGTGTGAGTTTTGGTTGGATGAGGTTGCATTTTTAGGACATGTTATCTCAAAGGAAGGAGTTTCGGTGGATCCTACTAAGATTCAACAGTGCGTGAGTGGCCAACACCAAAGACGGTGTCTGATATAAGGAGTTTTCTTGGGTTAGCTGGTTACTATCGAAGATTTGTGAAGGATTTCTCGAAGATCTCGAGACCAATGACTAGCCTGATGAAGAAAGAATGTAAGTTTGTCTGGACTCTAGAGTGTGAGGAAGCTTTTTCGGTGTTGAAGGAAAGGTTGTTTACAACACTTGTTTTGGCTTTACCTGACGAGAGTCAGCAGTATGATGTTTACGGTGATGCTTGAAAATTTGGGTTAGGGTGTGTATTGATGCATAATAGGAAGGTCATCGCTTATGCTTCTAGGCAGTTAAAACCATATGAGGTGAATTATCCAACCCATGATCTTGAATTAGCTGCAATAGTGTTTGCTTTGAAGATATGGCGACACTACTTGTATGGGGCAACGTGTAAGTTGTACACAGATCATAAGAGCTTAAAGTATATTTTCACTCAGAAGGAGTTGAACATGAGGCAGAGGAGGTGGTTGGAGTTGATCAAGGATTATGATTTGGAGATCCAGTATCATGAAGGGAAAGATAATGTTGTTGCTGATGCATTGAGTCGAAAGTCGAGTCATTCAGTTAATGCAATGGTGCTACCTAGTCAGTTATGTGTAGAGCTTCAAAAACTTTCATTGGAGGTACTGTAAGAAGGAGGTGTTGAAGAATTGTTGGGTTCTTTGTCAGTTCAACCCTCGATCTATGATAAGATTAGGGAGGGTCAATCAAAGGATGAAAAGTTGGAAAGAATTCGAGAGAAGATCCAGGAGGGTCAGGTGTCGGATTTCCAGATAGCTGATGATGGAAGTATCCGGTTCAAGGGGAGGTGGTGTATACCAAGTAATAGAGAAAAGTTGAAGCGGAATTCAATGGAAGAAGCTCATAGCTCACCTTATTTTGTACACCCAGGTGGTGATAAGTTGTATAAGGACATGAAGCAAACGTTCTGGTGGCCAAACATGAAGCGAGAGGTAGCAGAGTTCGTGGCTTAGTGTCTCAAATGCCAAAAGGTCAAGTTTGAGAGCAAGAGGACGCAAGGGAAGGTTCAGCCTTTGGATATTTCGAGTTGGAAATGGGATTCTATATCAATGGATTTTGTGTTTGCATTACCAAGGACTAAGACTGGAAATGATACGATTTGGGTGGTGGTAGATAGTTTAACTAAACCCGCTTCTTTCATACCTATGAAGAGTACTTGGTCGATGGATCAATTGGCTAAAGCATATGTGAAGTGGGTGGTGAAATATCATGGTGTGCCTAAGGACATTGTTTCGGATCGTGATTCGCGATTCTTGTCCAACTTTTGGCAGAGTTTGCAGAAGGCTTTGGGTACTAATTTGTTAACGAGTACAACTTTTCATCCGGCTACAGATGGGAAAACATAACGAACGATTCAGACTTTAGATGATATGTTGCGATCTTGTGTTATGGAGTATCAGGGTTCGTGGGAGGATTTCTTGGATTTGATAGAATTTTCTTACAACAACAGTCATCATGCAAGTATTAGTATGGCTCCGTTTGAGGCTTTATATGATCGGAAGTGTAGAAGTCCAGTCTGCTGGAATGATATTAGTGAAACCGTGGTGCTTGGACCCGAGTTCCTCGAAGAGATGGTGAAGCAAGTGAAAATGATTCAGGAAAATATCAAGACAGCTCAAGATCGGTAGAAGAGTTATGCTGATTTGAAGCGGAGGGATGAAGAGTTTCAGGTTGTAGAGAAGGTATTGTTGAAAATATCTCCAATGAAAGGGGTGATGCGATTTGGGAAGAAGGAAAAGTTAAGCCCAAAGTATATCGGGCCATATGAGGTGTTAAAGAAGATCGGGAAAGTGGCATATAAGTTGAATTTGCCAAATGACTTAAGTCGAGTCCATGACGTATTCCATATATCTTAGTTAAGGAAGTATATTCCGGATGTGTCTCATGTGCTGCAACCTGAAGTTTGACTTACGAGGAAAGACCTGTAAGAATCCTTGATAGTAAAGTTAGAAGTACTTTGACTAAGGATGTAAGATTAGTCAAAGTATTATGATCAAACCATCATACTGAAGAAGCAACATGGGAAGCAGAAGCGGATATGCGCAAGAAATATCCGACGTTGTTTTCCGAGGTTAGTTGTCGAGTTACGGGGTCGCAACTCCTTTTAAGGGGAGTAGAATGCGATAGAGTTTCGCGCTTTCACCATAGTTATTGCATTTTAACATATTTTTGAGTCATTATATGCATTTTAGACATGAGCATTTGAGTCAGAAACAGCAATTTTGGATTTTAATCCGTTTTTGGAAAGTGATTATGACTTTTTGTCTTAAGTTTCGAGGTCGAAACTTCTTTTAAGGGGGGTAGACTGTAATACCCCATATTTTTGAGTATTTATTCAAGTAATTAAAATATTTATTTTCTAATATAAATATTTTAAGCAAAGAGTATATTAGTAACTTCACTCGTTTTTCAATTATTTTGGCGGGAGATTACGCCAAAATTGGATTTGTTAAGCTTTTGGTTTTAAATCCTAGTCAAAAAATTTCAAAAAAACAAAAAAAATATTTTGGGCCATATTTTTTGACGGGATTCATAGTACATGGGGAGGAGGTTTTGTTTCCTAAAACTTCCAAATTTATGATGGAGGTTACAAATCTTGGTTTAATCTCCTAATTTATGGTGAAGGTTACAAACTATTTAATTTTGAAAATTAAGTACTACCTATTCTACTCCTATAAATACCCCATACCTTAAGCCATCTTTTCCACACAAAAACTTTGAAGAATTCATACTCTCTTACTTCAAGGTTCCTCCTTCTCTTATTATCTATTCTAGTTTTATATTTCTTATTTAAGTTCTAATTTTCTTTGGTTTAAGAACAAGATTCTTATGTTTCTTACTCAAAAATATTATGCTCATGATAGGTTATTCATGTTTAAGATCATGATTAAGTTCATGTGATAAGTTACTTATTAGATTTTTATATTATTGGGTTGTCAAGAGATCGTTCAAGATTAAGACTAAATGGAGATACTAGTATACTCTTTGTACAAGATCAAGGTACGTTATGTAGCTAGATCTTTTGAAATATGGTTTTATGTGATAAAGTTGTTTATTGATTTAATGGTTGGATTGGTTTAGAAATTTGGTTTAAAATGGTTACAATATTTTATTATTCACTCTTGGAAGTGAAAAGAAGGAATGATTTTATCAATCATTTTTATATAGAAGTTTTGTTATCCTTTTTGGAAAATTAAATTATTTTTACAAGGAAAGGTTGATTGGTTTTTATGAACTTTGAATGTTCAAAAAGCTGTTTATGAGAAAAGGAGGTTTATTCATGACTTACAATTCATATTATTATTATTACCGCTTGATTAACATCAAGAAGGGTCCATGCTTCAAAGTCCACTTGTTGGCAATTATTATTACCCCTTGATATAGATCCGTGATGGGATGACTAGCTTGGGGGGTGTGCACATTTAGGAAATAGAAGGGGAGATAAGAAGAGGAATTATTTTCAAGATTATTTTTAATCCAAGTTATTTGGAAAGTGTTTGTTCTTAAAAGGTTATTCTTGAATTATTATTCAAGTGTTTGGAAAGTGTTTGTTCTTAAAAGGTTATTCTTGAATTATTATTAAAGTGTTTGAAAATAGTTTATTCTTAAAGAGTTATTCTTGAATTATTATTCAAGTGTTTGGAAAGAGTTTGTTCTTAAAAGGTTATTCGTGAATTATTATTAAAGTGTTTGAAAATAGTTTATTCTTAAAGAGTTATTCTTGAATTATTAGTGATGGAGTTTTCAAAATGAAAAATATTGCGAACTAACAAATGTGTTACTTATCTAGTACATTTCGTACTCAGTTTTATACTGACGCGTATTTCCTTTTTCCTATTTGGCTTTGCCGTGTTTACCTTTTTGGTAAGCAGTTTTGCAGGTGAATTTTGGATGTGCATGGGAGCATACTAGGAAGGGGATCTTCACCTAGATTAGGGTGTTTTATTTATTTTGAGTATTGAGACAATATTTACTTTTATTAATAAAGAAGTATTATTATATTTGGTCAAAGTCTTCCGCTGCAAGTTATTTTGTTAGTTAGTAGTTGGTTGCCGAAAGCGTGTTAGTCACGTGGCGGTAATACTCCTAAATTACTCAAATATTATTTAATAAATTATTTATTTAAAAGCCAGTAATTTGGGGGTGTTACACTTACCCGTAGTCGATAAATACTCCCTTGCGCTTTCCGATGCCCAAAAGTTGATCACCTGAATAGGCGAGGGTTCACGGCCATTGAAGACACAATTGTTTCTATCCTTCCAGATCTCATGACATACGTAGGGAAAACACTTTTCCAAGGAAGTTCTCTAAATATCTCCTGGGCCGTCATATTTTCACGGAGCCAAGTTCTAAATTCGCCACTGGGATATGAAGGCATACTTGGACATCCCCAAATTTCCCTGCCTTTAACACATTTTCGAATAAGATGAGAAGTGTGTTCAAGCTGGCAATGACATCTAGGACAGGAAGCATCTTGAAGAATCCCTCTAATTGTGAGAAGATACCTATGAGGAATGCGATCAATGCCATAACAACCACATAAAAAATTTAACCTTGGGTTCCATTTGCCCCTTCCAAATCCAAGACAAATCTGCATCAACAGAAGGTTGGGGAAGAAGGGCAACATAAGCAGATCTGAGCATAAAACCATTATGATTCACAAAATTTGAGATAAGAAGATCCTCCGAAGAGTTTTGAAGAGGTGGGGGAATATTAAGAATACGACTGATAATGCAACTCAGAAGTTTAAGCATTAAAGCAGCGAAATCCCAACGCCCTAGGGATACAAGACTATGAACTTTCCTAGCGTTTTCACTAGGACATAGGGGCCCCTGGACCCAGCTACGGAACATATTTGATAAATACTGATAATTCTCGTATAGAGTATTAGAACAGAAAGATCCATTCGGTAATGAACTATTGGTTCTAAGCCATCTTTGGCGAAGATATTTTTTTGGCTATCTCTTTAGCCCTATGCCTCTTATCCCTAGGGGGTCTTCCTCCACTAGCAGGTTTTTTTGGATAACTAGAGGACCAATCGACAACCAGTCATCATACCAGAAATCAATACTCATACGGTAATACCCCGACAATTCTCTATTTTCCAAAATACCTTTTTCATATAAAACTTAGAGAATTATCAAATCATTATCGCCCGTGTGATAACATATCGGCTTATTCAGAATTTTGCAGCGAAAATAATAAATAACTTTGAAATAATAAATAACTTAGTCAACCATAAAGTCAACTCCAAAACCAAAAGTCAAACCAGCTTAAAAGTCAAACCATTAAACCAACTAAGTCAACATTATGAAAGTATTAAAGAACTAAAACACAAGCTCTCCAACGAAAACCCGAACCCATGATGCATCATCTCCAGACCTGGAATTAGAGGTGAAAGTTATTCGGATAAAATTCGATATCCAATCCAAATTAATAATTCGGATCGGATTCGAAGTGTGTTCGGATTGGATTTGGATTGAGACTTTTTGAAAAATTGGATTTTCGGATCGGATTGGATTGAGGGTAATTGGATCCAAAAATCCTATATAACCGAATAGTATTATGCCTTGTATTATGTATCTGGATTGGGCTTAAGTGCTTAACTGGATTTTTTTTTAAAAAAAACCTAGTCCATTGCCTGTAGGCGTAGCACTTCAACCTTTCCCCTAAAACCCTAACATCACTTAATTATTACTCATTTCCTAAATCTACTAGGTTGTTGTTGTGCTTAATTTATTTCATCGAAAAACTAGAGTTCTAAAAAATCGGATTTTCGGATTGGATCCAATCTAGAGTATGAAAATTCGGATTGGATTGGATCGGATTCAAACTCTAATTGGTTTGGATTCGGATTGAAAAATTAAAAACCAAATTTTGTTCGGATCGGATTGGATTAGGCTCTAATCTAAACCATACACCGAACTTTCATGCCTACCTGGAATGGTCGATGCTTTATTGATCCTGAGAGACTGCTCACCAAATGGGTCATCACAGGAACAATAAGACACAACCATGATCGACATACAGAAAAGCACGTAATCAATAAAGCTGAGTACTACATAAAAAATAAAATATAAAACCTAACATGATACTAATAAACATTAACTCAATGATGAATAATAATAAAATAAAATAATAGATTGACTATACTGAACTTGACTCCACAACCAATAGGTTAATTATAATTAAATTGAATAGGAAATTGAAAGAGTTGTCAAAATCAAACCATGTCTTCAATTTAGAAGACGAAGTACGGGCGCGACTCCGTACTCCCACGACCAACAATATCGAGGTACTAATTAAATATAATAGAACACGGTGATCAATCTGGTCCCAAGAAAAGCCATGGGCTACCACCATGTACTCCAACTCATATTAGTCCAACAGTTCTGACGTGCACAGCAAGTCCAAAGCTTATTGCTATTCACTTTCCACTTTAAGTTATTAATAAATTATTTATTTGTGTGACTCACAAAGTAAGACAATCAACATAAATATCATGGATACACAAAACTTTTATTTTTATCTTAGGATTAAATAAGGTGATCAATCAACTCAAATAACCAACCAATATTTGTTTGTTGACTTAGATTAATAATCAACCAACCTTTGCATAGGTGAATATCCAACTTACCAAACAAGGCCCACGGTCTTTATAAAGTAAATTTAATAAAATAATTCAAGGAAACAACATGATCCAATTCATGATCCAATAAACAATATAAATAATAATCCCTTATGTGAATTAATAAAATAAAGTTCCCAATCTCACATGCTTGAATCAATCATCCATACAAACATATAAAAACCATCATAGGCAACATGCTTCACACAACGGCATAAAACATGCAAATTCACTTGTTTATAAACCACATATGAACTATAAAAAGTTCCCTATACATGATACTACATCAATCCTAGTCTTAGGACATGATACTAGTCTTCTAACACATAGGTATGTACGTACCTTGTGTAGACAAAACGAGAGACCACTTTCACAACCTTAGAAATCGCTCAAAGAGTATTCTCCGCCTACCAAATACCAACATAACCAAGTATCAATACTCTAATAAATTTCTAGCAACTTTGAAATATTTTAAACCCTCTTAAATATTAAAACTTCAACTTTTAGTGTCCTCTAGTATAGTACTACTATACTAGTCATTAAAAACCCTTAAAATTTCATACTTTGATATTTAAAAGTCCATCATAAGTATACTAATAAAAATTCTAGCAATGTGTAACATCTTTAAAATCCTTTTAAACTTACTTTAACATAGTTATAAATATTAGAGTACTCAATTTTCATAAACTATAACATAGTACTATAATTTCTAACCCTTAAAACATTAAAAATCCATGCCTTGATGCTTAAAACCCTAACTTAAACATATATACTAAATCTAAAATTTAATTACTTTACTATACTAATTATATAATCTGAAATTTATATTTGAATCATCAAAGATATAAACTATAATTATTAAAACATTAAAACAATACTTAAAACATAAACCTAAATATTAAAATAATATAAAGGAGGAAAAAAATAAACCAAAGAAGAGAGGGAGGAACTCGCGGCAACCGAGAGAGAGGGGAGGGCGGCCGGCGGCCGACGGTGGCGCTGCTGATGCCGTCGGTTGTCGGCCGAGATAAAACCAAAGGGGAGAGAGAGAGAAAATCTAGAAAGAGAGGAGGAAAAGGAGAGCCGTGGGAGAGAGAGAGAATAGAAAATTAGGGTGTGTTTTTAGTGTGGCAAAATTGTTTAATGAAGGAGTATTTATAGGTTCTGCCGTTAGGGGTCCAATAGTGAGTTGGGCTTTGATGGGTTAGATTAATATAAGATGCTCATATGAAAAATATAAGGTTTGGGCTTCTCTAACCCAATATTAAAATCCTTGTACTTCAACTCCACTAGTTTAATTATAAAATAACTTTCAAAGCATGACTAAATAAAATATTTGATTATTTAAAATATTAAATAATCTCTTTGACTTTAAAATAGTCAACACTTTAAAAAATTTATTTAAATACTAATAGATAAATAAATATACTTTAAAATATATTTATAAAATTCATATAATTGTGTGGGATTACACATACCATTGCCTAGATTCCAAGAACTATTATGACTCAGTAACTCCCATCCCTGACCTATATTTTCCCAAATCATAGACCCATTTTTAAACTTTGTCACGCGATTATTATGCAAGTATTTGGATCTAATACACTTCTGAGTCGGATTAGGTTGATCCTGAGCTAACTTCCATCCTAACTTAGCCATGAACGCCTTGTTTATTAACTTTTGGCTACTAATTCCCAGCCCCCCTGACCTTTAGGGAGGAAAGTAGTTTGTCTACTGATTAAGTGAAGCTTCTTTTTTCCCCCCCTCTCATTTCACCCCTCTCTTATTTCACGTCCTAGCCCCCCCTCATCTCCTATCTCATTCAACCCTCTCTCATCTCCTCCCTCATTTCACTGACCTAGCCCCCTCTCATCTCCTTCTCTCCGCCGCTTCGAGTCTTCACCAGCGCCTCTCCTCTGCCACTTTGAGACTCCACCATTGAACGCTTCTCCTCCGTCGGTTCGAGTCTTCGCCAGTCAAAGAACACCACTAGCGATTAAATATTTCGCTCGCATCTTCAGATCTGGTTTTGACTAAATTCTTTATAATTTTGTTCTCATTCTCATTTTCTTGTTATTTCTTTCATATTTTCATTTGAATTTTCGTTTTGTTGTAATTTAATTTTGATTTTTGTTCATAGTTTCGTTTTCTTGTAATTTGCTTTCGTATTTTGGTTGATTTTCGCTTATTTTGTGGTATTAGTTTAATTTGTAATTTGTTTTCGTATTTTGGTTTAATATATTTTCGTTATATTTTGTAGTTTGCTGTATTTTCGTTATATTTTGTAATTTCTTTTCGTATATTGGTTTAAGTATTTTTATTAATCGTTAGCTTGGAGGTTTGGGACTATATTTTCTGTTAGATGTTGTTATTGTGTGTTTTGGATGTTAGCTATTGAAGTTGGCTTGAACTTGAGTTCAAGGTGATTTTTTTAAAGATATAACTACTCAATTATTGATCCAGGTTTCTTAACAAACCCGAATTAGTTGAGTTTCCAAACTATGTCCCTAAACTATATAAACACCCCTTCTGGTTTTAGGTTACTATTCACACAAAGTGAAATCTTCCAGAGTTTAGTAAAAGAGGAGAGATAAAATAGCACTAACTCATCCATTAGTGCTTGTAATCATCACCCATTGATTCGATTAATCAAAATTGCTTGCTTGGTGGGATTTTTCTCCCGAAGTTTGGATTTTTCCACGTTATTTGATGTGTTCTTCATTGCTTTCTTAGTTATACTTGGTTTCCTTAATCTTTCGCATTCATTGTTGATTAGTGTTAATTAAAAGTAACTAGTATTTGCTTTGTCTAATTTCCAACAGTTTGAGAGGTTAGGATGTCCTTAGTAGTTAGGGTACCAATTAGTTGTTTCTTCTAGACGCAAATAGCGTTCATGTTTTTTTTTTGACACAAAGTAAATAATCCAAACCCTCAAAAATTAGGTGAATCGAGAACAAGTTTGGGCACATTGTCTTGCTAACTCATGTGCTTTCTGTACTTGTTGTCGATTCACCTTCAGTACAAACGAATAATTTCTTGGATGGACCATTTGATAGCAGAAGGGCTGGTGGTAGGCGTCTTCAAAGCGTTTAGAAGGTTAATGCAATCAGTGTGGAAAGTAACAATACACATATTGTGATGAATGGCCCAAGATAAAGCTCTTACAAGCTTGAGTTTCCGCACGGAGTGCAGAGGAAGCTATTCCATAATCCCCTCCTCCCTGCAAAATATTACGAGAGGCACTATCATGGACCAATGCATAACTTGCTGCCCTAGTGTTCTTTGCCCACACAGCATCAAAATAAATCTTGTGAGAGCTGAAACCAGTTGAGTTTTTTCCAAGATGGACACCATTGAAACCTTGCGGTAAATTTGCATCTTGTTATGGTGGATGAAGAAACCTAAGGTTTTGTAAGAAAGAAACCTGGTGGAGACAAGCATCATCTGATTTAAATAAACTAATAGAAGTAAGAACATTTCCAGTATCCGAGCACTCATCCCTGAAGATCCTATCATTCCTATGTAACCAAATACTCCACATAGCCCAAATGAACTTTTTTTAGCCGCATACTATGGAGACTATCCTCGCTATGGAACAACAGGATATGGGTGATGATCCATTGAGAACAAGTGGTAGGGTCATCTTGTTGGGAGTTAAGAGTGATTTGTAATTGATGCCACACAGCTTCAGATATAGCACAATCTTTAAAAGGTGTAGGGAGGATTTAGGGGTATTAGGACAATAATCACAATTTAGAGAAATGGGAATGCTTCTTTTGGTTAACTGCTCCTTGGTGGGAACTTTATCATATAAAAGTTTCCAGATAAAGAATTTCCATTTAGGAGTTAGAGGCAAGTGCCAAAGGATCTTAAAAACTTTGGGGGGATAATCAGAGGTAGATTTGAGAAAAAAATTTCCATCAAGAAGGCATAAGCAGGTTTTAAAGTAAAATTCCCCGAACTATGGTGGTTCCAGATCATGAAGTCAGTAGACTGTTCTGAAGGAAGTTCCATAGATAAAAAAAATTTGTATCCTCATGGGAGAAAAAATCACGGATTAGGTTAGCTTTCCGAACCTGAGCATTAACATCAATAAAGTCTGAGATTTTTGAGTGTCTAACCATGATCAGGGGGTGTTATCCTTAGCAATCGGGACATTCCCATCAATCCACTTAGAAGTAAAGGACCCAACTCTTACACCATTTTCAATATTCCAGGAGCAACCTTGTAAGATCATCTTCTCAGCCTTTTGAAGACCATGGAAGCCCCAAGATAAGCCCACCCTCGACTTTTCCTTAAAATGGGTTGTGGCTAAAGCAATAGGTTTGAAAGCATTGAAAACTTTGGCTAATAAGGAGGTGGGATTGGAGTGAATATGCCATATCTTTTTCATGAGGAAAACTTTGTTAATTGTTTGCAAAGATCGAATTCCAAGGCCCCCATACCTTTAGGGAGGTGAACAATATCTTTATTTACCCAATGAATGCTACGTCTATCATTTTTTACCCATAGGAATGAGGTAAGTAAGGAATCCAGTTTGTTGGCTACCTTCAAAGGAATGCTAAAAGTAGAGATGATCTAGGAAATCATAGCAATAAGAACTGTGTTTATCACAAATGACTTTGGTGGGTTGGGATAAGTGAAAAGCATTCCAGTCAAGCATTTTCTTTGAGAAGATGTCAATAAGAAATGTGAAGTGGTTGGGTTTTGTCTCCATAATATCAATTGGAACACCTAAATGGAGGTCCATGGAATGCTGTTGATTCATATTGAGGATGGATTTAAAAAGTTGTTGCTCTTGTAGACTGGTGTTAGGGCTCAATTTTACAAACGATTTCTGGAGGTTAATTTGTGAGCCTGAGATTAGACAAAACGTGTTTGAAATATCAAGGATTTGTTGGCAGTAGGATTGAGAGGATTTAAAAAAGAGTAAAACATCATCAGCGAAGAATAAATGTGAGATGGGGGGGCTTCTTCTAGAAACTTTAATTCCTTTGATTAAGTTATTATCTTCAGCTAGCAAGAGCATTCAAGAGAAGATGTCCATGCACAAAATGAAATGATAGGGTGAAATAGGATCGCCTTGGCGCAGTCCACAAGAAGGAATAAGGGGGTCTAACATGTTGTCATTAACAATAATTTTGAAAGAGACTGTGGAGATGCATTGGTGGATCCAAGTAATCCAACATTGTGGGAATCCATAGGCTCGAAGAACTTTTAGAACAAAATCCCAATGCAGCCTATCATATGCCTTACTAAGATCAATCTTGAAAGCTGCAAAAGTAAGAACACCTCTTTTTTCTGATTGATGTAATGCATGAGCTCATGGGAAAGAAGGACATTGTCAGACATACGTCTACCTGGCACAAAAGCATGCTGGTTCCTTGTGACTATAATAGGTAGAATCAAACGAAGTCTGGCAACCAAACACTTAGAAACACATTTCTAGATTGTGTTGCACAAGCTTATAGGTCTAAGCTGGGACACACTAGTTGGATTATTCACCTTGTGAATTAGAATGAGTAGGGTTGTATTCCATTCTTTTAAAATAAATCCTGAGCTGAAAAAACTCTGAACACCCATAACAATATCTTATCCAACTGTAGTCCAATGGATTTTAAAGAATTCTGCTATGATCCCATCTGGTCCTGGAGACTTTGAATTTGCAATGGAAAACATGGCCTGTTTGATTTCAATTTCTGTGAAAGGAGAGGAGAGCATGTCTAAATGTTCCATTGAGAGACTTGGAAGATGTAGTTCTCTCGAACCTGGTCTGTTTCATTTTGTGAATGAAGAGTACTACTCTTGTTAAAAAGGTTTGAATAGTAGTCCTTGACAACACAAGAGATTCCATTTGTGTCTTCCACCTAATTACCATTTTCCAGTTTAAAAGCTGTAATATCATTCCTAGAACATTCCTTACGAATTCTAGCATAGAGCATAGGAGTTGGACAATCCCCAAATAGGGTCCAGTTATCTTTCATGCGTTGTTTCCAGTAAAGAAACCCCATTTGCATAGATGGAGTAGAATCAATGATGGAGCTTAGGTAACTATTTGCAGAAGTAGAATTATTTACAGCATTACCAAGTTCAGCAAGTTTACCACACAAGTCTCTCCAGTTGATACCTTGAAATTTCTTATGTTGTAAGCTCCAAAGTTTCAGATGCCTACGAATCTTCCTACATTTGAATTGCAATTTATACATTGGGGAGCCATTAAAATTCCTGGACCAAATCTCCTGGATAATCTCCATCACTTCATTAATTTGCAAGCACCAATGCTCCATTTGATAAGGTCTTTTGTTAACCCTTGAGTGGTCGAAAGTTTGGTATATTATGGCAGCATGATCTGAAACAATTATAAGCTCATAGTGGAGCATATGATTAGGGAAAATATATGTCCATGAAGGTGATACATAATCTCTATCTAGACGTTCCATGATTGAGGTGTTTGCTAGTTGTTTATTGGACCATGTATAACGGGGGCCTGAAAAAGGAACCTCCAGTAATTTAGAGGCAAATCTCCAGTCCATAAATTCATTCCATCCTCTAATAAAAGGAGAGCCCCCCAATTTGGTGGTGCTCAACTTGGTTAAAATCACCAATGAGTAAGCAATTTTCGAGAGGAGAAAGTAAACCAAGAAGAGAAGTCCAGACTTGAGGTCTATCTTCTAACATAGGTGAACCATACAAAAAACACACAAACCAACTTTTGTTACTAGGTTCGACAATATTACATAAGATTATATTTTGACAAGCATGCATAACTGAGATTTGACTCGTAGACCAACTTAGGACTAAAAGACCACCCCTAGAACCAACGGAGTCTACTCCTATAACAAAAGTGGGGTTAAGGGATCTTAACTTATCCTTAATAAAGCTAACTGAAGTTTTTGTTTCTAAAAGAAATAAGAACAAAGAATGGTGCGTACGACTAAGCCAAAATGTGTTTGCTAAGGCAAGAGAATTCTCATCATTGAGCCCTCTTGCATTCCATGAAACTATATTCATATGCACCTGGGTGGCTGTTCAAGGCCAGCCACCACACTACTTGGCGGGGAGAGTGAGAGAACAATTGAAAACTGGAGCTAGCTCCATATCTTGGCTATCCTGATCATTAACCTGCGTGCTAGTTGAAGCTTCTATGCTCTTGTGTTTCTTGTTGAATGGAGGCACCATGGATTTTGCATGACGTTTGTAGGAGAGTTTAAATGTTATCTCCTCACCTGGTTCCACTCCAAAGTCCTGAGCCATGCCAAGATCAGTCAGGGACTTGGGATGTAATTTCATCTCCCCTTTGTCCTGCCACCACAGATTAAAACCTCCCTAGCTTGCTTTCCCAACCCTCCCATTTCATGATCCTTCTTTTTAACGCCAAATCTGTTTCTATATATTTCGGGTGGATGTTTGATGAGACATCACCCAATGATTTGCTTCGTGAGAGAGGGGGAGCACGCCTTTTCTTAGCTGGCCAACAAGTTGAGGCAATGTGGAATCTTTCAATGACATGCATAGTGACTGGTTGTGGTGAGACAGGTGAGTTAGGTGGGTCAATTTCATGTGGAGCTTGAGTATTGGATGGAGAGGAGTCTGTAAATGGGAAGAAGTGAGAATTTGGTGAGTGTTTAAATGGTGTTGGATGTACTCGGGTTCTAGTAGCAAAAGATTCAAGCAAATTTCAAAGGCGTTGTCTGGCTTGGGCCATGGTTCCAGACTGAGGGGTAATACTGAATGGTTGCTCTTCATGGGGCATCTACATGTGACCAGCAGTAGCATATAATCTTGATTGAATCACAGTTGGGAGGGTTACATGTTGGTTGACAACATCTTCTAAAAGGCTTGAGTTTGCATGACTACTGTGAATGTCATTATTAAAAGGTTCTGGAGTGGGGTAGCTTGCTTCATGATTTCTGGATGCCTATTCCGTAATACATAGGGCTTCAAACATAGACTGGCTTGGAGCTGGCTGATTAGAAGCTTCCCCAGCCTCAAAAGTAGATGATGCTGCTGAAGACCCTTGCGACCCAGTCTCAGGAACCTACAGGTGAGAACGGTAGAACTGGGCATATGGATATGAAGAAAAGTCAAATCTCCTCCCAGGAGAGTGCTGAAGGTGGTTGCCTCTATGTGGTGGTGAGTGAAACTGAGTGTTCTCATTGACAGTTGGGTCTAGATCTTCAGTTGCATTACCATAATCTTGAAAATCTTCCTCTCCATAATAGAAAGAGTCATTATCTGGTGAATCAGGCCCTGCAGTAGGAAAGCTTGGATTGCCAGAATTATCATCACTAGAAGATTGGTGTGGCCTATTTCTAGGATAATCTTCTTCATCTTCTATAAACTGGAATAAATTAACTTGGGTGTTTCGAAACCTAAATCTATCAGGTAACCCCTCAATTTTGTTTGTATAATAAGCTAAATTCATAGGGCCGTACAATACCCTCCGTCCTAGTGATTCTAGGTCAGCCACCCTAGTTCGAATCCTCCTATGGACCTCAAAGTTTGACAAGTTACATGCATTGGTATTGTGGCCTGCACAACCACATTTCTTATTGAATTTAAAAATGCCTCATACCTAAAATACACCCACATGACCTGTGAATCAAAAAGAGGGGGAAACAACCTGGGATTAAAGGCTTGGATAAATCTAGAAGCAGTTGCGCTCTGAATTCTGGTTCACGAGGGAGATCCGAGGTTTCATCCTCCATTTGCTCAATAAAACCAACATGTCTTAGGGCCTTCATGGCCCATGCATTCGACATATAACCCAGTAGGAGCCCTGCAACTCAAACCCACAGGCGTGCAAACTTGAAATCTACACTTTGGGGAACAACTAACCAGTGAAACCTTCTAAAAGTCACGACCCTGCCATCTATAATGGCAGTATGCTGTTGTATAAGCGCCTCGATGTCCTCTCTTTGTGAGCAGGTGAATACATAAAATTCCCATGTCCTCTGAACTTGAATTGTGCCTCTTTTCCTCCATTGTGAGTTGATAAGGCCTTCCACAAGAGTAGGTGAGGGTGGATTAGGGCCGAAAAAGTGGCCAAGAACTGAGGAGTTCCAATTTATGTGGTTAAACGAGGTTGGGTCGGGGGGGTCAATTAAAGCACCCATATGGAAATTTTTGAAATCAGAATTTCCTTGCATGATGAAACTGAAGTTAAAAGGACGAAGTTAATGAGGAAAGAGAGAGTGAGAAGAGGAGTTAATGAAGGAATGAGGTATATGAGTGTTCGTTCTCAATAAATAACCTTGAACTAGAGAGAATGGAGAGAGAGAGTTTGGAGGGAATCAAGTAAGTGGTGAAATCCTATTGGTGTACTCATGCATGAATACCAGATGCAAAACCTAATAAACCTAAAAAGACCTACTGACACCCTATGATATTCTTCAATTCCTCGTAGAAGTAAACGCCATTAATTGGCTTTGGTGAAAAGTTATTCTTGAGTTTGGAGCTTCTCTGACGCGTACACTCAAGTGTCTACTTTGCATGGGAACAGTAACCTAGCGGGAGAAGGAAAATACTCACTTTAGTGAGAGAAGCTCTCATTTAGAGAGGGAAAATCAATTGAAGTCTGTTAGCGTTCAATTCATGTTGTTGTAGTTGTTGTAATGTTGGTTATCATTGTATTGTTAAGGACTCAAAAATACTAATAGTGAAGTTTTTGTCCTAAAAGATTATGAGTGGCTTTAGTATTGCTAATAAGTTTGCAAGTAAGAATATTGTGTATTGTTTACTTGCTCGCACTTTATTTATCTCCCTTCTATTATGTGTGCTTTTTAATTTTCCCTATCAGATCTAAAATATTGAATTACAACCTCTACTTTGAAATAATGCGATTAAATAAAAAATTCTCAAGCTTATCTCCCTTCGATTATGTTTGCAAGTAAGGTTATGAGGTACTACTCACTCTGTTCCTTAATAAATTTTCCATTTTTTATTTCAGTACTATATATTTATAGGTAAAGAAAATCTTCAATAAGAATTTCCAACATATACGGGAAAAAAACCGTCATGTAGTCATGTCAGGTCTTATTGTATACATTAGGAAAATTAAACTTTTATAATTTTTATTAATATGTAATTAAAGATATATCAATGTTACAAAATGTATATTGGCAAATAAACGTGCATTTGAGAAATGGAAAGTTTATTGGAGTACGAAGGAAATACTTTTTTCCGGATACTTCTTTTTTACAAATTGCCAGTGAGTTTCATAAATGACTTTCATCTTTTATAACTAGACCCAACAAAGTATAAAACCATATCATTCATATGTTTTTGATATAAAGAACAAGGAAGATAATCATAACACCACCACATAAAAGTTAGATAGAAGACTTCTCAAAAGAATTTTTTTTATAAAATATGTTTGGTAGAGAACTAGAGACAGAAATGAACACATGTCTCATTGCAAGTGAAATCAGTAATATATTATAATCTTCCACCCTTACAATTCTATACTCTTTTTATTTTAGGAAGATTTACTCAGTTTTCTTTTGGGTATGATTTTACAAAAAAAAAACTCACTTTTCTTATTTAATTTTGAGATATTGGGGCTACAACATCTTTTCACTTTTACAATCATATATTCCTAGTTCATAATTGTTTCTCTCTCCTTGCTCCCACCTTTTTATATTTTTCTCACCCACTTTTTCTCCTTTTTGCTTATCTTGATGAAAATCAAAACATGTAAAATCTTGTGAAATAAAGGGAGTATATAAGAGTTCAGAGTTACTCCTTAAAAAACATATTATAGTTATACTCCTTTCGACTTTTTTTAAGTGTTATTTTTTGTTATAAATGAATGTGTCTCTTAATTGCTTATTACATTTTTTATATTTCGTAACCATGACATACAAAAAAATACACATTATTCCCTGTTATTTTTGTGATATCTACCTATAACTCTCAAATATTTGTCTTTTTCCATAAAGTTGTGTCCTCCACAACACCTTTTATTCTATCTTATATAGTTTTGTGCCTACAATAATTTAGCAAGTTATTAAAGACGAAGATAGCATTTAACAATAAGAAAAGTAGCACGCCAACTTCTCAAAACTTGAGAGCATCTCTCTCTAAAAAAACTACTTTCTAAAGAGCGAAACACATTTTCTTTATTTCTTTACTTCGACTTGTCTGTTCCTTCCTTTCTTTACTTGACAAAGTCTTTTTAATTCAACTTCCCTCAAATGGAAACTTCCCCTTTAATCAATCTAGTACCAGGACAAGGACCGTTCCTTCGAAGAATGGGACAAAAAGTCTCATCACAAGAAGGAGACCTACTCCGTGAAGATAGTCTACTTCTAAATGCAGTAATATGTAAAGTGAAGGATATTAGAGATTTCCCAGAAAGAGCCATGCAAGATTGGGTTCTCTTGAAGTGGACTTCCCATGATGAAATATCAATAAAAAAGATTGGTAAGCTATTCTTGTTTTTCTGCCTAAACACTAGGGATAGAGATAACCTTGCAGCACTAGTACTCATCTTCACAAAATGTAACGCAAGAGTATCCTTCCACTCCCATACTTTTTTACATGCTCCAATGTGGGTAAAAGTAGAAGGTATCCCTCTAATGTACAACAAACAACAATAGCTAGAAGAGCATTACAGAAGATAGGAAGGGTACTATATTTTGATAACAAGTCAACCAACCTAGGCTTTAATGATTTCATTAGAGCCAAAGTGATCATTCCTATCAATAAGCCCTTAGAAACTGGGTTTTATTATGATTGACAAAATGGAGAACTTGATTGGGTTGACTTTAGGTACGAGGGAGTTTTTGTGTACTGCTCAAAATGTGGGAGGGTAGGTCATCATAGGCCAAAGTGCAGAATGCCAATAGATATAACACAAAGACATTTTCAAATTGTTATGGATAATATCCATCAAGGCATAGTCCATCCTCATGTTTCACAAACCTTTTTCCCTCTTTTCCACTAGAGGAAAAAAGCCCAAGGGCTGCGGTCAAAAAGGGCCCAAGGGCTGCGTTTTTTGACCGCAGCCATTAGACTAGCAGCCCTTGACATTTAGGAAGGGCTGCGGTTTTTAACCGCAGCCCTTAGCGCGTTAAGGGTCAGGTCAAGGAAAAACCGCAGCCCTTAGTGGGTTAAGGGCTGCGGTTAAGGGCCAAAACCGCAACCCCTTGGTGAGTTAAGGGCTGCGGTTTTAGCCCTTAACCGCAGCCCTTAACCCACTAAGGGTCGCGGTTTTCCCAAAAACCGCAGCCCTTGTGACCCAAAAAAAAAAAAAAAAAAATTTTTTTTTTTTGGATTTTTTTGTCCTAAATGTTCCCAAACAGTTTATATATATATATAAGTATCATTTTTCATTACAAATTATGTTGTTTACACGAATATAGAGAAAATAATAACTAAATTACATTAGTTCGAGGCTGCCCTCGAATGTTCGAATTGCAATATATGAGCAGGATCACAACCATAAAAAAATAACCAACCAAAGAACAGCCATGAAGACATTACAACAACTCCACCAAGATCAGCATCCGAATCCCTCAAAAGCAACTTTTCTAGAGATGATAGAACCTGGCAAATAAAACCAAAACCGCTATAATTTGGAGTTGAAACTATATCTATGCAAGTACTACAAAGCGAAGGCCGGACGGACCCACTCCACAAGAACAACTTTCAATTTGTTGATGTTGTAAGTACATGGCGACTTACAATACAACAACAAATGGCTAAACAAATGGCTAGCGGGGGGTTGCGGGGTCAGGGCGGCGGGGGGGCTGGCAGGGGGTGGGGGCGGGGAGGAGGAAGCGAGGGGTGCTTGGTGGCTGTGCTAGGGGTGTAGCAGGGGGCGACGGGGGTAGCGGGGGCGCGGGGGGTGGGGTGGGGGGTTAGCGGGGGAGCTAGCGGGGGGTTGCGGGGGGTGCGGGGGGGGGGCGCGGCGGAGTCTTGGCGGGGGGGGGGGGGGGGGGGGAAGCGGGGGTGCTTGGTGTGCTAGGAGTGTAGCGGGGCGGCGGGGAGCAGGGGGCAGGGGCGCCTGGGTGGGGTGGGGTTCTAGCAGGGGGCTAGCGGGGGGTTACAGGGCAGGCGGCGGGGGCTTGGGCGGGGAGTTCCGGGCAGGGGGGTGGGGGGGGGGAGGGGAAGCGGGGGTGTCTTGGGCGTGCTAGGGGGTGTAGCAGGGGGGCGCATGGGGGTAGCAGGGGCGCCCGGGGTGGGGTGGGGTGGGGTTCTAGCGGGGGGGCTAGCGGGGGGTTGCGGGGGGCGCGGGGGGCGCCGGGAGTCTTGGCGAGGGTGGCGGGGGGGGGGGGGAGGAGGGGGGTCTTGGGTGCTGTTGCTAGGGGGTGTAACGGGGGGGCCATGTACCTATTAGGACTATATATGACCTAACACGCGGCTAAATGCAAAAAACTAAGTGAATTGGAGTGTAAAGGCCAAAATCGGCTCGAAATGGCCTTCATTTACCCAAAATGTGTTTCAAAGCATATAAGTGGAGTTTAATTGACTCTTATAGTTATATATGTACCTATTGGGACTATATATGATCTAACATGCGGCTAAATGCAAAAAACTAAGTCAATTGGAGTGTAAAGGCCAAAATCGGCCCGAAATGGCCTTCATTTACCCTAAAAGTTGTTTCAAAGCATATAAGTGGAGTTTAATTGACTCTTATAGTTATATATGTACCTATTGGGACTATATATGATCTAACATGCGGCTAAATGCAAAAAACTAAGTCAATTGGAGTGTAAAGGCCAAAATCGGCCCGAAATGGCCTTCATTTACCCTAAAAGTTGTTTCAAAGCATATAAGTGGAGTTTAATTGACTCTTATAGTTATATATGTACCTATTGGGACTATATATGACCTAACATGCAGCTAAATGCAAAAAACTAAGTGAATTGGAGTGTAAAGGCTAAAATCGACCCGAAATGGGCTTCATTTACCCAAAGGGTGTTTCAAAGCATATAAGTGGAGTTTAATTGACTCTTATAGTTATATATGTACCTATTAGGACTACATATGACCTAACATGCGGCTAAATGCAAAAAACTAAGTGAATTGGAGTGTAAAGGCCAAAATCGGCCCGAAATGGCCTTCATTTACCCAAAATGTGTTTCAAAGCATATAAGTGGAGTTTAATTGACTCTTATAGTTATATATGTACCTATTGGGACTATATATGACCTAACATGCGGCTAAATGCAAAAAACTAAGTGAATTGGAGTGTAAAGTCCAAAATCGGCCGAAATGGGCTTCATTTACCCAAAATGTGTTTCAAAGCATATAAGTGGAGTTTAATTGACTCTTATAGTTATATATGTACCTATTAGGATTATATATGACCTAACACGCGGCTAAATGCAAAAAACTAAGTGAATTGGAGTGTAAAGGCCAAAATCGGCCCGAAATGGGCTTCATTTACCCAAAATGTGTTTCAAAGCATATAAGTGGAGTTTAATTGACTCTTATAGTTATATATGTACCTATTGGGACTATATATGACCTAACATGCGGCTAAATGCAAAAAACTAAGTGAATTGGAGTGTAAAGGCTAAAATCGACCCGAAATGGGCTTCATTTACCCAAAGGGTGTTTCAAAGCATATAAGTGGAGTTTAATTGACTCTTATAGTTATATATGTACCTATTAGGACTACATATGACCTAACATGCGGCTAAATGCAAAAACTAAGTGAATTGGAGTGTAAAGGCCAAAATCGGCCGAAATGGCCTTCATTTACCCAAAATGTGTTTCAAAGCATATAAGTGGAGTTTAATTGACTCTTATAGTTATATATGTACCTATTAGGACTACATATGACCTAACATGCGGCTAAATGCAAAAAACTAAGTGAATTGGAGTGTAAAGGCCAAAATCGGCCCGAAATGGCCTTCATTTACCCAAAATGTGTTTCAAAGCATATAAGTGGAGTTTAATTGACTCTTATAGTTATATATGTACCTATTAGGACTATATATGACCTAACACGCGGCTAAATGCAAAAAACTAAGTGAATTGGAGTGTAAAGGCCAAAATCGGCCGAAATGGGCTTCATTTACCCAAAATGTGTTTCAAAGCATATAAGTGGAGTTTAATTGACTCTTATAGTTATATATGTACCTATTGGGACTATATATGACCTAACACGCGGCTAAATGCAAAAAACTAAGTGAATTGGAGTGTAAAGGCTAAAATCGACCCGAAATGGGCTTCATTTACCCAAAGGGTGTTTCAAAGCATATAAGTGGAGTTTAATTGACTCTTATAGTTATATATGTACCTATTAGGACTACATATGACCTAACATGCGGCTAAATGCAAAAAACTAAGTGAATTGGAGTGTAAAGGCCAAAATCGGCTAGAAATGGCCTTCATTTACCCAAAATGTGTTTCAAAGCATATAAGTGGAGTTTAATTGACTCTTATAGTTATATATGTACCTATTGGGACTATATATGACCTAACATGCGGCTAAATGCAAAAAACTAAGTGAATTGGAGTGTAAAGGCCAAAATCAGCCCGAAATGACCTTCATTTACCCAAAATGTGTTTCAAAGCATATAAGTGGAGTTTAATTGACTCTTATAGTTATATATGTACCTATTAGGACTATATATGACCTAACATGCGGCTAAATGCAAAAAACAAAGTGAATTGGAGTGTAAAGGCCAAAATCGGCCCGAAATGTCCTTCATTTACCGAAAATGTGTTTCAAAGCATATAAGTGGAGTTTAATTGACTCTTATAGTTATATATGTACCTATTGGGACTATATATGACCTAACATGCGGCTAAATGCAAAAAACTAAGTCAATTGGACTATATATGACCTAACATGCGGCTAAATATATTTCTGTCTTGTTTTTCGTTCTCTCGCATAATTTTCATAATTCATCTTCATTGGGGGGAAGGGGGAGTGTAGCGGGGGCAGCAAAGTGGGGGGAGTGCAACGGGGGAGGGCTGCGGGGGTCGGTCGGGGGGAGTGCAGCGGGGGCGGCAGTGAGGGGGGAGGGAGTACAGCGGGGGGAGTGCGGGGGAGTGCAAGCAGGGGGGAGGGATGCGGGGGCTGGTCGGGGGGAGTGCAGCAGGGGGGAAGCGGTGAGGGGGGAGTGCGGCGGGGGGGTGCGGGGGGAGTGCAAGGGGGGAGGGCTGCAGGGGCTAGTCGGGGGAGTGCGGCGGGCGGCGGAGGGGGGGAGTACAAGAGGGGGAGTGCGGGGGAGGGGAGGGCAGCAGGGCCGGTCGGGGGAGTGCGGCAGGGAGGGGGCGGCGGGGGGGGAGTGCGGGGGGAGGGTGCGGGGGGTGGTCGGGGGGGAGTGCAAAGCGGGAGGGGGGCGGGGCGGGGGGACGGGGGAGGAGATAGTTCAAGTCACCATTGCCAAAGGAGTTAGTTTTATTGGCTTTTTTTCTTTTTTGGTTTTTTAGTTTTATTTTGTTAATTTTTGTTGTGATTAATTATCAATTGCTAGAAAAAGTGAACATAATATTATTATTAACTTGTTAGTGTTGGTTCAAAACTCTTTTACCAACAGTATCTTATAATCCTAGTTTAATTATAACAATTAAAATCGCAATTCAAAACTCCTTGTGTTTTTTTCCACTAGTGAAAATGCAAAAAGCTTAACTCTTTACATAGCAAAATTTATGACAGAACAACTTAGATAGTACATGATCGCCTTCTATACACTACTGAAATGATTTCATCATCAAGGCAATTGAAGTCCTAAAATAACCACTTAGATGCATAGTAGGCCAAGAAATCCCACAAAAATCATTAACTAACTAATATTCACCAACTTTATGCATGAAACAATCAATCAATGCCAAAAAGATTCAATAAAACCAACACCATGATCCCAAAGGGGCTACAATGCCCATACTAATTCCTCGAACAATCATCTTCAACTAAGGGGAAAAGGGGGATAAATAAGGTTCATCCTCGAACAATCAACTTCGGATAGGATGGTTCTAATTTCTAAAACATAATCGGAAAAAGAATTCTAAGCTAAGTTAATAGAAGGGGGATAAATAGAAGGATGACATGGTCCGAGATTGAGTACCTTATCGAGTCTTATCCTTGGCAATAACGTCAATAAATGCAAGCATCTTTAAGCATCCGATGAAAAAATTCATAAAAGGGAAGAGAAAAATGAGAGGAACAATTAGGTATTTCATGGAACTAAAAAAAGGAAGAATCAATTAACAAATTGACGAACACCTTTAACAAAACGAGATAAAATCGAGAACCAATTGTGATAAAATCGAAACCCCAAAATCATCCATTACCCGATGTTTGTTGAGATAAAAAAAAAGACAGAAATGAGAGTAAATTAGGTGCAATTGCGGCTTATCTTTGGTGTTCAAATCGAAGCAAGGTAGGGAACTAACCGGAGGACCCAAAAGGCTCTTTGGGCGGGATAAGCTTGAGCTTCGCACCATAGTGATAAGTTATATTGCTCAATATGCTCCAGTGGATGGTGTGCAAAAGTGGTGCTGAGTGTTGAAGCAATCTCCAAAAGTGAGTGCAGGATATAGAAAACCACATGTTTGCTTGACTATGTGCCACTTACAAATCAATTCCCTGATAAGCAGGCCATCTAGTTGTAGTTAAATATGAAAAGGAATGTAGAATTTAAAGATATTTCTAGACATTGGTATTTCGTTTAAGAAACTCATATGAAATACAGGTAAAAATCATCTAAATAGAAGATTATTTAATAAGCAAAAAAAGAGTGAAATAATAACCAATGCATGAAGAAACAAAGGCCTAAGCTAAAGAGTGAGTCTAGAAATAGATAAATTTGCATATTCAAGGCATTTGAAGAGTTTATCGCCTTTCCTTGAAAATTTAAGAGATAATCATCTGAACTACATACCTCAAAAACTGTAGTCACTCAAATTTTATCCATATATATTGTACTCAAACTTAGAAGAGATGACAAAATCACATGGATTCTTAATTTTACAGCATTTCTGACTGCATATGTGCAAGGAAAGCTCTATAATTTCATAAATATGTACCACTTGAAATTACAATCAAACCATGATAGACATTCGTGCAGATATGACTTATCAATTTAGCTTAAGCAAGCGGTCAATGAATTCTAATTATAGTAAACTCAGTAAGTATTAAGACGCTTAGGACCCTGATGGTGCATTTTATACCATGATATGAGATTCGGGCCTGGGATTTCTATTACATCATCTCTGGTATATAAATGGGGCCAAAGGGAACACAAAAAAAGTTAGGCTGTTCTATCATGTTCTCTCACTGAATATTTGAATGCTTATCGAAGACAATTTCCATGAACAATCAAAGAAAAGACATACCAACAGCAGAAAACCAGTGGCTTTTTCTTTGGTCATACCTTTGATGGGTCATTTGCTTTGTTACGTGGAGTTCTCTGCTAGGCGAAGATAACCAAAAGGAAAGGAAATAGAAATAAATGTGGCAGCTATTCCACCATATGTAGCATAGAAGGTAGCAGGCGATGTGATCTTCCAGTGACTACAATGGAAAATAAAAGAATCAGTGCAGCAACAATGGTGCACACTAATTGTGCACAGAAACCGAAAATCAAACAAAGCCACCAATAAAATTTCACCAAAGCAAGGATATCATAATCAATAAGGCACTAACCAACTCAGAAAACCAAAAACTATGCATCAATATTCAACCAACAATGCTAAAAAACCAACCGAAAAAAACAAGAAATTTCTTCAAAACACTAACCAAATGAGACTAATTCTCTAGACATCCATCATAAAACCATTAATTCAATACAATCATTTGATCTATTAATCCTCATAAAAGAGACAAAAAATTTAGCAGGCAAAAATAGGAGAAAATAAAGCTATTTGCAGACATGAATGAACGATGAGATAATATGAGCAAAGTCGAACAAAGAAATCTAATATGAGCAAAGCATTATTGTCAACATTTTCGGTGCATTAAGATTGATTATACAAGGAAAAATCAAGAGATCCGAAGCTAAGTATTTACAAAAGAGTGAGATGAGAGAGTGAGAAAACTTATCCCTCTCGTTACGAAAATCCACGTAAAACTTATCTCCACGAGACCTCCTGTTTCCCTAACAACTGAGACATGGACAGGAAATTGCTAAATTGAAATGGACACAAAGCCCTAATAAGCGAGAATTATACAAGATAGAATTTTGAAATACCAACCCGAAATAATTGAAAATTTGGAAATGAGGAGTGCGAAGAGGAGCAAACTTACTCTACAAAATTAGCAACTATAGATCTACAAACAACTAAAAAAAATCAAAAACCGACATCAAAACTCAAAGAAACTAACTCAAACTAAGTAAATGCATGAAAATCGATCAACAACAAGAAAACGCAAAACAACAATCAAAATTTGAGCGAAAAGCAAACAATCGAACGAAAACTACAAGAAAATAGAAAACTTACAATGAATTTAACACATAATAGAGGTGATTTCTTTGGTTCGGCGACGCTCTTTCTCGATGGAGGCGTTGCGAGGCGAGGATGGTGGCGTGGCAACGAAATTAGGGTTGCTAATGTTGTCGGTGGTTGAGTTGGGAAGTGCGAGTTGCAGGGAGGAGGTGAGCAAGTGCGAGTTGCAGGGAGGAGGTGAGCAAGTGCGAGGTCGAAGAGAGCGAGAGGCGAAGTGTGAGGGTGGGTGTGAGGGTGGGTGTGAGGGTGGGTGCTCTTTTCGCTGTTTGGAGGAACGAAAATGTGTGGAGGGAAGTAAAATTAATGAGCGCGCGCGGTTTGTTTTGGCCTTGTGGGGATTAAAAAATAAAAAAAAGGGCTGCGGTTGAGTGGTAAACCGCAGCCCTTCCTTTAAGGGCTGCGGTCGGGCCCTAAACCGCGACCCCTTTATCTAACCAAGGTCTGCGGTTTTGGGCCTGACCGCAGCCCTTAACGGAAGGGCTGCGGTTTTCAACACAAGCGCAGCCCTTTTAAAGCAGCAAATGACAATTTTTCCTCTAGTGTTCACAAACAAGTTGATAGGACTAAAGAAAGTAGAAAGAAATATAACTACCAGTGTTAACCTGGTTGATTACTCATGGGAAAGAGATCAAGAAGGTGATAGTCTATCAGAAATCACACGCTATCAGAAGATGAAGAGGAAGGTGGAGACTCTTCAGGTAGCTCAGATGATTCAGAAGGTCCAGGAGACGGACAAATGGAGAATAATGAAAACACCCCAGGTCAAGAGGAACATAGAGAGAGGCAAATCATGAAGGTTCAAATAGACATCTGGGATCGGGTTCCAATAGACAACTCTTGGTACATGGATTCGGGCGCGACATCTCATATGACTAACTCATCAGGTATTCTTATGCCCTTGTTTAATTTAAGCACTCCTAATCATATTTTAGTTGGTAATGGTCATCGCATTACTATTCTTAGTTGTGGTCAAACATCTCTCCCGACCCCTCACCTTCCTTTAACCCTTCGTGATGTCTTCTTCGCTCCACAAATTATCAAAAATTTAATCTCAGTCCGCAAATTTACAACTGATAATAATGCCTCCGTTGAATTTGATCCTTATGGTTTTTCTGTGAAGGACCTACGCACGGGGAATGTAATAGCGAGATGCAATAGTTCGGGGGAATTGTATCTAGTGACCAGTCAACCATCTACATGTCTAGCCACCGCCCTCACGGCCACCTCATCAACCACCTAGCATAGTCGTCTAGAGATTTAATAAATTGTAATCAGGAGCACAACTCCGATTTTTACGATTCTTGTCAGATAGGCAAACATTTCCGTTTACCGTTTCATGCATCTAATAGTACTACTCATTCTGCGTTTGATATTATTCATGCTGATTTATGGACCTTTCCTATTTGTAGTACTCACGGTCATAAATATTATTTGGTACTGTAATAATGTGGCTCATTTTATGGCCCAAATCTCTCTCTCGTTGGAAGAGGTAAAGGTTTGGATGGAGGATCACCCACTTGAACTCACAACCCTTGTTTTGTTGGACAAGGAGTTTGTTGCTTAATGATATGATTACTTTCCCGTAAAAAAAAAAAAGATGATTTTACTCACTTTGTGTGGACTATTCCTCTCAAATTTAAATCTGAGGTCTATCAAAATTTCCTTCATTTTCGCCAATATGTCCAAACACATTTGAACGTCACATTAAAGCTTTCCAATGTGATCATGGTAGAGAATTTGATAATACCATTTTAAATTATTCTGTGTCCAACATGGCATCATTTTTCGCTTCTCTTGTCCTCACACTTCTTCACAAAATGGGAAAGCTGAACGCATGATTAAAACTTTAAATAATATGTCTCGTACTCTTTTATGTCATGCATCTATTCCTCCTCAATATTGGGTAGAATATCATGAAACGGCCACCTATCTTGTCAATCTCTTGCCTACTAAGACACAAAATAATATTCCTCCTCCTGAAATATTGTTTCAAATTACCCCCTCTTATGATAATATTCGGGTTTTTTGGTGTCTTTGCTTTCCTAATTTAACAGCTACCACTCCTCACAAATTAGCCCCTCGTTCGAACCCGTGCATTTTCCTTGGCTATCCATCCAATCATCGGGGGTATCGATGTCTAGATATTGCCACCAATAAGATCATAATTTCTCGTCATGTCACTTTTGATGAGAATACTTTCCCTTTTACTAATTTGCGAAAATTTGAGCCTGCTGAGTATAACTTCTTAGATGATTCTGGACCTAGCCCTTTAATTTTCCCTTTGTGGAACTCTCCTCCTCACACAGCTGGCCCAGAACCACACCCACCCCCTCCATAAAATAATCCGGCCTAAATTTCCCTATCACGCGCGCTACACCTGACCCAAACCAATCCCCTAACGCGCGTCCCTCAGCAGGCCCAGGCCCACTCCCCTACTCTCTTTCTCGTGTTGCCCCAGCGCCCAACCCAGATTTTTTCACCCCTCCCCGTGCTATGCGCTCCCTGGCCCAGCAGGTTCATCATCCTCGCTATAGCCCACCGCCCCTTCGTGGGCTCCCTGCCGTTCTGCCCACCCGACCCCTGCCCTCCCCACACCCAATGACTACCAGGTCTAAGGCTGGCATAATCCACCCAAATCCCAAATACGACCTCAGTTCAATTGCTACTTCCCCTCCTCTCCATCGCTCTCCACTTCCCAAGTCTCATAAAAATGCTTTGCTTGACCCGAACTGGAATGCGGCGATGCATGATGAATTTGGTGCTTTAATTAATACAGGGACATAGGAATTAGTACCTAGGCCTATGAGGGTGAATATTGTGAATTGCATGTGGATTTATACTCACAAAGAAAATGATAAAGGTGACCTTCAAGGCACAAAGCTCGTCTTGTTTGTGATGGCAGGTCTCAGGAGGTTGGTGTGGATCGTGATGAAACTTTTAGTCTAGTTGTTCGTCCTGCTACTATTCGTACATTGTTGGGGTTAGCTATGGCTCGAAACTGGTCTATTCGTCAACTTGATGTAAAAAAATGACTTTTTACATGGTGACTTACAAGAGACAGTGTATATGCATCAACCCCCCAGTTTTTTTTAATAAGAGATATCCTCATTATGCTTGTCGCCTTCGCAAGACTCTCTATGGTCTCAAACAAGCTCCCCGGGCTTGGTATCAGCGTTTTGCGCATTTTCTTATTTAGATGGGATTTGTTGTTGCTCAGAGTGACAAATCTTTATTCACTTTTCATCAAGGTAATGAAATGACTTATCTTCTTCTATATGTTGATTATATTATATTGTGCACATCTTCTGATGCTTTGCGGGACCGTATCATTGCTCACTTGAAATCTGAAATTTCTATGTCTGATTTGGGGCCACTCAGTTATTTTTTAAGTATTTCAGTTACTCGTACACCTTCCTACATGCTTCTTTATCAGAAAAAGTATGCACAGGAAATATTGGAGCGCGCAGGTATGGAGACTTGTAAGCCTGCAGCGACTCCTGTGTGACATTAACTCTAAGTTTAGTGCAGATTCGGATCCTCCTGTGGCAGATCCGACTCATTATAGCAGTTTAGCAGGTGCTCTGCAGTACCTCACTTTTACTCGTCCAGATAGTGCTTAATTATACAGTACAACAGGTATGCCTTTTTATGCATGATCCCCGGGAAACTCATTATAATGCATTAAAGCACATCCTGCGTTATATTCAGGGAACCATTGATCATGGATTACATTTATATCCTACTACTCAGTTACGTTTGATCACTTATACTAATGCTGATTGGGGCGGGTGTCCTGACACTCGTCGTTCTACTTCTGGTTATTGTTGTTTTCTCGGTAATAACTTCATTTCTTGACAATCTAAGCGTCGGCCTACTCTTTCTAGATCAAGTGATGAGGCAAAATATCGAGGCGTCACAAATGTTGTCGTGGAAGCTTGTTGGTTACATAATCTTCTTTTGGAGTTACATTGTCCTCTCCGACAGGCTACTATTGTTTATTGTGATATTGTGAGTGCTATTTATTTATCTCGTAACCCAGTACAACACCAACGCACCAAACATGTTGAAATGGATATTCATTTTGTTCGGGAAAAGGTTGTCTTGGGTCAGGTACGTGTGTTGCATGTTCCTACAAGATATCAGTTTGCAGACATTTTCACTAAAGGTCTTCCGCGGCAGTTATTCTTGAAGTTTAAGTCCAGTCTCAACATTCACCCCCTCCCGCTCCGACTGTGGGGGTGTGATAGAATATAAATATAGTTAGGATATATTTTGTTCCTAGAATTCTAATATGGATAGGTTTCCTAATCATAATAGGACTATCCTAGGATGTATAACTATAAATATTGATCAATGGTAATCACAACAGTTGAGGAGTTTTCCCAAATCTAGCTGTTTTTGTATTGGTATCTATTTTTTTTTAAGATTAAAATTTTGAATTCATATTCTTTCATTCATGTTTGCAAAATCTTGTCCAACAAAGCAGTAGCAAGATGAGCAAAGCCATCAACCTGACAATAATTATTTATCAATTCGACAACATCGTCTTTCCCTTCAAACTTTATGTCAATCTCAGACAATGGCGAAATTGTAAGGGTCGTAAGCCAAGGTTTTTTTGTTGGTTTCGGAACTAGGCAACTAATTGTTGCAAGTATTGTTGTGGAATGTTGTTTATTTCTTTTTTTGGGTGGATCTATTTTGATTTTGTGTACCATGTAGTTAATTTGGAATAATATTTGGGGTTTTGAATGGGAGTCAAATTGAAAGGTTTGTGCTACATGTGCTCTAGGTTAGGCTGACATATCAAAGTATAAATTTAGGCATTTTAGTCGACTGTTTGTATCTGTATGTTTAAGAATTATGTATGGTTTGCAAAAGCCAAAAAGTAAAGATGGTTGTTAGTGTTAGTTTAAGGTTTACCTGGTCTTAAACAACTTCCAATGGTCAAAGGTGTCAAGTCTTTCACTTAGTCAACTTTTTGCAGCTATGACAGGTTTATTCTGAAACCATTTAAGAGGAGGCTTTGCTTCTACTTCCTCCAATGATGAAGGAATCGAGATTCTTCAGGTTTGTTCTAAAGAAATCATCAGCAAGTGGATGTTGCTGTCAAATCAAGGCCTCCCATTGAGGTCTCTCTTAGTCCCGAAGATTGTGCTACTGTTGCAACAAGTGAGGATGTTTCTTCTTTAGTTTTTTTTTTCTCCTTTTGTCCTTGTTTGCTGGCTTAGTTAACTACGGATTTGGTGCTCATATTTGGTTGTGTTATGACCAATTATTATGATCTACATTCTATGTGGTGTTGTTAGGGACTATTCTACATCTTTTGTGTTTCTTTATGATTATGCCGTATGCTGTAATTCATGGAACCTAGTATTCTTGACTTGAATTTTGGGGAGTACTTGGTCTTGTTATAATTTGAGTACTTCTTCATGCTAGTAAAATAATTTGTTTATATTAAATTTCGTGGGTGGAATGCTATAATGAGAAGTTTCATACTTTTATTGATCTAAATTAGCATGTGGTACTGGAGTTATTCATGAGAAACTTTCCAAGTCTACTACCCTCTATTAACTGGATTGATATTAAAGTCATTAAGCTTTTCTCGGATGAAGTTGCGCTATACATATTTCGTTTCTTTAAACTTCGATTTAGAATGTCAATCTCTAGGAGAAGCTTATGTTTCCAGAGTAAGTCATGGAACAGCAGACAGTGACCATTGTCAAGGCTGGTCAACGTTATTGTCCAAAATCTGCATGTCATGTAAATTCTGAAATATATGATTCCTTTGTTGATCTCTTGTTCACCTAGATTGATTCAGATTAAGACTTCGGTCCCTCCCCGCCTCCCTGTCCTCCCGCCCTTCCCTCTTAACCTCCCTTCCTCTCCCTCCCATCCCCTATCCTCTCTCTGCTCCCCCGGCCTCCCCTCTTCCTCCGTCTCCCTCTCCCCCAGCCAGTCTCTCCCTCTCTCCTCCCCTCGCCTCCCTCTCCCTCTCTCCTCCCTCCGCCTCCCTCCTCCTCCTTCTCCTTCCCCCGCCCGCCAATCTCAGCCTCCACTTTCCTCCCCTCGGCCTCCCCCTCTCTCCCTCTCCTCCTCCCCCGCCTCCCTCTCCCTCTCTCCTCCCTCCGCCTCCCTCCTCCTCCTTCACCTTCCCCCGCCTGCCACTCTCCGCCTCTCTTTCCTCTCAGCCTCTCTCCCTCGACCTCCCCCTCTCTCCCTCTCTTCCTCCCCCGTCTCCCTCTCCTCCCTTTCCTCCTCGCCTCTCTCCCTCGGCCTCCCCCTCTCCTCCTCCCCGCCTCCCTCTTCTCCCTCTTTCCCCTCGCCTCCATCTCCTCCCACTTTCCCTGCCTCCTCCTTCTCCTTCCCCGGCCCGCCCGATCTCCGCCTCCACTTTCCTCTCAGCCTCCCTTTCCTCTCCAGTCTCTCTCCCTCGGCCTCTCCTTCTCACCATCTCCTCCTCCCCGGCCTCCTCTCTCCCTCTCTCCTCCCCTCGCCTCCCTCTCCTTATTTCCTCCCTCAGCCTCCCTCCTCCTCCTTCTCCTTCCCGCTGTTGCCACTCTCAGCCTCCACTTTCCTCCCCGCCTCCCTCTTTCCCTTCGCCTCCCTTTCCTCCCAGCCTCTCTCCCTCGGCCTCCCCTCTCCTCCTCCTCCCCCTGCCTCCCCTCTCCTCCCTCTTTCCCCTCGCCTCCTTCTCCCTCTCACTTTCCCCGCCTCCCTCTCCCTCTCCCCCGCCTTCCTCTCATTCTCTCCTCCCCCGCCTCCCTCCCTTTCTCCTCCCCCTCCTCCTTCCCCGCTTTGCCACTCTCTGCCTCCATTCCCTCTCCTCCCTCTTTTCCCAGTCTCCCTCTCCCCCCCCCCGCCTTCCTCTCTCTCTCACTCCTCCCTGCCTCCCTCCCTTTCTCCTCCCCCTCGTGCGCCACTCTCTGCATTCATTCCCTCTCCTCCCTCTTTCCCCCAACTACCACTCTCTGCCTCCATTCCCTCCCTCCCTCTTTCCCGCCTCCCTCTCCCTTCCCCTCGTCTTCCTCTCACTCTCTCCTCCCTCCCTCCTCTCCTCCCCTTCTCCTCCCCCTCCTTCCCCCGCCCTGCCACTCTCTTGCCTCCATTCCCTCTCCTCCCTCTTTCCCCAGCCTGCCACTCTGTGCCTCCATTCCCTCTCCTCCCTCTTTCCCCTCGCCTCCCTCTCCTCCCTCTTTCCCCCCGCCCCCTCTCCTCCCCCCCTTCCTTCTCTTCCTCTCCCCCCTCCTCCCCGGCCTCCCCTATTCTCCCTCTCCCCTCCCCCCCTCGGCCTCCCCCTCTCTCCTCTCCCTCATTCCTCCCCCGCCTCCCTCCCTCTCCTCTCTCCTCCCCTCTTCCTCAGCCTCCATTTTCCCTCGGCCTCCCCACTTCCTCCCGCCTCTTTCCTTCTCCCCTCCCCGAGCCTCGCTCCCCGCCTCCCTCTCCTCCCTCTTTCCCCTCGCCTCCCCAGACCTCCCTCTCCCTCCTCCCGGCCTCCCTCTCCTCCCTCTTTCCCTCGCCTCCCTCCCATCCTCCCCCGCCTCCTTCTCCTTCCCCCCCTTTCCTACTCTTCCCTCTCCCCTCCTCCCCAGGCCTCCCTCATTCCTACCCCGCCTCCCTCCCTCTCTCCTCCACTCTTCCTCCGCCTCCATTTTCCCTCGACCTCCCCACTCTCTCTCGCCTCTTTCCTTCTCCCTCCCCAGACCTCCCTCTCCTCCCTCTTTCCCCTCGCCTCCCCTCCTTCTCCTCCCCGCCCCCTTCCTTCTCTTCCTCTCCCCTCCTCCCCAGACCTCCCCTATTCTCCATCTCCCTCCTCCCTCGGCCTCCTTCTCCTCCCCTCTCCCCACCGCTACCTCCCTTCCTCTCTCGTCCTCCCGCCTCCCTCTCTCCTCCCTCTTCCTCATCTCCATTTTCCCAGGCATCCCCTCTTCCTCCGCCCTCCCCCGCCTCTCTCTCTTCCCAGGCCTCCCTCTCCCCACCTCCCTCTTCCTCCGCTACCCGTCCCACTCTCCTCCCTCTCTCCCTACATCCCTCTCCTTCCTCTCCCCAGGCCTCCCCTCATTCCCTAGCCTCCCTTCTTCCCTCTCCCTCTTTCCCTCGGCCTCCCCTCTTCGCTCTCCATCTCTCTCTCCCCAGGCCTCCCCTCTTCCCTCGCCTCTCTCCCTCCCCCAGGCCTCTCCTCTTCCCCCGCCTCCCTCTCTCCCCAGGCCTCTCCTCTTTCCCGGCCTCCGTCTCTCCCTCGGCCTCCCATATCCCTCGCCCTCCAGTCCTCCATCCCGCCTCCCTCCTGCTCCCCTGGCCTCCCATCTTCCCTCCCCCTCCTCCCCGGCCTCTCATCTTCCTTCGCCTCCTCTCCCTCGGCCTCCCTCTTCCTCCCCCTCCTCCCCAGGCGTGTCCTCTTCCATCGCCCTCCTCCCTCCCTCGGCCTCCCCTCGCTCTCCCCTCTTCCTCTCCTTTGCCCTCCATCTCGCCTCTCGCCCTCTCACCCTCTTCCTTGCCTCCTTCTCCCTCGGCACGCCACCACCCCCTCCTCCCTCCTCCTCTCCCGCCTCCCTCGCTTTCCCGGCCTCTCCCTCTTCCCCGCCTCCTCGCTTCCCCGACCCTCTCCCTCTTCCCCCGCCTCCTCGCTTCCCCGACCTCTCCCTCTTCCCCCGCCTCTCTCTCTCCCCAGGCCTCCCCTCTTCCCTCGCCTCCTCTCCCCCGGCCTCCCTCTTCCTCCGCGTCCCTCCCGTGCCTCTCTCCGTCTTTCCTCGCCTCTCTCCCTTGCATCCCTCTCCTCTCTCCCTCCCTCCCTCGCCTCCCTCTTCCTCTCCCTCCCTTTTGCCCTCCCTCTCGCCTCTCGCCTCTCGCCCTCTCCCCTGCCTCCTTCTCCCTCGACCTGCCACACTGCCTCTCCTCTTCCCCGCCTCCCTCGCTTCCCCTACCTCTCCTCTTCCCAGCCTCTCTGCTCCCCTAGCCTCCCCTCTTCCCTCGCCTCCTTCTCGCCTGGCCTCCCCTCTTCCTCCGCATCCCTCTCGTGCCTCTCTCCCAGTCTTTCCTCGCCTCTCTCCCTTGCATCCTCTCTCCTCTCTCCTCCCTCCCTCGCCTCCCTCTTCCCTCCCCCCCTTTGCCCTCCCTCTCGCCCTCTCCCCTGCCTCCTTCTCCCTCGGCCTGCCACCCTACCTCCCTCCCTCGCTTCCCCGGCCTCTCCTCTTCCCCCGCGTCCCTCGCTTCCCCGGCCTAGAAAAGCCAAATAATTAAGAATACTAAATCTTTTTAACATTTATTACTTTTAAAACATGATATCGTACTTAGAAGATAGAAGCACATAAAGTGCAGAAACAATTTTTATTTAAAAAAAAAAAGAACTCTGGATTTTTGCAATAAATCAAAATTACAAATACTTTTATTGTCACGATTTGCAAAACTTTGGTCGCCTTATGGGCGGGCGCGGGTGTGTCGTCGTGCACCGCGCCCGGTCCAAAGATAAAATTTCTCCTACTCTCTTCTACACTAAGGTAGTATAATGGAAGTAGGGGTCGTATCCACAGGGAAACAGGGACGAGTTTGTATTCGGCGTGATTCGAAACCTAGATTAAGCTAAGGGCCGAGAAACCTAATAATAATTACAAAGGGGGGTTTCAAGTTGATTTATAACTAAACTACAACTAACTAGCATATAAACAAAATGAGAAATCAATTATAGGAAGATCTTGAATCCGATTAACATTCACTTCAATTCATTATCGATCCTTGAACCTCCACTCTAATTATTTCCATAATTATCTATTGTCGAGAATTAATCTCGTGTTCTCCTTATTCTTAGTTGAATAGCACGATCAGCATGACTATAAAACCCTAACCAAAGGATAACCTAGTCCGATAGCGGCTAAGTTCAATCCAATAGCGAGCAATAAACACGAGAGAACCAACGGACACGCTAACGCCATACAAGCGATAAACATTCAACAGCTTAATTCAATTTCCCCAAGAAATAACCAAGATGATCAGCATCTAAGCTACTCCCTAGTTTGCTACCAATTGATAAAAGAATAAAACAATCCGATTCTATTCTTAAATCTAGCATTAGATTAATTACACAATCAAACTAGTAATATTCCTAGCATAATCATGCAAAAATCATAGAAAGCAAGCATAGAAATTAAACCATAATCAAAGAAACTAAATAGAGAGGAAAGATCTCACAATAATGCTTGAAGCTCCATATTAATCTCGTTCAAGAACGGTTCAAGCTACAATCGGCATAGCATAAGCCAATCCCATAATTGAAATCTACAAAAACTAAACTAGAAAATAAAAACTAAAAGAGAAGACAACAAGAGAGGAGTGGAGTTTTGGAGACTCCCTCTCCTTGTGGGCTCGCTGCCCCCAAGGTCCAAAAACAAGCTTTAGTATTTATACTAAAGCTCCAAAATCGGCCGACATTTAGACCGAGCCTAGGGGTCGCGAGGTGCGAGTCCGGTCGCACCTCGCGAAGGGTGTTCGCCTTCCAAAATGAGGCGAAGCCCGGCGCCAAACCAAGCAGGTCGCACCGTGCGAGAATGCTCGCGAGGTGCGAGCAAGAAGGTCGCGAGGTGCGACCATGCTCGCGAGGTGCGAGCGCTGCTTTGGGGCGACCTTGGCTCCGGCCAGGGGCGAGCATGCTGGGCGCGCGCAAGGCTTGCGGTAGCTTGCTGCGATGGGCGAGCTTGGCGTGCTGGGGCTGCTTGGTTGCGGCGATGATGTTGTGATGGGCGATGCTGCTGGGCCTCGCTGGGCTGGCATGGTTCGCGAGGCAAGCAATGCGGTAGTTGAGCGTTGGGTGTGCGGTGTTGAGCTTGCACGCGAGAGCTGGGCTTGGTGATGATGTTTAGCTTGCGGTGATGCTTGGGCTTTGCTCGGCTCAAATGCACTTCACCTTGGAAGCTCGGAATACATGACGTTAACTCAAATAATCTCGCACAGCTCCGAACTTCCGCTAAGGGCTAAATAAAACACAAATGTTAACAATTACAATCAAACCCTTAGCTAAGTGCACCCAAAGTTACGTAAATACTACGTGTAACTTGAGCGTATCAAATACCCCCACACTTGAACTTTACTCGACCTCGAGTAAACTCAAAATGAGGATCACCAAATAAATCATCACCCAAGCTAACGACACCAACCTACACTCCCCATCAACTACACCATTATTATCACATCTTAACAAAATACGCTCAAATCCTAAACGTAAGGGATGATGATTCCCCCACACTTAGATTCAAGCTACTATCATAAATAAAGACGTGACAACAATAATCACCAAACGACAACCAAAATGTGAGCTCAAATCCTGAAGGATCTCAAAGGAGTTGAACCCACTCCAACGCCACAATCAAAATGACAACTCGCCTAAAACCTCAAAAGAAAAACTAAAACTAAAACAACTAACTTAAAATAGCAAGCCATGGAACAAAGACAAAAAGGGATAAATTCCATGCTTACTCCCAAAAACAAACAATTAACCAAAAGAATGTGAAAGCCAAAATAAATCTTCACAAAATCTAGGATGAAATAAACAAACCAACCCGAAAACGCTTTCAACCTTATGACACCATCTCCGGCAAATGAGTTTTCAAAGTGTATAATTCTCTCTTAATCTCTCATTTTGCCTAGGAGCCCTTTCGGGTTTTCATCCTAGCTTCACACATTTCTTTTTGGTTGCATCTCACCATCTTACCCGCTCAATATAAGCCACTTTTTTGCATAGGTTGCCCTTTCGGGTTTTCAACCTATCCGGGCCCCCATTTTTGCCTGAGTCGCCCACCCTTGTGGGTTTTCAACTCAGCGGGTTTCATTTCATCACTTTTTTTTTATATATTTTTTTTTTTTCATTTTTTTTTTCATTTTTTTTTTTCAAATTGAAAGTAATATATACAACATAGATATACAACATAGATACATGAGAATGAGAATACCCTCCCCCCTACTTAAACTACACATTGTCCTCAATGTGTCGATAATTAAAAGAAAAAGTATACTAAAAATAGGGGGGAAAATTTGAAAATCGGGTAAATCGAAGATCGAATGCTCAAAACTCATGAAAAGCAATCCGTCAAACTCAAATTTCTTAACAACACCAACTCAAATCTCATAACTCAACTCACAGCCCTCTCCCTCGCATCACTCAAACAAATGACAAGTTCAAAAGTTTTGAATTCTTGAAATTTGCACCTAGCTTAAGAGATCGAAAAGATACATTAACAATCTCAATCCTCTAGTGTTACCAACTCCTAGCTATTGAAGTCCTCCCAACGGATTTTCTTTTGTGGATTTTGGTTACAAGCGGATTAAAATGTGTTGTTGTTCGTTTTAGTAAGTGTGGACGGTGGGTGGAAGAAAATTTGTTGTGGTGGTGGAAATTTGATGAAAAATAAAGGAAAAGAAAGAAAATAAAAGGGGTCTCGGGTTGCCTCCCGAGAAGCGCTGTTGTTTAAAGTCGTGAGCTCGACTTAATACCTTAAGCTTAATCGTTGGGATGTGCTCCATGTATGACAGTAGTGGTTCCATGTCAATCTCCACTTCAAGTACCTGCAAAATTGATTGAGAAGAACTCTTGCAATGCATCGTTAATACCTAGCTTACTACAACATGGTTGAGCATATAACATCAGATTATATCCCAAAACCTAGCATTAAGTCAACAACAAACATCAACTAGTAGTACTCCTAGCTAATCCAAGTCATGACCATTAATATGAATGTGTAAAGCTAGACAATAACCAAGCAATAAACCGTCAAAAGCTTCAATCAACCATCCCCAAGAGAGTGGCCAACCAAAAACAAAGAGCACAAGCAATACCATCCAAAAATCACACTAAATACAAACAAGTAACACCGTTTCCCCGGCAACGGCGCCAAAATTTGGGCGGGCGCGGGTGTGTCGTCGTGCACCGCGCCCGGTCCAAAGATAAAATTTCTCCTACTCTCTTCTACACTAAGGTAGTATAATGGAAGTAGGGGTCGTATCCACAGGGAAACAGGGACGAGTTTGTATTCGGCGTGATTCGAAACCTAGATTAAGCTAAGGGTCGAGAAACCTAATAATAATTACAAAGGGGGGTTTCAAGTTGATTTATAACTAAACTACAACTAACTAGCATATAAACAAAATGAGAAATCAATTATAGGAAGATCTTGAATCCGATTAACATTCACTTCAATTCATTATCGATCCTTGAACCTCCACTCTAATTATTTCCATAATTATCTATTGTCGAGAATTAATCTCGTGTTCTCCTTATTCTTAGTTGAATAGCACGATCAGCATGACTATAAAACCCTAACCAAAGGATAACCTAGTCCGATAGCGGCTAAGTTCAATCCAATAGCAAAGAATAAACACGAGAGAACCAACGGACACTGCTAACGCCATACAAGCGATAAACATTCAACAGTTAATTCAATTTCCCCAAGAAATAACCAAGATGATCAGCATCTAAGCTACTCCCTAGTTTGCTACCAATTGATAAAAGAATAAAACAATCCGATTCTATTCTTAAATCTAGCATTAGATTAATTACACAATCAAACTAGTAATATTCCTAGCATAATCATGCAAAAATCATAGAAAGCAAGCATAGAAATTAAACCATAATCAAAGAAACTAAATAGAGAGGAAAGATCTCACAATAATGCTTGAAGCTCCATATTAATCTCGTTCAAGAACGGTTCAAGCTACAATCGGCATAGCATAAGCCAATCCCATAATTGAAATCTACAAAAACTAAACTAGAAAATAAAAACTAAAAGAGAAGACAACAAGAGAGGAGTGGAGTTTTGGAGACTCCCTCTCCTTGTGGCTGCTGCCCCCAAGGTCCAAAAACAAGCTTTAGTATTTATACTAAAGCTCCAAAATCAGCCGACATTTAGACCGACCTAGGGGTCGCGAGGTGCGAGTCTGGTCGCACCTCGCGAAGGGTGTTCTGCCTTCCAAAATGAGCTGAAGCCCAGCGCCAAACCAAGCAGGTCGCACCGTGCGAGAATGCTCGCGAGGTGCGAGCAAGAAGGTCGCGAGGTGCGACCATGCTCGCGAGGTGCGAGCGCTTGCTGGGCAGCCTTGGCTCCAGCGCTGGGCGAGCATGCTGGGCGCGCGCAAGGCTTGCGGTAGCTTGCTGCGATGGGCGAGCTTGGCGTGCTGGGGCTGCTTGGTTGCGGCGATGATGTTGTGATGGGCGATGCTGCTGGGCCTCGCTGGGCTGGCATGGTTCGCGAGGCAAGCAATGCGGTAGTTGAGCGTTGGGTGTGCGGTGTTGAGCTTGCACGCGAGAGCTGGGCTTGGTGATGATGTTTAGCTTGCGGTGATGCTTGGGCTTTGCTCGGCTCAAATGCACTTCACCTTGGAAGCTCGGAATACATGACGTTAACTCAAATAATCTCGCACAGCTCCGAACTTCCGCTAAGGGCTAAATAAAACACAAATGTTAACAATTACAATCAAACCCTTAGCTAAGTGCACCCAAAGTTACGTAAATACTACGTGTAACTTGAGCGTATCACCTTATCTTAAATTACATTGTAAGTATCGTCACATTTATCTTGAGTGACACTTTTTCCGTATGAGTAGACTTTTATAATATTTCGCCTTATCTCGAAAGTATTTACATTGTATACATATTGTTATAATATCTTGAAAATATATACATATTTGGTAACAGTATTGTCTATAATTACTAGCATTATGTGTTTTGTAATATATCAGCATCAACGATCACAAAAAGTTGTATGAAAACAAAATAGGGAGTAGCATTTGTTGGGCCCAGACTTTTCACTATTGGCTACAAGGTGATTGTTTTGCAAATTAGAAGATATGTGCTGGCAGTTGTCAAATGATAAGAATGGAGCTTGTACCAAGGGGCTCACAAGTAGTTGGTTGCGAGAAATAAGGGAGCGGTTGAATATATCCAGCGCATGACCTATATTGGTGGAGAGGTGGCAACGGGTCTTTGGGGTATTTTTTAGGGATAGACATATATATAAGCAATTGATGTACTCTAGTTTGATTCATTCAACTGCACTCTCATAGCTCATATTGTATCTCTCTCTCTAGCCTCTACTCAATCTCAATACTCCGTAGCTAGTATCCCTTCTCTCTCCATTAATTCTTTACAAAGTTACTGTGATAAATATTGTACTCAAGTGCCAGCATTGACGGCGGTATCTTCATAGTGGATTGGTGATCAAGAGTATCACCCGCGGTTTTTCCCATCATTTGGGTTTTCCGCGTCAACAATTGTTTGCGTTCTTAATCTTTTATTTATATTCTTATTGTTCGTTAATTATTTCATATTTAACTTTGTATATTGTTCTTGTTGTTGGCTCCCCAATACCTTTTACGTACTTGGTACAAAATCGGCATAAACAATTTGGCGCCCACCGTGGGGCCCACAGCAAGATCTCTATACATCGTTCATCACTTTCTTTTTGCTACTATTTCGTTTGTGCCTTCTCTTTTTTCTGTGTTTGCAATGACAGGAGATTGGGTAACCACTCAAGAAGTCATAGACGAACTCAACCGTGTCAAGGCTGCTAATGGCTGAATTGCAGAATAGCTATGTCGCATCATGCATGGAGAATCAAAGCCTGAAATCTGCTCAAAAGTCCAAAGGCTCTAAGCGCCGCAACATTGGCGATGTCTCCAAAATGCCTGGCCTGGACGGAGGCCTATTCGAAACTCCTGTGGACCACAACATTCCTGCCCACGGCAATGATTCAGATGGAGATGCTGACGCCGACATCATTGGAGACCAGGCCAAGGGGCAACCGCGTTCCGTCGCCGACGATCCCATCCAACAGCGTCTTCAGCGGCTCGAAGACATGATCGCCAGGATCCCCGGCGTCCCACGCCCTATGGAGAAAGCGACGTCGAACAGTTATGCGGACTCACCTTTTGTTGATTTTATTGCCATGGTCGAGGTTCCAAAGCGGTTCTCCGTCCCAACCATGAAGATGTACGAGGCACTACAGATCCAGATGACCATGTCGCTCAATACAAACAACGGATGATCACGATCTCAATTCCTCGTAGCATAGGCGAGGTATGCATGTGCAAGGGATTCGGATCGACGTTGACTGGACCAGCCCTGCAGTGGTTCATCCACCTTGGCAACGACACTATCTCTTCCTTTGCTCAATTGATTAATATTTTTAATTTATAGTTTGCTAGCAGTCGTAAGATGGAAAAACGGGCTAGTGACTTACATAGAATCGTGCAGAAATCTGATGAATCCTTGAAAGAATTTGTTCACAGGTTCAACAGGGAAAAGGTGTCGATTCCAAATTGCGACGTTAAGACGGCGATTGAAGCTTTCCGACGGGGACTGGATGAAGACTCAGATTTGTACAAAGAACTTACCAAGTATCCCTGTCCAATGTTCGAGGATGCTCAAGCCAAAGCCTTGGCCCAGATCCGGTTGGAGGAAGACATGCAGTCAAGAAAGGAATTCCATGACGTCGACAGCAGGAAATCGACGCCAAACAAAGAAAGTTCGTGGCGTCCAAAGCCTTATGATCGTCCACAATAGGTTCATAGCGTCCGTCAGACTCATCAAGCCAACGACTGGAAAAATGATCCTAGTTGGACGTCGTCCAAAAAGTGATACCGACGTCAACAAAATCTCTGCGACGGCGACGGTCAGTTGAACGTCGTCAATTATTTCATATCTCAAGGAGGGTAAGCACGTTCCCTGAAGTTAGAACGTCGTCCATCTAAAACTCTATCACTCTTAATCGTATTATGTTGACAACAAAAGGGACGCCACTACATGTAAGTAACCAACAAGTTAAATTGAGTTATTCCATTTCATTTTATTCTCAACATATTCGATTTCCTTCGTATTTTAAGCATTTTTTTTATACTGACTTGAGCGTCGGAGGACTGTTGGCCTCGCCAACGACCATCTCACCTTTGTTATATGAAGATAGGCATAGGGGACGAGGATTCGTCGACAACCAACACTGAGACAACCGAACACCACAATGTTCACTTTCACCTGACGCCAACATCAGCGTCGACGGCGACATCATAGATGACGTCGACCTTTATTATGACGGCGACAGTTTTAAGCTGGGGCATCAAGGTTTGACGGCGTTCAGGTGAACACAAAATGACTTCTATACACAAAGGGACACACACCTTAAGAAGTCATCACAACAACATACAAAACACCACGCGCAATTAATTAGAAGAGGCAATTTAGCCCTTCGTAGCAATTAATACTGCAAGGGGTTTCAAACATCAAAGGTACCTACACACATACATACACACATTCATACAAACATAAGGGCACTACACTTGACGACATATCCTGGATGACAACGTTTAGTTTTAAAACTAAACCTCTAGTCACAATGGAAAAGTTATATACATACGTACATACATACTTACAAACATACATTTGCATAACACACAGCAAAGCTTATACAATGACTTTTATACACAAAAGCTAACACTGAAAACTAGTTTGTCTCCATGGCATCTTTGTCCTCTACAATAGGGGCAGATTCAGCAGTTGTCGCCGTCTCAGCAGCGGTAGCGACGCCGTCAGGAAGCAGGTCGTCGAGAGTTTCAAAAACAGCAAGGAATTTATGGACGTCGTCTTCTGGAGTCCATGACGCCGTCTGACCTTCCATGTATTGCTTCATCAGCCTCGCCTTGGTTTTCCAAGTGTAAAGGCTGGCGGTGTCGGATGACAGCGGCAGTAGTTATCGCCGCAGCAGTGATGACGGCAGACGACATGATGTTCTCTGATGACAGCGCATAAAAATAAGGAAGAGAACTAAGTAAAGACAGAGTGACGGCGTCCGAAATGAACAAACAACGTACCTGAAGCCATATAAGGGGAGGAGGCGTGTGCAGATATACAAAAGATGGAGAAGTCTTGGGGCGTATAATTATTGCCACTTCCCCAAGCAGTTGAGCAAGTGTCATCAATTAGGGGCAATTGTTGGGCCCAGACTTTTCACTATTGGCGGCAAGGTGATTGTTTTGGAAATTAGAAGATATGTGCTGGGAGTTGTCAAATGATAAGAATGGAGCTTGTACCAAAGGGCTCACAAGTAGTTGGTTGCGAGAAATAAGGGAGCGGTTGAATATATCCAGTGCATGACCTATATTGGTGGAGAGGTGGCAACGGGTCTTTGGGGTATTTTTTAGGGATAGACATATATATAAGCAATTGATGTACTCTAGTTTGATTCATTCAACTGCACTCTCATAGCTCATATTGTATCTCTCTCTCTAGCCTCTACTCAATCTCAATACTCCGTAGCTAGTATTCCTTCTCTCTCCATTAATTCTTTACAAAGTTACTGTGATAAATATTGTACTCAAGTGCCAGCATTGACGGCGGCATCTTCATAGTGAATTGGTGATCAAGAGTATCACACGCGGTTTTTCCCATCATTTGGGTTTTCCGCGTCAACAATTGTTTGCGTTCTTAATCTTTTATTTATATTCTTATTGTTCGTTAATTATTTCATATTTAACTTTGTATATTGTTCGTGTTGTTGGCTCCCCAATACCTTTTGCGTACTTGGTACAAAATCGGCATAAACAGCATTAACTCTTGAGTGCATGGCTTTAAGGCAAGCTAAGCTAAATCATGGAATTAAAAAGGGATTTAACATACCCAAACATCAAGATACTATGGGCAGTAAAGATGATGCATGTTTAAGCCAGTTATCCCAAATGTTCCCAATTAAACCCCCAGATTTCCAACATCAAATTTCTAATATTTTTGGTAAGTCATGCAATTGATGATTAAAAATAAAGCTCATTTAAGGTATTTCATTATTCCATGCAAAAGAACACCAATGTAGATCATAATCCAACTTCAGTTGCATTTCACATGAATTCAAACTGAACTTATTGAACGGTTAAACCTAACTGGACCTAATTTCACTTATTGGACTTGATCAGCCCCTAAAACTTATTTTATTAAGGTAAAGAGAACACTTTCTACATCCCTGGTTACATTTAATCAAGTTTTTGCTTTAAGGACTAAGTTTTTGTAAAAGATACTAAGTTTTAGATTTGATGGCACTATGTTTTTGCATTTTTTGCTCATGTGAGTTAAATCAAAGTTAAGCCATCGGAAACTTAACCACGGTACTCTAAGGGTGAAAAAAGAACTTAGAGACCCCAATTAGTGAAAAATACCCAATTAGTGAAAAAATGATTTTAGAGCAACTTACCTAAATTGGGAGCAACAAAGATAAGTGTGAAATCGTCTTCGTTGAAAGCCATAAATGGAGGAAGCAAAAAGTGAGTTTGAATTAACAAAAGTCTGACCTTTGGGAAGCTTCTTGAATAGAGGAGAGTAAAAGAAAGTGAAACTTGATATTTGCAATTTGATCAATTCCCGACGCAAATAACAACCAAAGCAATGATAACCCTAGGTATTAAGTTTTTAACTCAAGGTACTAAGTTTTTAACGCCAACTAATTAAAATATAACGTGAAGAGTAGTCATAGTACTCTAAGGGTGAAAAAAAAACTTAGAGTCCCCAATTGGTGAAAAATACCAAAACTTAGGGCTTGTATTTATGCTTAACTCATCAAATTGGTAACAGTTAATATGTGTTTTAGTCCACGAACATAACCCTACTATAATTTTCAAGTATTCTACATAAGACGTAACAAGACCCGAGGTAATACAGCCAGTTCACATCTACGAAGAAAATTAATGCCAAATATTAAATCAGATCTTATGATAAAACCAAATGCTGCTAAAGTTAGCTAAAATCCAAATATTTGTAATAACTTTCAAGCCTATCTCAAAAGTTAAGTATCTGGAATCTCATAGGGTAAAAAGAAAATCAAAGTCATTAAAAAGTTGACGTATTGAAACCCTATCAAAATCCAGGATATGCTTATTAGCTTCTTTTCTATACTGAACATATTAATTTAGCCCAAAGGACAACTTACCTGCAACTTTAAAGACGATTGTTCCAGTTTATCCAAGTTCTTGGAATGCAATTTGTGTTTTTCTAGTACAGTTTTCATACTTCATTGCAACAAAAAAAAAAGTAATCGTCAATCTATCATATAGGACATCAATATAAGAAGCACGCAAGGGTAACAATCAACATGTTCAGTAGATATTAGCTTGCAGGCCCTCCTTATTGTCTCAGGCTATGTTACCTGGACAGCTGGACTCGACTAGAAGTGTCGGAAATGGGTACGGATCCGAGTGTCCGGTACGACACTTCCAAAAAATCAGGACACGGGGACTCTGTCCGGAATTTGGACACGAGTACGGGTATGCGAAATTAATAATTTACAATATAAAATTTAATAATTAATATTACTTATAATAGCTTGTAAAATGGCTGGGTTGAAGAATGAAGACACAATAGAATAAGATTAGGGAGACTAAGGCTCTGTTCTTTTGGACTGAATAAGTCTGAACTGAACTGAACTGAAATGAATAAGTCTGAACTGAACTAAACTGAACTGAATAAGTCTGAACATAATTGAACTGGTCTGAACTGAACTGATCTGATCTAAACTAAACTGAATTGAGTATTTTTAATAATTACAAGTAGAATAATATTTTTATCATCATTGATAATAATAATAATTAATAATATTAATGTTAATGATAATGATAATAATAATATTAATACTAATACTAATAATATGCATAATAATAATATTCTTATGAATTGAGTAATATTAATAATAATATTAATACTAATACTAATAATATGCATAATAATAATATTCTTATGAATTGAGTAATATTAATAATAATAATAATAATATTAATACTGATAATATGCTACTTTGTTTAAACTTATTTATTTGGAGTTCTTCACCCACCAAAAAGTAATACTGCCTCCGTTTCCAAAAGTTCTTCCTACTTTAACCAAGTTCCTCTCACAAAACTATTCAAAATAGGAACAAAATAAATCGGAGGGAGTATTACTTTTCTATCTTTCGATTCTTTCAACAATAATAATAATACGGTTATTTCACCATATACCCCTGACAAATCAAGAAATTCACCATATACCCTCAATGTTTCAAAAATTCACCATATACCCCTAAGTTTCCGAAAATGTTCACCAAACACCCTTTTTCTAACGGACGTTAGGTTGCCGTTAATGTTATTTACAATATTGCCATCATTAACCCCTAATCCCTAATTCTAATCCTAATACTAACCCTAATTCTAACCCTACCCAAACCCTAACCCATCCTCCCCTCCCCCAAACCCTAACCCACACACCCCACCACCACCCCCCTCCCCTCCACCCCCACCCAGCCCCCCCCCCTCCCCTCCACTCCACCACCGCAGCCCCTCCCCCACCCCCACCCCCTCCACCACCGCCGCCCATCCCCACTGCCCTTCCCCAGTCGACTCCCCTCCCCTCCCCCCTCCCCTTCCCCGTCGCTGCTCCCCTCTCCCCTCCCCCTTCCCGTCGCTGCCGCCCCCTCCCCCTCCCCACCTCCCCACCCCTCCCCAGTCGATTTCCCCCTTCCCCGCTTGAATCGGGTTAGAATTGAAACCCACCCCCACCCCTCCCCGTAGAATTCGAAACCCCTCCGCCCGAATGAATTAGGCTCGATTTCTAGGGTGGCTCGATTTTTAGGGTGGCTCGATTTCGAATGGTGGAGATGGTGGTTCGAATGGTGGAGAGAGAGAGAGAGCACGTTCGAATGGTTCGAATTAGGCTCGAATTCTAGGTTGCTCGATTTACGGGCGTGGGTTGGTTCGAATGGTGGTCCCGGGCCGGCGAGGGGGAGGGCGGGCGGCGGCGGAGGGGGGGGGGAGGGATGGGGGCTGCGACGGGGTAGGGGTGGGGAGGGATGGGGCTGCGACGAGGGGAATGGTGGGGGCCGCGACGGGGGAGGGGAGGGGGTGGCGGTGGGGCCGCAACGGGGGAGGGGAAGGGGGGTGGTGGAGGAGGAGAGGGGGGGGGGGTGGGGGGTGAGCTTAGGGTTTAGGGAGGGGGCTGGGCTTAGGGTTAAGGATTAGGGTTTAGATTTTAGGGTTAGGATTTAGATTAGGGTTAAAGTTAGGGTTAGGGGATAATGGTGGCATAATCGTAAATAAAACTAACGGCGAGTTAACATCCGTTAGCAAAAAGGGTACATGGTGCACATTTTCGGAAACTTAGGGGTATATGGTGAATTTTTGAAACATTGAGGGTGTATGGTGAATTTCTTGATTTGTCGGGGGTATATGGTGAAAAAACCGATAATAATAATATAAATAAAAATAATAAGTTGAACTGAACAGAAATGAATAAGTCTGAACTGATCTGAACTGAACTGAACTGAAATAGTCTGAACTGAACTGAACTGATCTGAACTGAAATGAATTTCTATTTATTCAATCTAAAAGAACAGAGCCTAAGGGTATTTTCAACTTTTCGTCTTTAAGAATTAAGTATGGGTAGTTTAGTTGACTAAGGAAGACCGAAGGAAAAGCTTCTTGGTTCCCTCAAAAAAGAAAAGTTTTTTAGCCCACAGAACCTATTTATCATGATTCAACAGCAAATTTTCAGATCCAACAACTAGGATTTAGCGCCGTGTCCGAGTGCAAATTGAAGGATCCGACTCGTATGTCATACCCGAGTCGGTGTCGTGTCGTACCGACCCGGGTATTTGGCGAATTTTGCCGAGTCCAGGTAACAGAGGTCTCAGGGCTCCGCATGGCTATAATCGTGATACAACAAATGCATAGTCAGTAAATTTATAGAATGGCAAGTAACGCAAAATCTAGTGGATGTCGCACAATCCCAGCCTTTCCCACAATAAGGTTGAGCAACGAGTTAGGTTGTTAGGACTAGCTACTCAGATAAGCGCAAACGAAGCAATGGTCAATATAACCAATACTTCGCTTGTTAATTGACTGGTGGCAAGAAAAAGCTTAACTTGGTTTGTTAGACTTGATTAAATGATCCTAATTGCTGAATGTTCCTCAAAGTATTCTAAACTCTAGAATCTTCTCTTTACAATACAAAAATGCAAGAAAGACACTTTTTTCCTCCAGAGACAAAGCAGCAACATTTGAAGGAGCAACAAGCAAGATAGGATATTTATAAACACCATTAAGGGTTAATTGATAGGTGTAAAGAGAAAGAAGTAGAACAAGAGGACACATAAAGAACAAGAAACGGAAGGAGGTGTAAATAAAAAATTAAAATGAGGATATAAAAATTAAATAAAACTTCTCTGATTTGATAATTTTTCAGAACTGACAATGAACTGTTTCATGTATGCATGCTGCAACACATACAAGATGCAAGACTTTAGATATAGATATCAATTAACCATTCGAAAAATACGTCAGAAATTAAACTTACCATACGCAATATTGATGGTTGTTTCCATTTTATCCCCACCCATATCTTTATTCCATAAAGTCTCCATACAAGCAGGTACTCCTTGAAGCTTATCTTCAATAGAAGTGCAGCCAATCAAAATATGATCCTTTTCGATGAGGTCAGCCACCTGTACAGCTCAAGAATCAGAGCAATCACTCTGACTCGTTAACTAATTGAATACCCACGATGCAGAGAGCAAAGAACGAAAACAGAAAAAATACAATTTACACAGAGAGGTCAGAGAATGTAAGCTACTACAAAACCTCTCTCTTACTGTGATGCAGGATCTGCTACCATTCGTACTTATGACAGCAAATCACATGGACCCAAACCAGAAAGACAATAACCAGGCGAGTAACAATGCATAACAGAAGTGACACCATCTTAAAAGAAATTCAAGTCTACCAACCAACCCAAACCCCCAAAACAGGAACCAGATGAAAGCAGCACCAAACAACGAGTTTGATTGAAGTTATGCAAAGAACATTATAAAAAAATTTACAACATGTAACATCACATTTAGATAAACCAGAAAGGATTGAGTAGTAATGTATAACCAGAGTTGTAACATCTGGAAAAAAAAGTACAGTCAGCTACTAACCCAACCCGCACCCAAAACTGGAGGACTCAAAACTGATATGAAAAAAAAATGACCCAATCTGTACTGACATGGCCCAAGGATAAGTATGACCACATTTGATCAAATTTCAAAAGAAAAACCATGAAGATATGACAATAAAAAAGACAATAAATTAATTGACCATAGACCTGAATTGAACGGACTCAATGAGATCCAACCTGAAAATAAACTGACCCCGAAGAAAATGACCTGTTTCCACCTCTATACCACAATCTATACTGAACTAGAAAAGACCTCAGCAACCATAAGAATATCAGTAAGATAACACACGAGAAACGATATGCGAAAGGAATGATTTAGAACCTGAACTCGAAAGGAATGATGTATCCCTTAAAAATGATCTAGAACCCCAAGAAAATGGACTGAAGTCAATACACTAAGCATGTCATTACAGCCACTAACAGACAGGAATTGCATTTTGTGATTTTCTTGACATAACAGAGACTCAATTATTTTATAGAAAAATTTTAGGGAAATTCCTTTTATACATTATTAATTTACTCAATTTTATTATATCTTACTCCTTCCATCCCCCAAAGAATTTCCAATTTGATTTTTCCTAACTCAAACTTCATAAAGTTAGACATTCGTCCAATGTTCCTTCAAGTACCAAGTAAAAGTATATTTGATCTATAAAACGCCACTGAGAAGCAGCACAAGTTAAAGATATGAGCATAGGAAAAATTACAAGAAATTAGTTTCAATGTAAAGATTAGAACAGATCAGGTTCATTGGATCATAAAAACAAGTTGTTCAGACTCATCATTCTATACCTGCCTATGGATCCGATGAGACACATCATAAATAAAGTAGCAAACAGAGCAAGAATAAGTTTTGCAAGCTTCCTTTGCAAGGTACTTGTCTTTGACGGAACATTCATTGTATTCATCATAACCTGTCAATTAGACCAATCACCAGAGTTACACATAACACATAGCAACAGACAGGACATAATACATAATCTAACACGAAAAAGGAAGAACAAGCAGCTGCAGTAAAAGTAATTTGAAATTTTAGATTCAATAAACTTCTATTACGATACATCCAAATTTAGAATATTAAAGTATGGTTGAAAATATCTGCCTAGATTCTAAGCACATGTGGCGCAATCACATACCTTAGTCTCATGCCCAGTATATGTCACAGCACCAACAATGTACTCTGTATTTCTCAGACTGCAACCTTAGCATAATCAAACAGAAAAGAGTCAGTGTTGTCACCATTAGGAGAAGAAAAGGACAACATGTTCCACCATAAATCGTTAGAAAGACAGTTGCACAGACATCCCTTCTTCACTGCTTATATTTTAAGGCATTGGACATAGAGACTTTATCATACAAGAATTATGATCAAGAGATTAAGCCATACTCTCAGCAAAAGATGGTTCGGCGAAAGGGGTAAATTCTGCTTCTGAATAATGAGGGTTGCCAATGGAAGTATACAAGGAATTATTATGTTGTTCACATTGTTCTTCACCTGATACATGTAAACTAATGACCTGGTAAGAAAGGCAAGGCAAAGCTTACACACAAGACTAAAAGCAGCATAACCTATTTGTCAAATCTGTTTTCCAAACCCACCCCCATCCCCACCCCCTCTCCCTACCCACAAAAAAGGAGCAAGAAAAAAGCAGAATTAGAGTAAGCTTGATCATCATCACTGTAGATTCCTTTAAGAAAATAACAATTACACAGACAAAACATAAGAAATTACGAAATTCCTAAGAAAAATTAATCATTAACTATCTCAAATTCATTATAAAGTCATGGTATTCTTGATTGTCCATGGTGGAGCAAGAATTAATGACAGAATGGAGGAATATCCTCTGTGTTTCACAAAACAAGAACAAGAGTTCATATTCTTCAATCTCTTCCATTAATTCATATAATATTTATGACAAATTAATAATAACTCGTAAATAATACTAGCTTAGTGAGAAATTAATTCGTAAACTGATTTTCTTTGTGCAATGTACAATTACAGTTCTAATAGTAGGAATTGGCATATAATACCCAAACTGAGCGACAAATAAATAAATGTTATCAATCAATCTCTATTTGCTTTTTATTTGATAATTCATAAATCATAACCTTCTCTAACCTCTCTATTTCTAGATAATTCGAATCTGATTTTTTTCCAAACTAATTTTTCTTTGTAAAGTTCTGGAATTTAACCCCTTTTTACATGGCAGACCTTGCAAATTCTGCTTCGCTTGAGTCTGCATCAAACCAGTCTCAATTGGAAAAACCAAAGGCAGAGTATAAGTCTAAAAAATGGGTCCAAGACGATGAACACCTAAAAAGAAAAAAGAAACAGATAAAACACACCTTTCCTGCAAGTGTAATTCTTCCACAAGTAGGAGTCTGAGGATCCTTTTCCCCACAAGTCCCAATTAGGTATTCGCTAATTGCCAATGATGATCGTTGATCCTTGGAGAGCATAAGCGGCATAAGGTTCAAGAGTTGTCAAGTAGAAGTCCGGTATACCTGCAGCCCATCAGTAAAGGAAATCACATTCCTAAATCAAACATCATAGAGAGGGAGACGAGATGAGGGAAGCTGGGAGAATTAATGTACCCAAAAGGTGCACCTCCTAAATCTGCTGCAATGTACTGCAAGAAATACGAAGCGAGCAAGTAGGTTCATCTTATTCTTCCCCAACATTAGTAACTCTATCACATTGAACAAATCTTGGCTCATAAAATCCCTACTTAACATCTCACAAAACCAAAATTATTTTAATTAATGTACTGCATGCCTGCAAGCTTGGTGCACTGGACCAGTACACCGCCTGATGCTGAAGAAAAGGTTACATAAAAAACACAGTATAACTGATAAATCTGATAAATAATAGACAAACACTTACACGAACAATGTCGCCGACCTGCAAGCCTGCAAGCATGGTGCACTGGCAGAATAAGGCTGAGTGTAGATCCATTCCGTATAACTCCTAGTATGTTTTTCATCCTCATAGTCCTACAAAATATCATTAAAATTAAGGCTGACAGTAGATCCATAACAAATTAATCATGAAGACATAGATGTAACCGGCATCCAGCATTCCATATAACTCCTAGTATGATTTTCATTCTCATAGCCCTACAAAACATCATTAAAATTAAGGCTGACAGTAGATCCATTACAAATTAATCATGAAGACATAGATGTAATTGGCATACAACATTCCATATAAGTCCTAGTATGTTTTTCATCCTCGTAGCATGCGCACAAAACCTTTCAAATAGACTCCCATTCAAAACCCAAAATGTCATTCAAACACCCCAAGTTCACTAGAGGGTATATCCCTTCAAATAAAAACTACAGGATACACAAAATCAAAAAAGATTCAACCCAACCAAGATATAAAAGAACATTCAATAACTGGGTGAACTCAATATTCTAATCTTAAGATAAAAACAAAAAAAGAAAGTAAACAGATACCAAGTTATCAACCCAACACAGAAAAATATTGAACAACAAAGTAAGTTCAGAAATTCAATCTTTAACATAATAAAAAAAATAAAAATAAAAAAGATAAAAAAAAGGACAGCAAACAAGCAAAATTCAATCTTAATGACTGGAATCGCTGCATCGGTGACTTTGAAATCGGTGACTTTGAGGTCACAAAGAAGAACGAGAAAGGGGAGCTGGTTCCTAAACCCCTTGCCGAATTTGACAAAGAGGACTTCGACAAAATGGAGATGAACAACATGGCCAAGAAGCTACTCCATTGCGGTCTTGGTCCCTATGAGCACAATCGAGTCATGGGAGGCAAGACTGCAAAGCAAATGTGGGAACTCCTTCAAATTACTCATGAAGGAACAAGCGAAGTGAAACGATCAAAGATCGATATGCTCATGCATAAGCATGAATTGTTTCACATGAAACAAAAGGAGCCTATTCAAGATATGCTCACTCGCTTCTCAAGCATTATAAACGAACTTGAATCTCTGGGAAAGTTAATCTCCCAAGAGGAACAGATCCGGAAGGTACTAAGGAGTCTACCACAAGATGAAAAATGGATGGACAAGACAACGGCACTGTTGGAAACCAAGGACTTCACAACGTTCAACATTGAACAACTTGCTGGTTCCTTGATGACCCATGAGTTACATCTCGAAACTCATGAAACTGAATCATCAAAGCCTAAGGCATTGGCCAAGACTCATAAACCGATGATGAATAAACAGCAATGATCGGTAGAAGATTCAAGAAGTTCTTCAACAAGAACTACAAAGGAAAGGTTGCCAAGAAACCAACGAAGCTAAGCTGTCACAAGTGTGGAAGCCTTGATCATTTCATCAAGGAATGTCCTCAATGGGAAAACGAGAAAGCTAAAGGAAGATACAAAGAGAAAGGCAAGGAACAACAAAGATCATTTTCGAAAAATGATACTATGAAAAGAGCCATGGTAGCAGCATGTAGGGCTGTTCAAAGACCAGGGTCGGACCGGAATCTGGACCGGACCGGACCATAATCTGGACCGGACCGGACCGGACCGAAGATTCCGGTCCGGTCCTCGGTCCGAAAAAAATCTCGATTCCGGGTTTCCGGTCCGGTCCGGTCCAAACCCGGAAAATTCCGGTCCGGACCAGTGGACCGGAATTTCAGATTTTTTAGTAAAAAAAAAAAGTTTATATGTTAAAAAGTTTAAAAAGTAGTAAAAAGTTAGAAATTTAGAAACCTTCTATTTATAAACTTTAGAAATATTGTTATTAATATTATTAAAATTTTAATATATTTAATTTTGAAATATTTTTAAATCAAATTAAAAATATATATTTTTTTAAAATAATAATTCCGGTCCAACAGGTCCAAGACCGGACCGGACCGGAAAAATTCAGGTCCAGACCGGACCGGAAAAATTCAGGTCCAGACCGGACCGGACCAGAATTTTTCCGGTCCGGTCCAGGTCCAAAATTTTTCCAGATTCAGGTCGACCGGTCCAGCCGGTTCCGGTCCGGTCCGGTCCTGGACCGGTGAACACCCCTAGCAGCATGGGGAGAGTCTGACTCAGAGGAGGAGCAGGAACAAACTGAGGAAGAAACTGCCCATCTATGTCTCATGGCAAATATCGAAGAAAAAGTGGAATCATCTAACCCCAAGGTAAGCTTTAATGCCATTGAAGATGAACTTACAGAATTGAATAAAAGCCAATTAATAAAATTTTTGCTAGAAATCTTAAATGATTACAAGGAAGTATGTGCAAAAAGAGATCAATTAACTAATGCCTTGAAAATCACTAAGAATCATTCAAATTGGCTTAACTCACTAAAATGTGACACTGAAAAAAGATTCTTTGAACTTTTTGACAAGAGTAGAGCTTATCAAGATGCTGAAAATTATCTTTTAAACTTGGAACTGGCTGAATTGAAACTGTTTGTTCCTGAAGGAACAGTCTCTTCATCTAATACCAGAAATATTGCTGAAAATTTGAAAAACGATTTTTATAATATTTTTCAAGAAAATCTGGTATTAAAGAAGAAACTGGAACCGTCAAGGAACAAGCTACCTGACTGGATACAAAAGTATCAAAATAAAGGAAGAGATGGTCTAGGTTTCAATCATAAAAAGAAGAACAAAAAGAAAAAATATGTTGATCTGCCAAGTAGTAAAATATGTTCTTACTGTGGGAACAGTGGTCACATTGTGTCTAACTGTTCCACCAGAGAAGAACGTATTGAGAGGAACACGTACCTAGTGAAACAGGTTTGGAAAATTAAGAAAGACTCAAGTCCAACAATGGAACCCAAGCTAGACTGGGTTCCTACAACTAACTAGTTTGCTATGGTACAGGCTGAAGTGAGGGGGAACAACTTGTGGTACCTCGATAGCGGTTGTTCTAAGCACATGACATGAGATAGATCAAAATTTCTCTCACTTTCAGTCTTCAATGGAGGAACTGTGACCTTTGGAGACAATCTTACAGGAAACATTATAGCAGTTGGTAAGATTGGTAAATCTCAGTCACATTCCATAGATAATGTATTTTTGATAAGGGAAATACAGTGAAGTTTACTAATGAGTCTTGTGTAGTCAGCAATGGAAGTACAGGAACTAAGATCCTTGAGGGAACGAGGAAAGGAAACACCTATATGGTTGACCTGAACCTTGTTCCTAGGAATAATCTCACATGCTTAAGTGTGATCGAAGCTGATCCTTTTCTATGGCACAAACGATGTGGTCATGCAAGCATGTCCCTACTGCATAAACTAAGTGGGAAGGACTTGGTGGTTGGTTTACCAACTATTAAGTCACTAAACCACGATGTTTGTGATTCATGTGTTAAAGGCAAGCAAGTGAGATCCTCATTCAAATCCAAGAAAATGGTAAGCACACAAAGTCCATTAGAACTTCTTCACATGGACTTATGTGGCCCTGTACGCATCCAAAGCCGATCCGGTAAGAAATATGTATTACTCATAGTAGATGATTTTTCGAGATACACATGGGTTATTTTTCTTTATAGTAAGGATGAAACGTTTGATGAATTTATAACCTTTACTAAAAAGATTCAAAGAACAAGTGGTTTTAAATTAAAGTATTTAAGATCTGACCATGGTACGGAGTTTGAAAACTCCAAGTTTGATGAATTTTGTAGCAATGAAGGTTTAGATCATAATTTCTCAGCTCCAAGAACAATGTGTACACGGATATGCTTTACCGAAAGGAATAATCGGACTCTTGAGGATATGGCAAGGACGATGATAATTGCAAGCGGTCTTCCGAAGAATTTTTGGGCTGAAGCAGTGGACACGGCATGCTACATCATTAATCGTGTCATGCTAAGGCCAATCACCATGAAGACTCCTTATGAGCTACTTAGAAAGTGAAAACCCAATATTTCTTATTTTCGTGTTTTTGGATGTAAATGTTTTGTACATAACAATGAAAAGGACAACTTAGGAATGTTTGATGCTAGAAGTGATGAGGCTATCTTTCTAGGTTATGCTTTAAGTAGTAAGGCTTATCGTGTCTACAATAAGCGAACAATGTGTGTCGAGGAAAGTGTCCATGTTATTTTTGATGAGACTAACTCCTTGCAGGAACAGAGTCACATTAATAACTTTGAAATTGGTTTGACTTGTCCTGATGAGTTTAATCAAAATGATGAGGAACTAACCCCTACAGGAAAAGAGAAGAAGCAAGTTCCTAATCCTAATAACCCTGTGCCTGATCCCCTTGAGGAACTAGCTACAGGAGGAACTCTGGAGGATCAAGGATCTCCTAATCCAGGAGAAGATCAAGTGAATCAACCACCGTAAGAAACTCAAGAAGCAACTAGGAGATTTGATCCAAAGCCTTGGAAACACCTAAATTCTCATCCTTTAGAATTGATAATAAGTGACATTGAAAAGGGAACTCAAACAAGATCCCAATTGAAGAATTTTTGTGCTTTTCATGCTTTCTTATCTATGACAGAACCTAAGGACCATATGGAAGTGCTCAAGGAGGCTGATTGGATCAACGCTATGCATGAGGAGTTAAATGAGTTCCAAAGGAACAAGGTATGGCACCTGGAGACAAAACCAAAGTACCAAAAGGTTATATGACTAAAATGGGTCTTCAGGAACAAGCTTGATGAGCATGGAACTGTGGTAAGGAACAAGGTTAGACTTGTTGCCAAAGGTTATAATCAACATTCAACAAGAAGGTATTGATTTTGACGAAACCTTTGCTCCTGTTGCTTGAATAGAAGCAATTAGAATTTTGATTGCCTTTGCTGCCTTTATGGGATTTAAGTTGTACCAGATGGAAGTCAAATGTGCATTTCTAAATGGTTTTTTAATTGAAGACGTCTATGTGGAACAACCTCCTAGATTTGAAAATCCGGAACTTCCAAATCAAGTTTATAAGCTTCATAAAGCTCTTTATGGGCTAAAACAAGCACCTAGATCTTGGTATGAAAGGTTGTCAAAATTCCTGCTCTCACATGATTTCATAAGAGGTAAGGTTGATAGAACCTTGTTCCTTCGATCAAAAGGAACATACATATTAGTAGTCCAGATTTATGTTGATGATATAATTTTCGGTACTACTAATGATCTTCTCTACAAGGAGTTTGCTGATCTTATGAGTAGTGAATTCGAAATGAGTATGATGGGAGAGTTGAACTTCTTTTTGGGATTGCAAAATAAGCAAACTGAAAGAGGAACAATGATCCATCAACAAAAATATGTCAAGGAACTGCTCAAGAAATATGGACTAGAACCAATGATACAAGGAACGAGAGTCGATGCGAAACGTGGTACGGAAACGGGTACGGGAAACGCTACCTTGGGTGAATCGGGAACGTTGGGTCATTTTTTTACTGATTTTTTTTCAATAAATTTAAAATATTAGAACTCTTAGTAATGCTATCAAAATATAATTAAAAAATGATAATATAAATAATTTAAATCTACAAACTAAAAAGATCTAATAAGTAGATAGAATACACTGCCAAAAAAAAAAAAGAAGAATTAAAAATTTTGAAAAACCTCTATACAAAATAAGTCCACGTGACTTTTGAGTGATGATAAAATCTTTCGGCAATGAGAATTTAAGAGAAAGAAAGAGGTGTATACATACAGCTGTACTGTACTACATTTTTTTATAAAAAAAGAAAGTTGTATACAACTGTAGTGCTATACAATATCACATGCTGAAATTTACTTCTTTCTAAAAGAAAAAGTAACTACTCTCTCTTTGTCTTCCATATTCTTCTCTCTTTGCTACTTCTCTCTTCTATCTATAGTGGCCGGAGGATTAGCCGGCGACCTTTACACCAACGACATTCATCTCTCCGGCAGATGGTATCGGTGTGGGCATCAAAAATCGGAACGCTGTCATCACCGACCTGATGCGCGACTCCGAGCGATCTGGGTCGCGTTTGTTCCGCGATCGGGAACGAACGATCCAGATCGGAAAACGTGGCTCCGTCCCGCGTTCCCTGTATCATTGACTGGAACATTCAAAAACCAACCACACTCCCATAGGAACAGGAACAAGGTTAGATGAAGATTCAAATGGTAAGTGTGTAAACGAGAAGTAATATCGAGGTATGATTGGTTCATTACTATACTTAACTGCAAGTAGACTAGGGCTGTTCATAATGATCCGATCCGGCCGATCCGATCCGCGATCCGGTCGATCCGATCCGAAAAATCGGATATCCGATCCGTTTTATTGAGTTTCGGATTTTTCGGATCGGATATCCGAAAAAAAATCGGATCAGATACGGATCACGTTTTTTGTATTTTCGGATATCCGAAATATCCGATTTTTAAAAAAAGTATATTTTTTTTTAAAAAAAACCCTAAACACTAATGACTAAAGTAGTAAACAGTGGCTTACTGGCTTATTCAAAACATTCTAAACTAAAAAAGAGTCCTACTCAAAAACAAAACCCTAAGTTCAGTTGGTTGAAAGGAGGCGCCATCTCTCAATTCTCATCTCTCTCCACACGCTGTCAGACGCCCGACGAGGCGGCACAACCTGCGAGGCTGCTGCCAGACGCCCGAATTCCGGCGAGGCTGTTGCGAGGCTTCGAGACTTCGACGCTCCTCTTCTTTAAATGAGGTAATTCTCTCATCTCACTTCATCTTCTTTAATTCTCTTCTTTTTCCTTTTTTTCATTTTTTTTGTTTAGACTTCATCTTCTCCTGTGTTTTGTGTTTTCTTGTTGTTTCTTTTTTTTTACTTCTATGTTGTGCGTTTTTTTAATTTTCAACTGAAGAATGTTCTTCGATTTGTTTGATTTTGTTGTTGTTTTTTGTTGTTGTTTCGACTGCAACTTATTTTTCGACTGAGAATGTTGTTTTTTTTTTTTTACTTCTCTGGTTTGTGGTTTCTGTTTTTTACTTGTTCTTTGATTTTTTCGTTTTTTAAATTTCTGCAAGTTACTTCTTTGTATGAAAAAATCTTTTTAAACAGCAATGAAAAACTTAAAAATCGGAAAAAATCAACTCTACAAAATTTCGGATATCCGTTATCCGATCCGAAAATTTCGGATATCCGATTTTCGGATATCCGAATTTTTTCGGATCGGATTCGGATCGCTATTTTACCGATCCGAAATTTTCGGATATCCGAAATTTCGGATCGGATCGGATCGGATATCCGAAATGAACAGCCCTAAAGTAGACCTCATATTTCTTTTAGTATTGGTTTATGTGCTCGGTTCCAATCAAATCCCAAAGAATCTCACTTAACAGCAGTTAAAAGAATTATGAGGTATTTGAAAGGAAGCGATGACTTATGTTTGTTCTATCCTCGAAGTGATGTGTTTGACCTAGTAAGCTATTCGGATGCGGATTATGCTGGAGACTTGATTAACCGCAAGAGCACATCAGGCATTGTCCAGTACCTAGGATCAAGCTTGGTGTCATGGAGCTCAAAGAAGCGAGAATCATCGTTGCCTTATCCACAAGCAGGCGTAGTATGTGGTCGCTGGCCGCATGTCGTTCCCGTGTCCTTTGGATCAAGCAACAAGTAAGAGATTTTGGTATTAAGTTAAAGTGTGTTCCTATCTACTGTGATAATACTAGTGCTATTTGTATCTCTAAAGATCCAGTTCATCATTCAAGGGTCAAGCATATTCACATTAGACGTCATTTTCTTAAGGATAATGTAGAAAAAGGTCTTGTCAAACTTGAATTTTGTCCAACTGAAAATCAAATAGCTGACATTTTGACTAAACTACTTCCTAGAGAAAATTCGCTTAGAGCTAGGGATGATTAGAATTCATTGAGTGTGCTACTTCAAATAAAACCCTTAGTTACAAGATTACACTAAGTGGCCAGCAACATTTTGTGATATTAATCACTCATTGTACAGTCATTGTAAAGGACTCACATTAGTCTTCATAATACTCCCCTTATTGTCAATGCATATACTTGAGTAAAAATAGAAAGGTTGTTGTACATATAGATTGAACATGTTCCATGCATGAGTTCACACTTTCTACTCTTTTCTTTCTTTCCACGTAAATATTATCTTTATTTTATTTTATTTTCTCTTCTTCCATTTATTATCCTCTTTCATTCATCCCCCACAAATAATTTTTAATGGCAACGTTTCACCAGCATTCATGAACAAACCTAAAACTAAAATCATTCACCGGATTTAAAGAAGGGAAAAGCCACATTTAATTCCTCTTCACAATTCCCATAAATTCCGCCCCAAAATAAAAACTCATCAAATCAAATCAAATTTTACACGGCAATTAAATCCCATTTACCCCAAAACCATTACCTCTGCAAAACCGCCTTTCTCTCTCTCTCTCTACACAAATCTGCCATCTTCATCTTCCTCACCTAAAACCCTAAATGGCTCCCAAAAGAAAAACCTCCGAAGATACCAAAAATTTTCCGGCTGAAAAATCTTCACCCCTGGTGGTTTATAACGAAAGCGAGAATGAATTTTCCAACTCAAATGAAGATTATCTGGGTTCTCAAGCAAATTCGGTGGAAAATGAAGTGCTCTCTCCAAAGAAAGAAGATGATTTGGATGATGCTGAAACAGAGCAAGAAAAGGAAATCTTGGTACCTACGAAAAGGGGTAAGAAATCAAAATCCTCGAAGTATATCATTGGGTTTTGTGTCGATTTCACCTGGTGCAAGAAAGTTAAGTGGAGTAAATTTCTTAATCTTGTTAAATTTCAAAAATGGGTCAAAGTGTTCAGTTTTGATGAAGGTCTTTATGAGAGTGAGATGAGTGAGTTTGTTGCTAAGTTTGAAAATAACGAGGGTTTATGCATAAGTGTTGTCAATGGGAAATTGGTTAAGTTCAATGAAAAGTCCTTAGGGGAATGGTTTGATGTACCTAATGAGGGGTACAAGGAATATGTGAAGGGTCGGGCTAAGTTAAATGTGAATGGGGCTTCAAACGCTACTATTTTGAGTTACTTTGGGGGTAAGGAGTCTGACCAGTCCCTAGATCAGAAAGATCTCTCTCCTTTTCACAAATTTTTGTTTCACTTAGTTTGACACTTTATTCTGCCAAGGACTTCCAAGAGGACTCAAGCGAGCCTCATGGATCTTTCCTTGATGTTTTGCCTTGCTAAGAACATAAAAATAAACTTTTCTGCTTTAATGATTTCTCACCTTTCCTACTGTATCTCCCACAACACCAAGGTGGGGTATGCTAACCTGATTTCTGTTATCCTCAAGAAGAATCACATAAAACTCCCTTCTAGTACCTCTTTTGATCTGGAGCCTGATAACTATTTGACCAAGGAGACCTTATCCAGACTGTCTCTCAGGGTACAGGGTGGGATGTTAGACTTTGAGGTCGCAGTAACTAAGGGGAAGATTGAAACTGGGGTCAAGCGGAAGTTCGAGGAGGAGGTCAGTGCTGAAGGACCTAGGTCTGTGTGTAAGAGTCAGAGAATTGCTGAGACCAAGGCTCCTAAGGAACAGGGTCTGGGTACGGTTCATATTGATCTTGAGGAGGATCAAGCTCTGTCAGGGTCAAGGACTGTTGATGTTCCTCTTCTCTCCACCACTGGTCTTCATGGAATACTTCATACAATTCAGGAGTCTCAGGGTCTTGTGCAATGAATCAATATAAGGGAGAGGGGCATTTTAGGAAATAGCTTTATAACATTAGTAGCTTGAACAAGAAGATAGTTTGTTAGTAGAAACTCTATAAATAAGGCAGATTAGAGAGGAAAGAGTTATGTTGAAAATTGATTAGAAAATTGGGTGAGCTCTTGTAGTTCAATTGGGAGAGAATCAAGCCTCTCGAAAGCTTGAATATCATTTAGTTTTGCTTTATTTTCAGTTTATCAATCAAATACTCATTATCTTCCTCATTTTCTGTCATCAATGGTGTCACCGTTATGTTAATTCATAACAAATGGTACCAGGGCAGTACAATTCTGGGGGATTAGGGTGCTGAATTTCGAGCCAAAAAAAAAAAAATTCAATGGAGGCTGCTGGAAGCGAAGGAGCTGATGTGATGCAAAAATGGATATGTGAAGAATTTGGTTTCATCTCACGCATAAGAGATCGCGGAGTTTCAACCTTCCAAGAGGAGCAGAGAATCCGACGAGAGCTTCAACTTCCGGAGTTTAATGGAAGAGAATCTGAAGTTTGGATCTACGAATTAGAGGACATCTTCAGTTTCTTTCAATTGAATGAGGAGGCAAAGCTTAAAGCTGCCATACTGTCATTTGAAGGTGACGCACAACGGTGGTTCGAACAGGAACACCGGCGACGACCATTCTATGACTGGCAAGAATTGAAGGGTAAGGTGATGCGACATTTCAGTCCGTCATTGACACCTTCGCAAGTACAGTCAGATCTGGTGCAGGGGAATGACAAGGTAGAGCTCCACCAAGTTCCCGTGGTTGCAGCGAAAAAGGAGAAGAATAGTGGATCTGGTGGAGGAATCAGCAAACACGTCGAGGTACGCCGTCAACCCGATCTGGAGAAAGTGGGTTGGGTGGTGCAGACAAACATGCTGGGGTGTGGTTCAGGTGATGGGCCACGCAAATTCATCGACAAACCCAATGGTGAAGCATTCTGGTGCTTTGGTGAAGGTGGTAGTCGATCTGGTGGAAGGAAAGGAGATTTCACTAGTGGCCATACTTTCGCTGGCCATTTTCATGGAGATGTCAGTGGTAACTAGGGGTGTAAATGAGACGAGACAACTCGCGAGCTACTCGAGATCGACTCGGTCAAAACTCGCTCAAAACTCGACTCGAGCTCGAACTCGGCTCGAGATGTTGGCGAGTCGAGTTGAGCAACTCGATACTCGACTCGAAAACTCGTGAGAAGCTCGAAAACCCAATTATCAATTGCAATTTGCCTAAATTCAACATTTTTCTACCTTAGGGTTGCTTTTAACATGAGACACTTGCAAGCTACTCGAAATCTACTCGGTCAAAACTCGACTCGATCAAAGCTCGACTCGGTCAAAGCTCGGTCAAAACTCGGTCAAACTCGACTCGAGTGAGCTCGACTCAACTCGAGCTCAACTCGAAATGCTAACGATCCGGCAGTGATCTTGACCCAATATAAGGGAGAAGGGCATTTTAGGAAATAGCTTTATAACATTAGTAGCTTGAACAAGAAGATAGTTTGTTAGTAGAAACTCTATAAATAAGGCAGATTAGAGAGGAAAGAGTTATGTTGAAAATTGATTAGAAAATTAGGTGAGCTCTTGTAGTTCAATTGGGAGAGAATCAAGCCTCTCGAAAGCTTGAATATCATTTAATTTTGCTTTATTTTCAGTTTATCAATCAAATACTCATTATCTTCCTCATTTTCTGTCATCAATGGTGTCACTGTTATGTTAATTCATAACATCTTGAAGCAAGGGTTGCTCGTGTTGATCTTCAGCAGGAGCAGATCATAGCAAGAGAGGAGAATTCGAGAGAAGATTGATGCTGTGGTCGCTTCTTTCCTTGTTCGCCCCAAGCCCTCCAATCCCTAATCCCATTCCCTTCTACTTAATCTGATGAAACAATAATATTTTTTTGGTTGGTTTGTATTAAAACAATGGTGACTTGCTACTATCTTTTATCACCCATCCCTTTTTGGTGATAAAATATTTTGGTTTATATCTTTTCTTTTCTTACTTCTATTTCTTTTTGCTTTCTTCTCTTTCTCTTCTATTCATCTTGAACTCAGTTTGTGCATTTTTCATGACTATGTGCTTTAATCTCATCTTCATATGCTCATTATAATGTTTGGATGGCTAGTATTATTAGATGAGTGTTTGAGCTACTACGCATTGACAGTGTTGTATATGATTCACTCTTAGAGTACTGCTGGGTACTTATTGTTTTTGATGATGACAAAAGGGGGAACAAGTAGAGTGGCACATAAAAAATTCAAATTCTAGTCCTCCTTCGGTTCTAGGTGATGCTTTTTGGATTTTTCTTATTCAAGGCTGATTTATGTTAGTTTCATATTAGTTTTCTGGTAGTGTAGTGCTAGATTTATTTTCTTAATCTTTTATTAGTTTTGCTTTTTAAAGTCATTAGCTCTTGATTCTTTTGCTTTGGTTATTTTATTTTTCTTATTTTGTTTTTATATGCCTTATATTTGCCATCATCAAAAAGGGGGAATATTGTTGTATTTCATATTTTGATGATGCCAAATACTTAGGTTAATTTTACTATATAGTTTTTATTTAGCGAAAATTATAAAATACCAAAAATAATGTAATGTTCAAATTTGCATTTATATCTTGTGGAGAAAGATTAATTATTTAATCTATGTTAAGATATTTAATTTATACACTTTGAATTTTTATCATATAGTATGTTTAATATTCTAGTAACTTAGAATCTTTGCATAAAAAATTCTTTAAGTTATTAGATGTTTTTGTTGCTGTTGTTGTGCGTGCAAAACAGTTGGAGAATTGCGGTGCTTAAATTGTGGAACTAACTCCTTGAGGTTCTCCAACTAACTCCTCCACCTGCGCATTACTTGCTGGAAGATTTGACCACTAACGGATAGTAGTGGAACGTTTATTGCCGTTGCAAAACTCGTGGAGAAAATGCAGCGAATTTAGGACCATGATCTCCATTATTCTACTCACGCAATTTGAGAAGAACATGGAGCACAACATGACCAGTAGAAGAAGATTTGCAGCAGCTATATAAGAAGAAATTATTTGAAGAAAAACTAAAGAACTTTCAAGCGGTAAAAAGTTAATCATTACTTAGAAAGTTATTCTTGTAATTTCCTCTTTTATTCAACATACTCATTATTGTTATATTCATAGTGTGTGGGTGAGAAAATTTAGAGAATATCCTTGTATTCAAGAGAGAGAAAGAAAGAGAGAAGAGAGAAGACTTCGAGTGAAGTCAAAAGTGAGTGTCATCAGTTTAGGAGGAACTGAGTGACTGGGGAACAAGTTCCTAGAGGAACAGAGAAGGTCCAGTATTAGGTTGTACAAAAGAGAGTCTTTTGGCCTAGTATATTAAAGAGAGTTTGAGTCAAAATCCCTCGTGGTCAAGGTTTTTTTCTTCCTATTGGGCCTAGGAAGTTTTCCTTGTAAAAATCTCGTGTGCTTGTCTCTTTCTAATTTCAAGTTTGTTTTAATTCCGCATTACAAATCGAAAATTTCTCCTCAACTACAATTCACCCCCCCTCTTGTAGTTGGTCTAGTGTTCATACTAGAATAACAGTAATTCTATCACATCGAACAAATCTTGGCTCATAAGATCCCTACTTAACAATATCTCACAAAACCAAAATTATTTGAATTAATGTACTGCAAGCCTGCAAGCTTGGTGCACTGGACCAGTACACAGCCTGATGCTGAAGAAAAGATTATCCTTTCAAGCTGTAAATCTGATAAATAATAGACAAACACTTACACGAACAATGTCGCCGACCTGCAAGCCTGCAAGCATGGTGCACTGGCACAATAAGGCTGACTGTAGATCCATTCGGTATAACTCCTAGTATGATTTTCATCCTCACAGCCCTACAATATATCATTAAAATTAAGGCTGACAGTAGATCCATTACAAATTAATCATGAAGACATAGATGTAATTGGCATACCACATCCCATATAACTCCTAGTATGTTTTTCATCCTACAGGATATATCATTCAAACACCACAAGTTCACTAGAGGGTATATCCCTTCAAATAAAAACTACAGGGTACACAAAACCAAAACAGATTCAACCCAACAAAGAAATAAAAGAACATTCAATAACTGGGTGAATTCAAAATTCTAATTTTAAGATAAAAACCAAAAAAAAAACAAAAATAGATACCAAGTTATCAACCCAACACAGAAAAAGATTGAACAACATAGTAAGCTCAGAAATTCAATCTAAGATTACTAAAAAAAAAAGACCAAAACAGATAGCAAACAAACAAAATTCAATCTTAATGACTGGAAGTGCTGCATCCCTTCCCCTGGTTTCTCAAAATCAGCCATCTTTATATTTTAAAATAATATTTTTTTTAAAAGAAAACAATAAATTGTACAGAAATACAGTAGTTGTATATAAAATTGATTAGATAAAAACAATTCTTCAAGTCGAAAATTAACTGAAAACCAACCCATCTTTCATAGATCATCAAGTCATCAACCAATCATATATTCCAATATAAAGCACAAATTTGAAACTTTGTCACAATGACCGTGTTTGGTAAACGGCTTTTTCATTGGCTTTTGGCTTTTGGCTTTTTAATTTGGTCAAACAGCCAAAAAAAGTGTTTGGTTATTGGCTTCTTGGTTGGCTGAAAAGCTGGCTTTTAAGCCAAAATGAAAAAACTGTCTGGAGCAGCTTTTAGATTGGGCTTTTTGGGCTTGTTACCACAAACTCTCTAATAAACAACCAACAATACAAATTAATTTCGCCAAACACTTTTAAAACAAATTGGCTTAAACAACCAACTTAAAAGCCTAATACATACAAACCCATGCTTCAAGTCAAAACAAAGCCCAACTAAACCACCCAAAAGCCAACCGCTAATAATGATTCACAAACAAATTTCCAATATCATAAAAACCCAGAACTATAGCAAATCTCAAAAATTAAAATCAAAAACCTTCTACATCTACAACACATAAAAAAAAAGAAGGGAAATTACCAAAATCGCCCATATCACATATGATGAATAATAATGATAGTATTGGGAATTGAGGATGAAGATGAAATAAAGTTTATCTTTCTCTCTCATCTTCTAATCGCCGACTTCATGTTTACAGTGAGTTTGAAGTGACAGAGAGAGCTTTGCATTTTGCAACGGTCGGAATTTTGGGAGAAGATAAGCGGTAGAAGATCTTCACAGTATTTCCTAAAAAATCTGCATATTATTGATATATTTAAGTAAAGGGTTTCGATTTCACGGGCATGTTGGTAAAGTCCGTGTAAATGGGTTCAAAAGAAATCTTGAACACTAATCTCAATCATTTAATAACTAGCCTTTTATACACGCGATGCGTGCGTTGATTACTTGGGTCTGTAATTAAATTTCATCTAAATATAAATTTGAAAATGTAATTTATAATCATTATTATAGTACAAACTAATGTAATTTATAAAGTCTTTAGAAATTGTAATGAACATTTAGATATAAAGTCTTCTAGTCAAATTAAGTTTGTAAAAGTTTTTTTTATTGAGAAATCATTTTTTTCATAATGTCAAGTTACTTTGCTAATGCTTATTTAGGTTATTATTGGAATTTTAAGGAGACACCAATACATACCATGACCCGATCTTTAAATCAGGAGAGGATATAATTGTAGAAAATATGAATATGCTATTATATATTTAACTAAGGACAAAAAAGACTTTTCATAGGGGGACATCATAGCTCCCCTCTTGGCTTATATAATAGAGATAACTTATTTTTTCGTATTTGGGTGTCATATACTCGTGTTAACTTTTGTCTTGCTCGAGTAATAGAACATAACTAGTAGGCCAGAGCTATGCCCCACGTAAAGAAAAATCTTCATTTATTAATATTATACTTAAAATGATAACAATAAATATCACTTGTCTAGTGATTAAGACTTTAATATATAACCTTAAAGTCATGAGATCGAACCCTATACTATGCAATTTGTAGTTTTTTTTTTGTATGTGGATTACATGGAGTAAAATGTCTTTAGCGAGAGCGACACGTGGCACCGTTACTCGTTTAGGAACGCCTTTTAATATATTAATATAGATATAGATATTTGTGGGTAGTTAGGGTGAAGCTACAGGGGGCCCAGATCTTCGATTAACTTTTTCTATCTTATTAATCATGCAGATATATTTGTTGAAAAATGGGTGGAGGACCAATGGATGATGATATGGACTTAACGAATATGGTTTTGGATGGACATACGGGGAACGGAGACAGTACAACTGGATTTACTGGAAATAGCATTGTTGGAAGCGGTACCTTCAAATCATCTGTTGTCGAAGACACAACTGACTTACAAATTACACAAACCAATAAACAAGTTATTTTAAATGTCACGGACACACCTGGTATGCCATACGGTTACAGACTGACGACAAGTGAATCTGATAATTCTTTTCCTTTGAAAATTATAGGACTTCTTAATGGAATATCTTAGACCCTATTCTTTTGGATTTATTTTCAGTTTAGTTTAGCTCTGTTAATTTCAGTTCTGTTCAGTTTAGTTTCTTTCAATTCAGTTAATTTCAGCTCAATTCAGTTCAGTTCAGTTCAGTTCAATTTCTCTCAGTTCAAAAGAACGGGGCCTAAATCTGAATTTGATTTTATATCTTTGTTTCCCCCGTAAGGAATTGTAGGTCTCGTTGATGCTAATATTGAACAGAAATTCGTTAAAGAGATTGTGGAATGCATCAATTCGGGTGAAGATGCAGGTATGCAAGTCATCCTAACTAGAGGTAAAAGTTCATGGTACGGTTTGGATTTAGGCTAGTCCAATTCAATCTAAACCAAATTTGGATTTTATTTCAATCCAAATCTAAACCAATCCAATCCGAATTTTTAGACACTAAATTGGATCCAATTCGAATTTTCAGACACTAAATTGGATGCAATCCAAAATATCCAAAATTATAAGACTTTTTGATGAAATTACTTAATCTAAATATGTTTTTCCCCCCGATAAGGAACTGTAGGTATCTTTGATGTTGATATTGAACAGAAATCCATTGCCAAAGAGATTTCGGAATGCATCGATTCGGTTGAAGATGCAGGTATACAAGTCATCCTAACTAACAGTATTGAACATATTGTATTGAAGAGGAGTTAGATTTTACAAGAAGATTAGACACATCCATGACTAATTTTCTCTCACGAAGTACAAGGGGTGACCAAGAAGATGAACTTCAAAAACCCCAATTAGGCTGCCTGAGTTTAGGATTTGTCAGTTACGAGTTCAAGATTTGCCTGCCCGAACCAAAATCGAACTCGTTCAACTACCCCACTCGGGCCTTTTTTGCTTGTCCATCAGGGTAGCTGAGTGTAGAGGTTGATGCTTGTTCTTCTACTTCGACTCGTCGACACGATCTCGAACATCGAGTCATTTTCAACATAAATATTTACCCCCAAACCTCTACTTTATTCCTCGAAACTTTTTATTATTTGATACCTATCAATATCATCAGTTACAAATCTCTAAATTATTACATGTATCTCTATCTCTATCTCTATCTCTATTATATAAGCCAAGGGAGGAGGTGTGGTGTCTCCCTTTGAAATGACTATAATAACCTCTAATAATTTAAAACAACGTTTTCTTTTTTTAAAAAAAATATATAAAATGAGAATCAATGGAACTTGCCATATAGAATAAGTCAAAAATGGAATGTGTACCATTAATAACTTGACAAAATAGGTTGACACAATCAATTCACGAAATTAGTCGGAATCTTTAATCAAAAAATGTTAGCGATATATCCTGACAACATACTACTTTGTATTTACAAAGCTCAAACAATATTGTTTATTAACATTTACAATCGTTAAAGAACTATAGTAAAGCCGCTAACAAGGAATTATTAAATCATCGACCAACATTTTCAATGACGGTATTGAACAGTTAAAAATCGATCACTTCAATTTTAAAAGATAATAAAGAGCCTCAATAATTGACATCCACTACCAAAATAATTTTAGATTAAAAAAATATTTTCATTCGTACATATAACTACAAAAGGTTGTTGACGCACGCATCGCGTGCATATACGACTAGTATAGTAGTAAGTGCTTGTTTGGTACAGTAGAGGAAGTAGAGTCAATGGCTGATCTTGACCACTTTCTTTGGGGGGTCGAATTAAGATACAAAACAATATTTCGTAAAATTCAAGCTGGCGCAAATAGAAAAATTTGAATACTCCGTATAATCGTATACTATATTATATAATATAGAATTGTGAACAGTAATTTTAAAAATATTATTATTATAGTTTATTTATTGACTTTATATTTAATGAACAATAACCTACAGAAACTCTTAATTAAGACTCGTGTACAATAAATATTGTAAGGCGAATCTAAAGTTACATCAAAATGCTAAAAGTTACCCCCGTCCCCTATTATTATGATGTAAAAGTTATTTATTTTCTGTTTAAGAACAAGACCACTCATAATGTATAAAGGTAACCTTGATATCCTTATAGAAGTTTATTCATGAAAAATTAATATAAAAAGTCGCACTAGTACAGAATCGACGATTTGCATCGGATGCGAGGCGCCCATTTGCGTCGGACATGGGTCCGACGCCACAGACCTCGACGCAAATTACGGAGAGATGATCTGCATCGGATTAGGACTCAACGCAGATATCAAGCTATTTGCGTCGGAATAACGCGACGTCGGACGCACATGACCCGTGATCCCCAGCCATTTATTAAGCTATTTGCGTCACATGTAGCACTATGTGCGACGCAAATCATACATTTTTTATTAAAAAAATGAATTTGCGTCACATGTAGCACTATGTGCGACGCAAATCATGCATTTTTTATTAAAAAAAAAAATGAATTTGCGTCACATGTAGCAGTAGGTGTGACGCAAATAATGCATTTTTTATTAAAAAAAATGAATCTGCATCGTTTTCAAACATCATGATCTCAAACAAATGAAAAACTAAAATTTACAGCATGTATTGCAAAAAAATATGCGTTTACAAACACAAATTGTATTGCAAAAAAAAAATCCAAACATCGTCAGTTTACAGCATGAGAGAAATAAATGAAAAGCTAAAATTTCGTATCTAAAAAGATCGAAATATAGAAGGTTGGTCTGCAAATTTCTTCTCCTCCACCAAATCTGCAAATTCAACAAATATAATTGTAATTGAGTTGAGAAAATTTGCATAATGCGGCCAAAAATTAACTTCCAAATCAACATTTCCGCACTCGATCCTATCACTTAATCAGATCCAAACAAAATCATCTACGAAAAATCAAAATTACACACAAATCAACTTTAATCCCAAACCAAACAATCCAGAGACATAATCAGCTGTCACTAACATCAAACAGATCTATCAATCACGTAATCTCAATAATCATCTCAAACAACCATTTTACCTAATAAAAGCACATCAAATTCCAAAAAAAAAACACAGAAAAGAAGGCAAAAATGCAACAAATCAACGTACCATAACTTTCTAGTGTTTGGTCGTCTTTGAGGATACGACCTTTGTAGATCAATCTCTGTTGTTCGGCAGGAACATCGCATTTTTTAGCAACGAGAGATTTAAAAGCTCCGACGTTGGAATCAAGCGTCGTTTTCACGGAAAACTTGTAAATAATAAATCCATACTTCAAGCCCAAAAAATAAAATAAATGGCGAAAAGATTAATTAAAGCTCGAATTATGAAATCGAGTTCAGAAATTTATATGGAAAAATCTAACACAAGATGGATTCGACCATATGAGCAGAAATTTCAAACCTAGTCGGCGAGTTAGGTTGGGCCTTCGCCATGGGAGATGTCGAAGGTGCTGCAGTCCGTTTGATTTTTGTTGTGATTGATGATGATTTGGGGGAGCATGAATTTAATTCGGTTTTTCAGAAAAAATTGGGGGAATGGGGAGATGGGAGATGGGAGATGGGAGATGAGAGATTTGAGAGGCTGCACTGGAGAGAAGTTTGAGGGATTTAGATTTTAGGTTAAAAACTTAAAACGCGTGGAATGGGCTTTTAGAAGGTGGGCTGTGCGGATCTGCGTCGGATGGACCATGATGTCCGACGCAAATCACTAATACAAGACAATCTGCGTCGTATACTCTTTGAGGTCCGACGTAAATCCCCGGATCCAAAAATCCAATTCCTTTACTCATCTGCGTCGGATGAACTTAGGCGTCCGACGCAAATCGTATGATACAAGCATTTGCATCGCACCAGAGGCACGTTCGACGCAAATCTTTGAACCCCATACACCATATGCTTTAGTCATGTGCGTCGGCTTTCTTGGACGGTGCGACGCAAATCTTCTTGCCATGAGTATTTGCGTCGGACTTTGATTACAGTCCGACGCAAATAGTCTACTCCTGACCATTTGCGTCAGTTCCTCAGGCATGCGACACAAATCGTTAATTTTGTACTAGTGTTGATTAGAAAATGTTGAAAGTTACAAAAAAAACTAGGTAAAAATTATCCCAATTTACAATAAATTTATGATTATACACAAGGTACGTGCAAGACCTTTTGATTAACCTATCAAAAACTATACCATGTTGAATTAAAGAGGATAAAAAAATATAGTAGCTGAAGGAAGTCCAACAAGCTAACCAATTTAGAGCTATTCTTGCGTGGACCTAATCTACACTAATATTATTGTGGATCAAAACCACGTATATGACATAGTGATCTTTTTATCATATAGTGACTTCTCAAAAATTTTAGTTACACTAATTTATTATTATCTAATATAGTGACATTTTATTTGGATACAGTCACTCTCTCTTACATTAGTTTACAAAAATGTTGGGAGTTTGGGACAAAGATCGTTTTTAACTCAAAAGCAACTATGAAAATTATTTGAGACATTTAATTATTGGAATTGCAAAAAATGTTGTGGGAGTTGGGAGTTCCTATAAATTGTAACACTCTGTAAATTAAGCTTCAACATTTAGGTTCAGATAAATTCAAATGAGTGCCAAGAAATTCAGACTAGCTCTAATAAGTTCATCTTATATAAATTTAGGAAGATAAGGTAAAGAGAACTGAACTTACACTTGAGAATCCTTAATTTCTATTTGGAAATTTGAGAAGCCTTTTGTGCAATGATTTAATTTGATAGGACTTATTTTCTTTTACACAAAAAAACTAGGATACCCTTCTGCCAAGACTTATTAAATTTATGACCTATTATATACTTGATATCTATCAAAAGTGAGTTTTTCACATTGAGAAAATAAAAATAGATGTTCACTTAATGTTGAGTTTCATTGCCATATGATTCGGAGATTCAATCTCCTTAGGTCTTATGAAATGGGTTTATGTCCTTATCCAACGATCTTTAGTGTGAGCTTGATATGCCTTATTATTCATATTCATTTACAGACATGATTGACAAAATGGGTGGAAGCTCGTCGAGCGACATCGAGGATACTATTTCAAATGGGCACCGGACTATTGTTTTGTTTGGACGCACAGGAGACGGAAAGAGTTCAACCGGTAATAGTATTCTAGGAAGAAAAGCCTTCAAACCTAAGGCCATTCCGGATTGCTTCACTGGCACCTCTGTACTCGAAAAATATATGAGAAATGGACTACTTGTCAATGTTATTGACACACCTGGTCAGTGAAGCTCTTTTGTTGCTTATGCATTTCGTGCTCTTCTCCCGTTTGTACTCATAATTTTGGAAAAATTGACAATAGGAGTTTGAACTTTAGGCGATATTGATTAACTTATGTAGGTCCTACTTAGGGGGTTTTGAAACTGACGATTTTTTTAAAAAAATCTCACCTAGTTCATACTTTTATCCCTCAATTAACCCTTTTGTTGTGACCGATGTTTTACAAGTTATGACATATTAAGTTAGTTTCAAGTTACTAAGGCCCACCAAAAGTTAAGACCCCCATAAGATAGGCACCTACACAGGTTAATAAAATAGTTGAAACCTTTTAAAAATCGCCGCCCAAAGTTTAGACCCCTATTGTCATTTTTTCCCATATATTCATGATTTCTAATAGATTTAGAATACTCTACCGTTGGTACATAATAGTCATATTGTTACTGTGTTACATCATCTCTGATTTGTGATTAACAGTATGACACGATAATACGTAAAGACCCACACTATCATCTTTTTTGGGGTCAGGAAGGAAAATCTCGGTTAACTCCTTAAATAGGAGCAACCTGAAGACCCACGCACTGTGATGTTGGTTCCGTTCATTCTCAACTATTGTAGTTTTGTAAGGATATGGTGTTCAAAAAACAAAAATTTGAAAAAGAGGATACGGTGGTAAAAGTATAGCATATAATTAATATTTTGAGATATGACAATGAAGATAATCCATATGCTTACTTGGGAGTGAGAGGTGTTGTAACGAAAGCAAGCAAAGAAACATACAAGAACAAATAATATATACAATTTTACGTGGTTCACCAACAATTTGTGGACTAAAATCCTCATGGATTGTGACGTAGGAAGGTTAGCGGAGAAGTTCGATGAAGAAGTTCGTCAAAATAGCCTGAAATGATTTGCACTAATCAGGCGGAGTCAGAATGCTTATTATAATACCTTTCTGGAAGCGAAACGGGTCAACGAGTCAAACGCACCGCTATGCTGTGACCGATAGGCTTTTTAAGCCATCCGAGTTCGTTTAGGGCCCGAAAATAGCATTTTAATTATTTCCGAATTTTATTATTTCCTTATTTTCGTATTAGGGTTTTGTTTTAACTATTTAAACATTATCAGGTCATTATTATGAGGCAGTTTTTCATCTTTAATAATATTTCAGTGTTTTTACTCTTTTTTGGTGGATTCCGGAGTTTCTACAAATTTATCGCTTGTAAATCTGTTTGTTCTTGTTAAGGATTAGCGCTTGCTTTTCTTGAATCTTTCCGACTGCGTCAGGTGGTATCAGAGCAGGCTTTTTTCCTGTTTCTTTTCGTATCTTGCACATCCATGGGAGAACCAGTGACCAGAGCAGATCTTGAAGGAGTTACCGTGGCTTTTACCACGACCCTTACTGCTTTGACGGATCAGATGACTACGTTAACTACGCAGATGAACAACATGCAGAACAATATTAATCAAGGAGGAGACAGGAGAGGGGAACAGAATAAAGTTCCACGGGGAAGAGGCAAACGAACTGTTGTGGCAGATAGTTCGAGTTCTGAGGAAGAGGAACCTTTCGAAGAAGAACGTAGTGATGAAGGTAATCATCATCATAAACATGATTATCGAGTAAAGGCAGATATTCCTTTGTTTTATGGAACCATGGGAGTGGAGGAATTTCTGGATTGGCAGATTGATGTCGATAGATTTTTCGAAGTCATGGAGGTTCCTGAAAATAAACATGTTAAGATGGTGGCGGTTAGGTTAAAGAACACTACTGCTGTTTGGTGGGATAAGTTGGTTATACAGAGGCAGAGACAAAGGAAGGGGCCAGTTAAGACCTGGCGACGAATGAAGCAGTTAATGTTGGAGCGGTTTTTACCGGAAGATTATGAGCAGATTATGTATAAGATGTATATAGAATGTGTTCAAGGGAAGAGGACTGTGACAGATTATACATCAGAGTTTATGCGATTTTCTGAACGCAATGACTTAGGAGAATCCGAGAGTCAGAAAGTGGCTCGATATATTAGTGGTTTGAAGAATTCCATGCAGGAGAAGATGGGCTTGCAAACTGTGTGGACGGTTGCTGAGGCATCTAGTTTGGCTTTAAAGGCGGAGCAGATAGAGAAATCCCCTCGAAATTTCTCATCTTTTAGAAGATATTCGCCCCAGAGTAATTTTGATTCTGGCGGTGAGAAGGAGAAGAGTGTCGTAACTAAGGACTCTGGCACTGCAAATAAAGAAGGTTCTAGTAGTGCACCGCAAGGAAAATCAACTGTCCAGAAGCAAAACAATCCTTATGCCAAGCCAAGTGGGGACACTTGCTATCGTTGTAACGGCAAAGGTCACCGATCCAATGTTTGCCCAACTCGGAGAGTCACTGCTGTCCTAGAAGGAGATGGAGAGGAGCTTGAAGGAGAGGAGCTTGAAGGAGAGGACGATGAGTATGCAGATGTAACTTTGTGCTGCAAAGGGTCCTGTTAACTTCTAGAGATGATGGCCAGTGCAAGAACCTGTTTAAGACTCATTGTTCAATTCAGAACAAGGTCTGCAACTTGATTGTGGATAATGGAAGCATGGAGAATCTGGTGTCCCAGAAATTGGTAGAATGAAGCTGCCCACAGAACCCCATGAGAAGCCATACACCTTGGGTTGGGTCAGCAAGGAGTCACAAGTACGGGTCACAATGACTTGCAGAGTTCCCATCTCCATAGGGAAACATTATAAGGAAGAGGTAATTTGTGATGTTCTTGAAATGGATGTTTGTCATATTTTACTTGGTAGACCTTGGCAGTTTGATAATGATGTGACTTATCGGGGAAGGGATAATGTGATGATGTTTACTTGGGGATCCCATTAAATTGCCATGGCCCCTGTTTTGAATTTTGACCATAAGGCAGGAGGGAAGAAAACCAGTTTCTTAGTAATGACTTACAATGACAGAGAACTTGATGATGCTGTTAAAGAAACTGATTTTTTCTGTCCAGTAGTGGTTAAGGGGTTATTATGTGCTGAAAAAGAAGAAACCTCGATCCCTGTAGAAGTATTGGAGATCTTAAAGGATTTCAAAGAATTAATTGCTGATGAGTTACCGAATGATTTACCTCCCATGCGTGACATACAACATCAGATTGATTTGATTCCTGGTTGTAGTCTACCAAACCTTCCCCACTATCATATGAGCCCTAAAGAGAATGAGATTTTGAGGGAGCAGATTGAGGATCTGTTGAAGAAAGGACTCATTCGGGAGAGTATGAGCCCCTGTGCAGTTCCTGTTCTTTTAGTCCCTAAGAAAGGAAATCAGTGGCGGATGTGTGTTGACAGTAGGACCATCAATAAGATAACAATCAAGTATCGCTTCCCAATTCCTCGATTGGAAGATATGCTTAATGAATTGTCAGTGTCTAAGGTGTTTTCGAAGATAGATCTGCGTAGTGGGTATATATCATCAGATTCGAATTCGACCTGGAGATGAGTGGAAGACAGCTTTTAAGAGCAAGGATGGGTTGTATGAGTGGTTGGTGATGCCATTCGGTTTGTCAAACGCACCTAGCACTTTTATGCGGTTGATGAATCAAGTCCTTCGTCCTTTTACTGGCTCTTTTGTAGTAGTTTATTTCGATGATATTCTGATTTACAGTAAGAACAAGAAAAATCATCTGGAGCATGTGAATCAGGTGCTGCAAGTTTTACAAGAGAACAAACTGTACATTAACCTGAAAAAGTGCACATTTTGTACCAGTAAATTGCTCTTCTTAGACTTTGTTGTTGGTGAAAAAGGAATTCAGGTGGATGAAGAGAAGGTGAGCACAATCAGAGATTGGCCCACACCTACATCAGTGACTGAAGTTCGTAGTTTCCATGGCCTGTCAACTTTTTACAGAAGATTCATCAGGAATTTCAGTACCATTACCGCACCGATAACCGAATGTTTGAAGAAAGGGAAGTTCCATTGGGGAGAAGAGCAGGAAAGGAGTTTTTCCTTGATTAAAGAGAAACTTTGTAGTGCCCCTGTACTAGCCCTTCCTGATTTTGATAAGGCGTTTCAAGTTGAATGTGATGTCAGTGGGGTGGGTATTGGAGCTGTTCTGTCTCAAGAGAAGAGGCTCGTGGCTTTCTTCAGTGAAAAATTGAGTGACGCTAGGCAGAAATGGAGTACTTATGATCAGGAGTTCTATGCGGTGTTTAGGGCACTGCGTCAGTGGGAGCATTATCTAGTTCAGAGGGAGTTCATTCTTTTCACTGACCATCAGGCGCTGAAGTTCCTTCACAGCCAAAAGGTGATCAATAAGATGCATGCTCGGTGGGTGAGTTATCAGCAAAAATTCCCTTTCATTATACAACATAAATCTGGCGCTCTGAACAAGGTGGCAGATGCGTTAAGCAGGCGAGCTTCCTTACTCATCACTTTAGCCCAAGAGATCGTGGGTTTTGAGTGCTTAAAGGAGTTGTATGAGGAAGATGCTGAGTTTAAGGAGTTATGGGCCAAGTGCAGCACATGGCAGCCTAGCGCGGATTTCCATATTCGAGATGGCTACCTTTTCAGAGGTGATCAGTTGTGTATCCCTTGTTCTTCCTTGAGAGAAAAGTTGACCAGGAATCTTCATGGAGGTGGCCTTGGGGGTCATTTGGGGAGGGACAAGACCATTGCGGGTTTAGAAGAGAGGTTTTATTGGCCTCACTTGAGGAGAGATGCTGGCGCCATAGTCCGAAGATGTCATGCTTGTCAAGTGTCCAAAGGTCAGTCTCAAAATTTTGGTCTTTATATGCCTTTACCTATTCCTGATGACATTTGGCAAGATCTGGCGATGGATTTTGTGTTGGGTTTGCCTCGTACTCAACGAGGTGTGGATTCTGTTTTTGTGGTTGTTGACCGTTTTTCCAAGATGTCCCATTTCATTGCTTGCAAGAAGACTGCTGATGCTTCCAATGTGGCCAAGCTATTCTTCAGGGAGGTGGTTAGACTTCATGGTGTTCCTACCTCTATCACTTCAGACAGGGACACCAAGTTTCTTAGCCATTTTTGGATCACTCTTTGGCGGATGTTTGGGACGACGCTGAACAGGAGTTCTACAGCTCATCCACAAACAGATGGTCAGACTGAGGTCACTAACAGGTTACTGGGGAATATGATTCGTAGTGTTTGTGGCTAAAAACCAAAACAGTGGGATTTGGCTTTACCCCAGGTGGAGTTTGCTTACAACAGTGTTGTACACTCGGCCACAGGAAAATCACCATTTTCTCTGGTTTACACATCTGTTCCTAGGCATGTGGTTGATCTGATTAAGCTTCCTAAGGGCCCTGGAGTTAGTGTGGCTGCTGGAAATATGGCAGAAGAGATTGTAGCTGTCAAGGAAACTGTGAAGGCTAAGTTACAAGCTACTGGGCAGAAAAATAAAGCTGCTGCTGATAAACACAGGAGAGTCAAGATTTTCAGTGTAGGAGATGATGTGATGGTATTTCTGCGTAAAGAAAGGTTCCCCGTTGGTACCTACAGCAAGTTGAGACCACGCAAGTATGGCCCGTTCAAGGTGACTCGCAAGATTAATGACAATGCCTACGTGGTAGCTCTCCCGGGTGACATGAACATCTCCAACACTTTCAATGTTGCTGACATTTATGAGTACCATGCAGATGAGGCTCTTTATGAAGATACGAACTCGAGGTCGAGTTCTTCGGAGGTGGAGGAGACTGACGTAGGAAGTTTAGCGGAGAAGTTCGACGAAGAAGTTCGTCTAAATAGCCTGAAATGATTTGCACTAATCAGGCCTCCGGAGTCAGAATGGTTATTATAATACCTTTCGGGAAGTGAAACGAGCCAACGAGTCAAACTCACCGCTATGCTGTGACCGATAGGCTTTTTAAGCCATCCGAGTTCGTTTAGTGCCCGAAAATAGCATTTTAATTATTTCCGAATTTTATTATTTCCTTATTTTCGTATTAGGGTTTTGTTTTAACTATTTAAACATTATTAGGTCATTATTATGAGGCAGTTTTTCATCTTTAATAATATTTCAGAGTTTTTACTTTTTTTTGGTGGATTCCGGAGTTTCTACAGATTTATCGCTTGTAAATCTGTTTGTTCTTGTTAAGGATTAGCGCTTGCTTTTTTTGAATCTTTCCGACTGCGTCAGATTGGGAGAAAATAAATCCGACGAGGTTTTGAGGAGAGTATAGAAAAATATGAAACTTGTACTTATATCTACCTTAATTAAGGATATACTCCCCCCGTTCTATAACGGTTGAGCCTTGATTTTAACTTCGACTGAGCAATTTTGCCTGAAGTTCAGCAAAGGAGATTGTAGTTTATCGAGAACCAACAACATCAGTCACCCCTTGATAATCAATTTAAGTCACCTAGACCTTGAAGCACTCTTTCAATAAGCTCATCAGGCTTTACGGGATCACCTAGAAGAGCAAGTTCGTCACTAACCATCTTGATGGCATTCATAAAATGATGAAGTACTGACGAAGGTCCCTATGAGAAAGCACGAAATCTGACACTGATTTGCCTAATTATAACAATGGAAGGCACTCGCAATCTTGCATAGGTGTAAATTGTTTTTGGGACCCCCCACCATGAAATCCCTTGGTAAGAAGAATGACCCTACTGGACCACCACCTCGCGCAGGTCAGTCAGTGTATATATTAATCAATAAGGAAGGCAATTCATGTCAGAAGGGAGTTTATAATTTACTCCCAGATTACATAAACGGAATCACCCAAATAAAGAACTCAAACGAGAAAATAGATGTAGTAACCTCCATAAACCTTAAGGTTATGAGATACGAATCTTACCACTGGACCAAGGACTACTTGGAGTAATTTATAGAAGTATATTATATACTATACATAGTAAAATTTTATTTGTTGCTTGTACATTCAGATCATTTTAAACTGCTGTTTATGTGGAACTATAGGTCTCTTCGATGCTGAAGCTGAAGACAAGTTTATTTCCGAAGAAATCATCAATTGTATTAATTTAGCTAAAGATGGTATACATGCTGTTCTTATGGTGTTCTCTGTAAACAAAAGTCTATCCAAAGAAGACGAAAGGGCCCTACATATCTTGGAGGTTGCCTTAGGGCCCCGAATCCTTGATTATGTAGTAGTAGTTTTTACAGGGGTGGATATGTTGGAAGATGATGATGAAACAGTTGAAGATTTTTTGGCCCGTGGGTTTCCAGAGCCATTAGAGGTAATTACAATAATGTTTTCTGTTACTAAAACGCATGCAACCTCGTGTAAGTTCGATATTGTGCAAAATATTTTTTCACATCAAACATGGTACCCCTGTATTTTTTAAAACATCAAATCTTTATTTTTTTGATCAACTTTACTATATAAGTAATGTAAGGTCAGACACTAGTTTAGACCATAGGGGTACAATATGGATTTTTGAAAATATAATCTTGTGCAAGTTCTAGGTGCATAATATAATCTATTCAGGGGGCGTTTGGTTGGGGGGTTACAAGAAAGGGAAAGGGAATCAGTAAGCAAATTAATTCCCTTACTTGTTGTTTGTTTTGTCCATTTAATCATTCCCTTTACCCCTTGGTTACCCCCAAAGTCCTCTACATTGATTCCCCATCCCCCCAAGGGTTTCACTTACCCTTTCTCTCCTCTAACTCCATGGTCATGTTGACCCATTATTGACCGCCAATCAAGCCACCACAACAACCAATCAAGCCACCACAACCGCCACACTATTTCACAAAACCACCACCTAGCTAACCCACCACCACCACGACTACCAGCGAACAAGCACCCCACCACCACCACAGCAGCGAACCTTACCCCACCGGCCACCACCACGAAATTATCACCGACCCCCACCCCACCCCAGTCACGCAACCACCAAACCACCACGAAACCTCACCCCACCACAACCACAAGCCAAAAAAACCACCACAGCAACACGAAACCACTGCCACCCCACCACAACGAAACACCACAGTCCACAAAACCACCACGTAGACACGAAACAACCACACGAACAACCAAATCCCCATCTTAGCCACCGAAACACCACCCTATATCAGAAAAACCCCACCTCAAAAATGAAAGAAAAGCAATAATAACAACAGAATTACCTTTACTTATCCTTGATTATGGCTTTAAATGGTCAAATTCGACCATGAAAACTTCAGATCTGAAGTTTTTATGGTTGAATTTGACATTTAAAACCTCAAATATGAGCTTTTGTGGTGGTGGAGAAGGAAAAGAGAGAAGAGAGGAGGCGCGAGGGCTGCGGCAGTAACAATTGGACGGGCGGCAACAAGGTTGGAGGTGGCGCAACAATGGTGAGGGGCGGCAGCAACTGTGAGAGGCGGCAGCAAGGTGGTGGTGGAGGTTATTAGAAGAGGGAGGGAGAACATTTATGGTGGAGCAATTGTGAGAGTAAGAAAAGATGTAGTGTAACCAAACAACCCTCTTAATCAAAGGGTTTGGCTTTCCATTCTCCTTGTTTCTCTTTCTTAAACCCTTTCCCTTTCCCCTTCATTTACCAAACGCCCCCTTAGAGCCCAAAATTTAGAGGACGGCCTTATGGAGAATGGTGCTGATAATAACTTGAGATTTTAATGTTTTCCATCTTCTGCAGAGACTACTTGATGCTTGCAAAGATCGCAAAGTTTTTCTTGACAATAAAACGGCAGATGAAGAGAAGAAAGGAAAACAAATGCAGAAGCTTTTTAACTTAATTGACGTGGTCATTGAACAAAATGAAGGCAGAGCATTTACTATTCAAAAACTCAAGGTGCTTGTTTTCTGCTTAATTTTTTTTCCTCATTGTTTGCCAAAAGATAGGCTTCTAACAGATGCGCCTAGCTGATGCAGGAACACTATTCTCACCAAGAACATGATATCGATAGGACGCCAAGTCTTGCACCATATAATGTACTAAAAAATCGTATGGCTCAAATGGTTAGATTTCTTACTCAATTAATTTTCATGATACGACGATTTATATCTATCAATATTCCATTTATTCTTTCCACTTCTAGTCCACTTTCTTAGTTCAACCATTTTGATTTTGACACAATTTAAAAATTCTATTTTTTGACCACCTTGTATTATTTATATGTAAGAAAAAACATTGACATGTGAGATCTTGTTGGATTCGTCTCAATATATATTTTTAAAATTTTTAAATTTTTTTATCTGTACCTAACTAATTAACGATATTAATGTTCTATGTTGTGGTGTTGGCAAACATCTATAGAATAGAGCAAATGGTAGAATCACAAAAAAAGGAGGAAGTATAAGGGAATGATATACATATCCAGAAGTAATAAATACATTGTTAGTTGAATCCAACTCAGATGCCGTAAGCCCGTAATTTTTTTTTATATCTATCTCTAGTAAGTCAATTTCCCATTGAAAAATACGCAAAGCTATCTATCTGTAGATGCCGCATATATGATTAGTAAAAGTGATTTCACTCAACAACTCAACTCCAACCTAACTCGCAATAAACGGTTCAGAATCGGGATTTTGAGTTTAAAACATGAATTAGGTTTGTTAACTAGGAGGAACAAAATGTAGTGAGTCATCGTATAAGATTATCCAAGCATGTTTATGATACACTTTGTCTAAAGTAATTTAGTGACTCACTAATAAAAAACGGAGTATCACAATACTACTTTTGAGATACAGACAAGAAATAATTGGATTTTGGTTGTTAACAAGAAACAATTCAACAAATGATTTTGGTATAATTTGTAGGGGTTGGTTGTGTTTGAAGAAGGAAAAGTGTGATATCAGCAAATGATGGTTCAATGTTCGCTATGTCAAGATCACACAAGGACAACACGTTCAAAAAGTTTATGTCCCCTGTTACGAAAAATTCTTTACTATCAAGATCAAATAATTTCCATCCTTTATTTAATTTCTACGGTTTTTTCACCAAGTACCCCCGAGTTTTCACGAAATTTACGTTTACCCTCGCACTTTTGAAAATACACCTGGTACCCCTCAGTTTCAACATAATATACCCAAATGCCCTTAATGACTAATGGCATTAATCGCCGTTAGTCATTAACCCTAATTTTCTTATTTAAATCCTAATTAACCCTAATTCTAATCCTAATCCTAACCCCAACCTCTAACCCTAACCCTAAACTCTAACCTTAAACCCTAACCCTCCCCCACCACCCCTGCAGCTCTCTACCCCCACCCCCGCAGCTCCCCCCTCCCCCACCCCCCGCAACTCCCCCTCCCTACACCCCCCACGGCTCCCCCCTCCCCACCCCCCTCGGCGGCCCTTCGCCAATAACCACCGGTCGCATCCCCTCTACAATCAATGGCTAAGATTCGACCTCTCTCGCCCGATCTACCTCCGAACCTCTCTCTCGCCCGTTAGCAACCCATTAACCCGACCCGGCGGCCTTTTTCACGGAATTCGACGGGGGTGGGGGGGGGGGGGGGGGGAATTCGGCAGGGGTGGGGTGGGGGTGGGGGAGCTGCGGGGGTGGGGGGGGGGGGGGCGAGGGTGGTGGGAGGGTGGGGGTGGTTAGGGTTAGGTTTAGGGGTAAGGGTTAGGGGGTAAGGGTTTGGGTTAGGGTTAGAATTAATGTTAATTAGGATTTAAATCAAAAAATTAGGGTTAATGCGGTTAACGCTGTTAGTCATTAAGGGCATTTGGGTGTATTATGTTAAAACTGAGGGGTAACAGGTGTATTTTCAAAAGTGCGAGGGTACTCGGTGAATTTCATGAAAACCGTAATTTCTAAGAGAGTATCCTGTAAACATGCATCTACGACTCCTATTAGCAAATTTATCCCCCTTAGCTTGTTACCATTTTAAAGCAAAATATTTATAAATGAAAAATGTAATTACCTGAGGCATATTCCATGCCTAAAAAATTAGCTCTATAACTAAACCAATTTTGTGCTATTAGAAATCACTATGGTTTCATTGCTCATCCTTTAGTCAAACTACTGCACGAACCAAACTTCTATAGCTCATAAAATATGTTGATTTCACTAGTGAAAAAAAATCCAACTGATCCGGTCAATTTGGGCTTATCTGACCCGGAATTGGACTGGATCAGTTGGACTAGGAGCGGTTGACAAAAGCTAACTGATTCGGTTTAATTGGTCCAATTTATAGGTGAAAATCAGATCAGTTGTTGGGTAATGGATCGAGTTTCACCATATATCCGAATAAGTTTGTGGTGCTGGTAAATTAATAAAAAAAGTCCACATCAGTAATTGTGTATAACAAATGTTATAATCACCACATTAACACCCATAAAAAGTTGCAACATTATAATCATGAAATGAAATAAAAGGCAGAAAAATTGTGTACAACAAATATTTAGAAACGATGTATAGGGAAATATTATAATCATTAAACGAAATAAAATTAAATAAAAGGTAAAAAAACTATACACAATTATAAAAAAAACGAAACAAATATAAGTTGTTAAATATATACAATTAAAAACAAACTACAATATGCACAATTAAAAACAAAAATCAATTAACCTTAAATCTGGAATTACAAACGTAACTAAAAAAATGAAAAATAAAATTATTGAGTCTAATTACAAAGAAATAACGAAATAAATTTCACCATACAGCTAGAATTACAAAAGAAACTAAAAAAACGAAAAAACATAACTCATAGATCTGCAATTACAAACGAGATTGCAAAAAAGGAAAAACCTCAAACTCGTTTTCATGGCATTGAAAACGAAAAACGAGGCAAGAGAAAAACTAGAATGAAATAAGATCTTTTGAAATAAAAATATTACAAAAAAATTAGAAAAACGAAAACCCTAACCCTAACTAACGTGCCTGAGAGATGACGAAGAGTGAGGACAACGACGTTGGTGAATCCAGCCACGAGCGAGGAACAAAACCCTAACGTGGGTGAGAGATTCTCGAACTCAAAAGATTGTTCGTGGGTGCGAGAGAAACGCGGGTGGAAGTGAGAGAGAAACGGCGGGGGAAGTGAGAGAGAATGTGAGATTTGGTGAGAGAGGTAGGGTAAGTAGGGTGAGGGGGTTGGTTTAGGCGGGTTTTTGGATGGTGGTAATTAGGAGAAAGGTGGAGTGAGAGAGTATAGAGAACGAGAAAAATGAGAGAGGAGAGAGGGATTGATGGGTTATTAAACCCTAACAAATGCGACAGGCGAGGATAACGAAGCCCAGCTTGTCGCTTCCATACTCGTGCTTTTTGAAAGGCCCATTAACTGATCTAGGAAGCATGACTAACCAGATGAGTTAATGTTAACTGATCCCGTTCACTTGCTCCATCGTATCAATTCACATTAATTGATCTGTTTTTGTACTAACCAAATCAGATTTAATGTGTCATTTGGTCTTTTTTCCACGAGTGTATGTGTTCTCAATAATATGCATGATGCTTCGTTTCCAGATGATTGCATCAATATAATTAGAGTTTTATTATTTAAGGAATTTGATATTAGTGAGTACGAGAATGTTTAATTTGTAAATATTGGTGTTTGACCTTTTTTTTCCTGAGATCAACATAGAATGTGAAACTCTTTTTTTAAACAGCTACCTAAGATGTGTTCATTTAGGACAGGATCTTATGGTACTTGCGATTAGAAACAACCCCCATTCTACATCAGAAAGAGCAATCTCATATTGTGTATTGACGTTTTCATTTTCTATGATTTTGCACAACAGATTGCATCGAAATTGGAGAAGGAGAAGGCCGCGAGATCGGAAGTTAATGCTACTCAGCCAAAGTCAAATGGTGAGATTCAATGGCTATTGAATTAGTTGGAGTTTTATGGGTAGGTAGAAAGTGTTGTGATTTAGAAACAAGCTAAGTACTAACTAATTATGGCAATTAACAATAATCATGAAGAAGCAATAAATTGAAACAACAACCAATCAACCCACATAAAAGGAAAAACAATGAAAGAACACACCTATTAACGTGGGAAAGTTGAGCTCCGGGAGAAGAACTCATAAACTTGCAATATGGAATCAATGGAGAACAATGGTGAACATACAACTCTCTCACAAATCTCTCTTTCCTAAAACCCTAGAAAAGATGAGATATCAAGTTTGAACAATGAGATTGTGTGTTACATCTTCTAAATAAATCAAAAAATAGGGTACTTATACTCATAGGACTAAAAGCAATCCAAGGGCCATGATTAGAACTTAAATCGTGAAAAACACGTGTAGATCAAGGTATGCCCGGGTCCAAAACCACCCGCGCGGACCAAACCACTCGGTTGGGCAAAAAGGCTCGCCCGCCTAGGAACCTAACTTCCAAAGTTCCTGCCTCACTTATGGAAAACAGGAATCCCATAGAGCAGCGGCACTTGCGTGGGCTGCTGTTGTTACTGGCCATACTTCTTCGCTCATCGCTTCTTCTCCTTTCCTTCTTGCTTCACATCTTCAAATAACCCAACAATCTCCCATCTGGAGATCGGTTAAACATGAGAATATCATACTATAAGTACGTGGGACCAACACCATCATCTCCCCATACATTGGCCATAACCAAAACCGCTTCCTTTAGAACTAAAGGAAGCAACACCAAGGTCTCACCAACCTCGATCCATCATCTCTCCAAGCCTATCATGCTCGTGCTCCCACCTAGATGCAAACATCCTCCGTTACATCAAACTTACTCTACATCAAGGACATTTCATCAAAGTATACACCAACTTCGTTACAAAGACATCATAAACTCTACACCGACTTTAATTGTCACCAACAAAACCTCTATTTCGCTGCACATCTATACATAAACCTACAGGCCCTCCTACCCGGAGGTGTTCATCAAGGAGACAACCACAACCACTGAAGTTCCTCTCCTCTCCCACCAAGGAAGATAAACCACTTCCTCTATAACCAAGAAAGCCCATTGAGGTCTAATCCAACCTAACAAAACTATCACTATCTAAGCCAAAGAAGCTTCTTATTGTTCTTGGAAAAACTCACATTGCATGCACCAGTACAAAACACCCTTTGCTCCACTTAGGATTTACAGCACAACATGCTTGTGTGCCGCCTTCACCTTGTGCGTTTACCGTTCGAATTGCCACTTAGATACTGTTTCACACGGTTCTCATTCCTTAGCCCACTATCGATAAATTATCGATGAAACTACACCCTCCATGAAGTATCAACCCCCCCCTTCCAGGCCACTTTCTTGTGCTCCCTGTGATGTAAAATGTTCCACTTCTTGTCCCATAAGCTATAAACATAACTTCCGTAACGATATTCTAAGAACCACCATCAAACACAGCCTTATGACCCAACTTGGCAAGTCGAGTCACCAATGTCAAGATTTTCTTCAACTCTGGGACGTACTTGACTTCCTTCAACTCTAACTAGCCACCATGAGTGATTTTGACACTCAAATTACCTTGCTCTATGACTTCCACTTCCTTGCCATCCGCAAAATAGACTTTTTGAACTTTTTCGGATTTGAAATTACGAAATAACTCATTGCATGGTGATGAATGACATGAAGAACCTGAACCAATTAAAGACCCATGATCATTGTTGTTAGAATCGCGATCCGGATCGTAGGATCGTACGATCCTATGATTCGGTTTTAGCAAAACGATCCAGATCGTAAGCAGAATCGCAAGGCTGGTAGAATCGCAGCAGGATCGGTCAGGATCGTAGCAGGATCGGTAGGATCGTATAGGATCGGTAGGATTGAAGTAGGATCAGACGATCCCGATTTTCACTTAGATTGTTGCAGAATCGATCGGGATCAGAGTAGGATCGATCAGGATTAATCGAGATCGGAGTAGGATCGGTTAGGATCAGTCAGGATCGGAAGATCCTACTTCTTTACTTATATATTAAAATGATTCCTAAAGCAACTATTTTCCTATAAGCCCAATAAATGATAACCCAACTTCATACACGCAAATATTTCTCTTCTCTAATCTTTTATGACTCTTGCGAAGCCATATTAACTTTGAAATATTAATATTATGTGATAAAATCTAGGTATTTAGAATCCATATTGTGTGAAAGATGTGTATTTATTCATTTGGAAGCATTTTTGTTACTTTTTTTTTGCAATTTGGTAGGATCTTACGATCCTACGGTTCGATTCTACCGATTCGATCCTACCCCCCCTTACCGATCCAAACTGGGATCCCAATCCTAACAACATTGCCCATGATCCCTAGCACCCAAACAACTCTTCAGAATCATCTTACCACCAAAGCATTTGAATCATACTCGAAAATTAAATTTGTTGATGCATTTTCATCACTATCTTGAACCTTTTTCTTCCCTTTCCTATTTCTTCTTCAAATGCCCCTCATCACCGCAACCCCAACACACCACATGAGCTATGGTATTTGATTTACCCTGCCCACTTGACTTCGATCTTCCACGACTTGCATTTTCCAATTTGTTGGTTACTTCTGTCCCTACCTTCACTACTATAAGCACCACCCAACAATCACCAGACTCCCTTTTTTTGATGCTCTCACTCACAATAGAGTCCCTCATGTCATCATACTTCAACTTTTCAGTAGTTAAGAATCAACGATTCGCGTCGGTTCCCGAACTCCTATTTGCATCGGTTCCGAGTTGGACGCTACAACTTTAGACGTAAATTGCCTAGAATTTATTTGCGTTGGCTTGTAGTTCGACGTAAATTATGTGCCATTTGTGTCGGTTCGAGGCTACCATCCGATTCAAATGGTGTTGGAATGGCAAGCAATAGCTTGCTTACACATACCTATTTGCGTTGAACGTTGCCCTTGTCCGACGCGAATGCTCTAAACCAAAAAAAAGGAAGGTCAACCTCTCCACTAGCGTATTGCAAATAGTCGTTTTGCAAATCTCAGAAAGTCTAATTATTATAATATGGACAAAGTCTCATCTATAACAAGAATTCCTAACTCAGTTGTCATTCAAACTCAGAGTTGACATCTCTAAACTGAAAACAAAAAGATCTTCATATTATAGACACAAATCTCAATCAGTAATTAGATTTTGTTCGGCATTTGTGGAGCTTGAGCAAACAAAGCCCACATGGGAAGCTTTGAAGCCTCAGCCCAACATCTGAACTACTCGGCCCAGCAGCCACACGGAAGTTCTAAGGCAAGGAGGCCCAGTCCGGGCGGGCAGGCATGGGCCCGGGCGGGTCAGGGAGCCCGGGCGGGCCAGGGAGCCCGGGCGGGCTGCTCAGCACTCGGACGGGCAGCTGGGTTTTGCCTTCAAGGCAAAATGTTGGGGTGCCACCTGCACCGGGCGAGCCTCAGTCTGGCTCGGGCGGGCTTGTTGCAGCTCAAGCGGGCGGGCTGGGCCTGTTGCGCACTGCCTGCGAGGCAGTTTTGGTTGTTCAAACCTGAGCCCGGGCGGGCGGCTCTTAGGCCTGGGCGGGCGCTTGAGCCCGGGCGGGCGTTTCTTTGGGACCGTCCGGGTAAACCAGATCTGTCGCGAATTTTCACGGGTTTGAGATTTAATCTCGACCCTTGGATTGTTTTAAACCCCTTATAGTATATAAACACCCCTCTTTTATGTTTTAGGTTATCAATCACACAAAGAGAGATCAACCTAGGGTTTAGTGAATGAGGAGAGAGAAAATAGCATTAAATCATCCATTAATGCTTGTACTGTTCATCGATTATCTTCATTAATCAAAGGTGCTTGCTTGGTGGGTTTTTTCTCCCGGTGCTCGGGTTTTTCCACGTTAATCGGTGTGCTTTTCATTGCTTTCCTATTTATGCTTAGTTTCATCACTTTCCATTGATTGTTGCTTAGTATTAATTACAAGTAATTAGTTGGTTTGCTTAATCTAATTCTCAACAGGTTTATCTAGATCAATCTTCATGTTGGCTTCCCAACAAAGTAAAGTATATCTTTATGACCAAAAAACACCTATTAAACAAGGTAATGATAATCGTTTCCAATGTTATAGCATAAAATTAAAATTAAAATTAATAAAGTGAGTGGAGTTCAATGACCACAAGAACGTCTACTGGAAATAGTAGCAAACCTCAAAATAGAATCAAACTTACTTCCACATTGACAATAGAAAAATTCAAACTTAGACTTACAAATGTTTTCATCCTCCTTAAAAAAAATTCAAACAAGAATAATGAGTTAATTTCAATTATTATAAAAAAATCAAACACAAAAAGGAACTGCTTCTTTTTGGTGCTGAAAACCCTATGAAAGAGAAAAAGGAGGACCATCGCAAACCACCACTGGAAGTCTGGAACACAATGGAATCACCACTGGAAAACGTAAGTAACAACACATGATGTCTCTAAATATAGTCAAATGCAACGCTAAGCTGCGCGCTAGTAAGCTCGAGGAAGAGGAGTTTGAGATGAACCATATTGTTTTTCTCAATGTCATTAAAGAGTCTAAGACCTGATAATGACACCATTAAGATAATTGCACGAAAAAGAAAGGAGTTTGTGAAGCAAGGGTTGTTAAAACCTAACTCACCCAAAAAAATGGAGTTGAGGTTGAAGAAAAGGTTGGAGATGGTGAATTGCAGCCTGAAGAACAAAGACAGAGAGGTGATTTTAGGCAGAGAAAAGAAGGCGAAGATGGGGAAGGGTCGCCGAAGAATTGCACTGGAGAGTGATAAGTGAGAGAGTGAAGGACGAAATGGGAGAGTGATGGTTGCTGGAGTGAGAAAATGAGAGAATGAGAGAAAATACTTGAATAGAAACCCTAAACCTCCTTAAAAGGGAGAGGAAGCACATGATTTTACGTCGTGTCTCGTGGCCCACCCGACACAAATTATGGCCCAAAAAGCTTTTGTTCCTTAAGCAGTCGCGTGCGAATCATTAACCGATGCCAAACATTGTCCCCCCATTTGCGGTAGTGAGTTGCGTTGAATGCTCTAGTCAAACCGACGCACATTACTTACAAGGCGTCAAATGCGTCACCTAACCGACACAAATGATTTGTGCCTGAACAACTAGGTCAATTTCTTAAATGTTTGATGCAGATCAAGGGTCGCAAATTAGCATTTTCTACTAGTGTCTCTTTCCTGGAGGAGTTGCTAATGTCGGGCACCATAGTTTTCCATGACAACGGCAAAGAAAACAACAAAATCAATGCCTTCACTTTATCATCAAATTTGATATCCATTGAAGACAATTGGCCCAAAATCAAATTGATTTCATTAATGTGTTCGGCGATCGAACAACCATCGACCATCTCTACATCAAACAAAGGACGCATCAAGTATATTTTTTTGATAGCTGATGGTTTCTCATACATACTTGATAAGGTTTTCATCAAACCTCGTGTTGTTTTCTCATCCTTGAGATTAAAAGTCACACTCCGAGCTAATATCAATCTCACAACTCCAAGTGCTTTTCTATCAAGAATTTCCATTCATCCTCAAGCATACCACTTGGTTTCTTTCACTCAAGAGGCAAGTAAAGATTACTTTGATGCAAATAACCCTCCATTTGTATTTTTCTAGATCCGAAATATTTATCATCGAACCTCTCATACATAAATTTACCTTCTTCCATTGTTAATTTTAATCCAATATTTAAAATTTGTTTTTTCTACACCAAAAAACCCAAACTTTGTTTTTTCAACCACTAATCCTAGTGATCCACACAACACTAAACTATTTTCCACCAAATTAAACCTTGACTCTAATACCAATTGTTGTAATTTAGAAATAAGTGCTAAGTAATTATGGTAATTAACAGTAATCATGAAAAAACAAGAAATTGAAACAACAACCAAGCAAACTAAAAAAGAAAGCAACAAAAGAATACACCAATGATCGTGGTAAACCCGAGTTCCGAGAGAAAAACCCAAAACTTGCACTTTGAAATCAATTGATAACAATGGTAAACATACAACTTTTGGACAACTCTATTTTTCTCCTGAAACCCTTGAATAGATGAGATATCAAATTTGGACAACGAATTTGTGTGCTACATCTTCTAAAAAACCAAATAATAGGGTATTTGTAATCCTTGGAATAAAAGCAATTTAAGGGCCACGATTAAAACTTAAATCGCGAAAACCACGTGCGGATTTGGGTTTACCTGCCCGTGCCCAAAATCGCCCGCCTGGGTAAATGGCTTGCGCGCTCAGGATCCAAACTCCCAAAGATCCTGCCTCATTTTTGGAAAACAAGAATCCTACAGAGCATGGGTGTGCCCACCCGCCCGGGTGCTGTGGCTACTGGTGAGACTTTTTTGCTCGTTGCTTCTTCTCGTTGCCTTCTTGCTTTTTATCTCCACATTACCCAATGGATTGAAGAGGAAGAAGAGGGATATAGATTTTATACTAGCAAAAGTTACTCTGTCCTTTCTCTCTCTTAAAAAAAAGGTTACTACAGTCCTTGTAAATCGACTTTTAATGAGGAAGACACATTATAAAATCTATACTAATATATTGAACCGCGTTCCTAAACAAGGAAGGTCCACACATGGCGCTTTCTCTTAGATTGTTACTTCATTTAATCTACATACATTTAAGAAAATTAGAAAATGCATTGTATAAGATTTGATCCTATGACTTCAAGTTTATATATTAAAGTCTTAACCACTAAACCAAGTTATATTTGGTGTTATCATTTTAATGGCATAGCCCGGGCCTAAAAACTGGTTTCTTGCACCAAAAGGTGACATTCATTTATGAATGAAAGACTACAAATATGCACTTACGTAGGAGTACAACTATTTTGTCGAAATTTTAATCAGCTAGAATTTGTCTTGTGAGCTTAGTGGGAATTTTTGTTACTTGACTTTGTATTGGGCCCGTCCTATCTCTCTATTAGGGGGTTAATGAGCTGACGAACGAGACCGAACATGTCTAGGCTCGGCTCGACTCGAGAATGGTTGAGGTTCGGCTAGTCGAACTTTAATAATTTGGGCTCTTCTCGAGCTCGGAAGGATGAGATCCAAGCTCGGCTCGAGGCTCGACGGGAAAACTTCGAATTTGAAATATTCAAAAAAAATTCGGAATAATTTATCTAGCTAGTTTTATAAAAGTACGGCCGAACAAAATTTTGTCAAACTTTTAACTACTATGGGAGAGAGTTATGCCCACTTAATAGGCTAGCCTAACTTCCATATGTTCTGAAGCTATCCACATGCCTTTTTAATACAGAGGGTTCACCCCTTTGCTTCCTCTTTGATGTGGGATTCAAGAAATCTCAATAATACAATTTGGCATAGCAAACGTAGGAGGCATGTGCTGCAATTTTTTTTATTTGAAATACGTAAATATGTAATGTTGCTGGCAGTAGGTTTTGTAATTTTCTTCAAATGTTTATATATACACAATTGCAGAAGTGATTAAATGAGTTATGGTGCAGACAATTTATAGTCCAGCAATATAAAATAAGACAAATGCAAACAAGAAGTATATTGAAAGGGTAACAAGATTATATAGAGAAAATAAGATTGTTGTTTACATCATATATCAATGTGGGACATTAATATTTTACATAAACATCATCTGCAATGGTTTCGAGCTTGTTCTCGAACTTTTGAGCCGAACTTAAGGAGGTTGAGACTCGGTTCGTTTAGGTCTCGAGCCGATCTCGAACTCGAGTTGAACCTTCTCGAGCCGAGCTTTAACTGAACTTTGACCGAGTTGAGCTCACATAATTTGCGAGCCATCCTAGCTCATTAACATCCCTACTCTCTATTTTTCTTTTTCTTTTTTATGTAAAAATCCAATCTCTTGTTCAGTTAACTACATTTAGTCTACTAAAGTTTAATTACCCTACTGGTTCAGGACTCATATTGGTCATAAGTTTAATGATTCTACGATAATCTCTTTCAACAAACTTGCCTATTACTTAACGCCTTTAAAATTTCTGCGCTACACCGTTACTTTATGCCTAACACTATTAATTTAGTCCTTAAAGGCATGTACGTATGTAGATCACGATTACAATCTTTCCGTATGAGCATCCTTACTGAAGATTGAAAATTAAGATTGTTAGCCCAAAATTTAGATTTTGCTCCTTAACAACGAATGAAATAAAAGTTGTTGAATGATTTTCATAGTTTTGGGGCATGGGATGATCAAACTCACGGCTGATTGTCAGCTCCTTTTGGGAAGAAAACTTCACCTATTTTGCTATGTACCAATGTTTTTGTGCCAAGTGTCACTGCTTTGATAAGAGAGAAAATATTATTTATTGCAAATATTGTAAAACTTATATCTTGAAAAATACAATTCCAAAAAATATATAAAAATATAACGTTGGTTTTATTTTTTAGAGCTCTACAATTAGACATCCATTTTTGCTAGAATTTGAATTTTTTTTCTCCACACACACACACACACATATATATATATATATATATATATATATATATATATATATATATATATATATATGTATATATATATATATATTTGATGACCTTTTTACTTTTAGTGATTGTTAAGAAAACATATTGAAAAAAGATTGTGGGATGAAAGTTTATAGAGAGAGATGTGGATAATCTTTATATTAAGATCACCATAAATAGTGCTCTAAGCATTATATACATAATATATTTATTTGGCGTTTAGCCTTTTCTTAGTCATACGATATATTATTCATTTCTAAAAGATTGTGATATTATTTGCTAAAATATTAGTGGTTGTTTGGAATGCATGGGAATTTAATTCCTATGGAAAGTTCCATTTCCTAGTAAGCTATTTCCATGATGTAATTCTTAGAAAATGGTCTTAATATGTTTGGTTGATATCAAGGTATTTGCACTTCCCATGGATTGATGTGAGAATTTTGACAGGGGGATGAGTGAATAAATTCGTATGTTTTGTAGGAATTTCAATTTCCCAAGGAACTTTCATTTTCCCCATTTTCCCTACTTTATGTCAACCAAACAACTATGCTAATTAGAAAATTATGGGAATTTCTATTGTATACTACAACCACTGAATATATATGATTATGATGTAATGTATTTCGGGGAATCATATTGCATTTGAGACACCTGCTAGTATGCAAAGACTGATTTTGATATTAGCTTATGAAAGTCTTGTTATTTATTTTCATTTGCAGACATGTTAATTGATAACTATGGTGGAGGTGAAGGATTTATGTCCTCGACTTAAATGCAATTACTAATTATATTATGGATCGTATTATGGAGATAATAAATTCGTTCAATTGGGTCGTCTATACGTCTTGCTAGAGAATGCTATAGAACTTTGGGTTAGGAAATAATAAACCCGAAGCCCAATATAATGGATCCTATTAGGTCACACAATATACTTGGATCAACAAAAGAAACCTAGAGCCCATAAGGGCCCTAGGGGTGGCCGACCAAGAGGAAGGGAGAGGAGAAATGATTCTCCTTCTAACCTACATATATTTATATATTTTGGTTAGGCAATATGGGATAAGATACTAGATATCTTTCATTATTCCTCTCTCTCATATTCTTTCCAAAATTCACAAAAACTCCATTAAAGTAGAAGAAGAATTTCTTCCTTCCAACTAGCATTGGTAGAGTGTTGATCCGGGTTGGTGGACCAAGTAGAGGAATCACAATTGAGGTTCTTAATCCGGGTTATTCAAGCTTTGTGGAATTCACGCTTCAAAGGTAAATTCCCAACTATTATGTGATCCTTGAATGTATATGCATGAGATCCTGTTTTAAGTGCTTATGAATTTGATTCATGAAATTCCGCTTAGAGTACTTATATAATCCTACAGTGGTATCAGTTTTAGCCTCTTGCATATAATTTTTGGTCATAATAATTATGTGTTCTTGACTAATTTTAATTGATTAAGGGGAGGAATTGAATTATGGATGTTTTGTTTAATTGGATTAATTAAATTTGATTTAATCTGCCTAATAAATGATTTTATTTTCTATAATTCGACCTAAATTTTTTTTATTCGAATTACTTTTCTTTGGCCGAATTTTATGAAAATAAAATCCTGATTTTCGAAATTAAAATTAAATTTTAGATCTCAAATTTTTCGAAAATTTCGAGAGTTAGATTTATATTATTAATCTATTTTTCATATTTAAATTATTTATGTATGAAAATTAATCCATGTGAAAAGAGTTTTATGTGAATTAGAGGTTAATACATATGAATAATGCTAAAATTAAATTAAAATAGAGATTTTATGTTAATTTCGAATATTCAACTCATATAATTAATCTGAATTTTCATATTTAAATTGGTTATGTATGATAAATTAATTCATGTAAAAGGAGTTTTATATGAATTTAAGGTTAATTGATATGAATAGCCCTAAAATTAATTAAAATGGAGATTTAAATTAATTTGCAGAATTAGGCATAAAGGAGTTTATGTTTAATTTATTTTGATCACTAAATTAATTTACAAGAAGTTGTGATTTAATTTATTTCCCACAAAAGAAAAAAAAAATTAAACAAAGGAGGGAAGAGGAGCAACCACGGCTGGGTGGCGCTGCCACCTGCTGGTGGGGCCACGGTGGCTGCTCCAGGTGGTCCTTGGTGGGTCGCGGGCTGTGCGGCGGCGCGTGGCTTGCCCGGCCACGTTTTTGCCTTCTTGCCCGGCAGAATTTTTTAATAAAAATTTTTTTTTTGGAAATCATTAAATCGATTTTCGGTATATTGAGCGATTTTTCGGTTAAATAATTCCATAATTTTATTCTTTAATCTAATTAAAATTAGTAGGAAAGTATAATAGGATAGAATCTTTAGGTGGTTAGGAATTACTTAAATGTTTTATCAACTTGCTATAATTAAGAATATTTGATATTTTGATTGATGGCAAGTATAATATGTGATATTATGATGTGGCTTTTATATATATTTTGATATAATTGCTATGTATGACTAGTATGGCCCAAATTAAGTTAGAAAATACGATCTGCGTATCGTGATGTATTCTTGTAATTTTAAATACGATCTGCATATCGTTAAGTATTTTTGTAATTTATTTAATTTAGTTATTATTTAAATTATTTTGATACTTATGTAATCCAAAGACGAAGTCCATCAAGAGAAGGCCCATGGATAAGGTGGATGGAGATCCATGAAGAGTCCAAGAATGAGCCATTGATGATTAGTTCTTAGGATTAGGGGCCATACTAGATCATTTTATTTTCGCATTTTATTATTATTTAAAATGCTTATAAGTTTATTGTATGTTGTTTGTTGATGCGCTAGAGTTCACTAATTCATAACAACATAATAAACTTAGGTCCCGCAAATATTAAGGTTGCTTTTCCAAACATAAAGTACTTATCAAACCCTTAATTAATAGTAATAGGTCATGCCTCCGCAGGGTGTTATCATTAATTTTGGGAATATAAGGTAAAATTGCGAATTTTACAACTTAGTTTGGTTGTCCTTAACAAAATTATCAAAAGCGTTTTGAATTTTGAAGCAAGAGATAGTTAAGCATGCGATGTTTATCCATCTAAACAAGAGTTATAATTTGTTATAATTAGTAAAAGAGTTTACTTACCTTGATAATGTAACGTTAAAGATAAGGCCTCCGTCTGCTTAGTGTTGCATGTTGATAGGATCTTGTAAAACACTTATTCAAATGGGACATTAAAATTGAATAGGTGATCAACCTAGAATCCTTTGCATGTTTTAGGTTACTTTATAAACATAAAATTAAACTTTGATTTATTTTTCTGTCTGTAGATACTATGTCTAACAACAACAACAACAACTCCGGTTTCAACATTCGTCCTTTTCTGGAAAAGGACAGACTGAATGGTGAAAATTTCCTTAATTGGGAAAGAACCTTAAGACTTGTTCTGAGGTTTGAGGGTCGAGAGGACGTCTTAGATACCCCACTTCCTGTTGTAACTGATGAATCCACTGAGGCAGACAAACGTCGTGCCAAACAGGCTAGTGATAAGTCTATACCAATCACTTGCTTGATGATAGCAGCCATGGAGCCGAACCTCCAAAAGAGGTTCGAAACCAAGGATGCTTATACCATCATGCAAGAGCTGCGGGCAATGTTTCAAACACAAGCCCGAGTTGAGCGGTATGAGACTAATAGGGAGATACTTGAATGTCACATGAAGCCGGGTCAAGCTGTTGGCCCACATGTTTTCGCAATGATGGGTCTTTTCGAAAACATGGAACGACTTAGATTCCCTTATAGGGTTGATTTGGCTACTGACATCATTCTCCACTCATTACCTGACAGTTTCAATCAGTTCAGAATGACCTACAATATGAATGAGTCTGAAAAGACTTTGCAAGAGTTGCATGGATTGTTGGTCAACGCTGAAAGGAACATCCCTAAGGTTGAACCAAAGAAAGAGGTTTTGATGGTTCAAAAGGGAAAGGGTTTCAAGAAGAAATGGGCGGAAAAGAAGGACAAAGGCAAGCAAGTTGCCACCGTTGTTCTTTGAAAAACCTAAGCCAACCGCCAAGCCAAAGGTCGCTGCGGAAAGCAAGTGCTTCCACTGTCACAAGATAGGACACTGGAAGAGGAACTGCCCGGTATACTTGGAAGAAAAGAAGTCTGGGGCTTCCACTTCAGGTATATATGTTATAGAAATCAATTTGACTTCTACTTCTTTATGGGTATTTGATACCGGCTGTGGTTCTCACATAGTTAATGATGTGCAGGGACTAAAAAGAAGTAGGAAGCTGGCAAAAGACGAGGTAGAGCTACGCGTTGGAAATGGAGCACGAGTTGCTGCACTTGCCATAGGAAGCTATAGTCTACACTTGCCATCTGGGCTTATTTTAGAACTAAATAATTGTTATTTCGTTCCTTCAATAACTAAGAACATAATTTCTGTTTCAGTTTTGGATTCTGAAGGGTTTTGTTTTGAAATAAAGAACAAGTGTTGTTCCATTTCTTACAATAATATGTTCAATGCCAATGCTAAATTGATAAATGGCTTATATGTGCTTGATAGGTCGTTACAAATCTGTAACATAGATAGCAAGAAACAAAAATCAAATGATTCCAACCTAACCTACATTTGGCATTGTCGAATGGGTATATAAACCAAAAGCGCATTCACAAGTTACAAAAGGATGGTATAATTCCATCATTTGATTTTGAATCATTTGATGTATGTGAATCATGCTTAATGGGAAAAATGACAAAATCACCATTTACTGGAAAAGGTGAAAGGGCCAGCGATCTTTTAGGACTCATACATACAGATGTGTGTGGTCCTATGAGCACAAAGGCAAGGGGAGGGTTTAACTACTTCATTACCTTCACTGATGATTTGAGTAGATATTGATATATATACTTAATGAAACATAAGTCGGAATCTTTTGATAGATTCAAAGAGTTCCAGAATGAAGTACAGAATCAACTTGGTAAGACAATAAAAGCACTACGATCCGATCGTGGTGGTGAATATTTGAGCCAAGAATTTGATGATCATCTAAAGGGTTGTGGAATTCTTTCACAATTAACTCCACCAGGAACACCACAGTTGAATGGTGTATCTGAAAGGAGAAACCGAACCTTGCTAGATATGGTTCGATCAATGATGAGTCTTGCTGATCTTACGATTTCTTTTTGGGGATACGCTCTCGAAACTGCTGCACACACACTAAATAGGAGCCCGTCAAAGGCTGTAGAAAAGACTCCATATGAGTTATGGAATGGAAAAACTCCAAACTTGTCTTTTCTTAAAATCTGGGGATGTGAGGTCTATGTAAAACGGTTACTATCAGACAAGCTTGCACCCAAGTTAGATAAATGTCTCTTTGTGGGATACCCAAAAGAGACAAGGGGTTATTACTTCTATAACCGTCAAGAGAACAAAGTGTTTGTTGCTCGTGATGGTGTCTTTCTTGAAAAGGAATTTGTTTCTAGAAAGACAAGTGGGAGTAAAATAATTCTCGAAGAAATTCGAGATGAGCAACAATTAGACGTGGTTCACACCATGTCAGAGACGGCCCGACAAGACGAAAGTCTAGTTCAGGAGATGATGTATTCAACGCATGAACCTCCTACCGTCCCACTTGAATCAAGTGAAGATCTTCAAAGAGTTGAAGAGAACACTTCTCTTGATGCTCAGGCCCCACGTAGATCTAGTAGAGAAAGGATTCCAAACAAGAGGTTGGTTGATTTCCTGTTAACTGAAAACTCTGAAATTATGATTTTGGAGAATTCAGAGCCTACTACCTACAAACAAGCTTTGACGAGCCCAGACTCTGAGAAATGGCTTGAGGCCATGAAATCCGAGTTAGACTCCATGTCTGAGAATAAAGTTTGGACCCTGGTCGACTTGCCTAATGGGGTTAACCCTATTGGATGCAAGTGGGTGTTCAAGTTGAAAACAGACAAAGATGGAAATGTCTATGTATATAAAGCAAGACTGGTTGCAAAAGGATTCAGACAAATTCATGGTATAGACTATGATGAGACCTTTTCTCCAGTAGCAATGCTTAAATCAATTCGGATACTTTTAGCGATTGCTGCATTTTATGATTATGAAATTTGGCAGATGGATGTCAAAACTGCATTCTTGAATGGGTTCTTGAATGAGGATGTGTACATGACACAACCTGAGGGTTTTGAGGATCCAGAAAATCCTAAAAGGGTTTGCAAGCTTCAGAGATCCATTTATGGATTGAAGCAGGCATCTCGGAGCTGGAATCTTCGATTTGATGAAGCAATCAAGAAATTTGATTTCATCAAAAGCGAAGAAGAATCTTGTGTCTACAAGAAGTTTAGTGGGAGCAGCTTAGTTTTCTTGGTATTGTATGTAGATGACATACTACTCATGGGAAATGACATACCAATGCTTGAGTCAGTCAAGGAATGGTTAAAAAGTTGTTTCTCTATGAAGGACCTGGGAGAAGCTGAGTACATACTGGGAATCAAAATCCATAGAGATAGGTCTCGAAGGATGATTGGACTAAGCCAAGAAACTTATATTAATAAGGTTCTTACAAGTTTCAACATGGAAAACTCGAAGAGAGGTTTCGTTCCCATGTCACATGGCATATCGCTTAGCAAGAGTCAGTGCCCGACTGAACCTGATGAGTTAAAGCGAATGAGTAGCATTCCTTATGCTTCGGCTATAGGATCTATCATGTATGCCATGATAAGTACTCGACCGGATGTTGCATATGCCTTGAGCATGTGTAGCAGATTCCAAGCAAATCCGGGAGAAGCACACTTGGATCGGCTAAGAGCATCCTCAAGTACTTGAGAAGAACTAAAGGCATGTTCTTAGTTTATGGGGGACAAAGTGAGTTGGTTGTTGAAGGTTACACGGATGCAAGCTTCCAAACCGACAGAGATGATTACCGCTCTCAGTCAGGGTATGTCTTTCGTCTAAATGGAGGAGCAGTGAGCTGGAAGAGCTCAAAGCAAAGCACTGTAGCAGACTCTACGACGAATCGGAATATTTAGCGGTTGTTGAAGCGGCTAAAGAAGCGATTTGGATCAAGAAATTCTTGACGAGTCGGGATATCATACCTAGTGCTCTAGAAGGGATTGAGTTGTTCTGTGATAACAATGGTGCTATTGCGCAAGCAAAAGAACCGAGATCACATAACAAATCCAAACATGTAATGAGGAAGTATCACCTCATTAGGGAGATTGTTGACAGGAAGGATGTCAGGATCTGCAAAGTTCACACGGATGAGAATGTGACTGATCCGCTCACTAAACCACTACCTCAACCCAAGCATGAGTGTCACGCTAGGGCTATAGGCTTGAAGCAAATGATAGAGAGGCTTTAGATTGTACTAGGTTTAGAGAAACTTGTTACAATGTAAAGACATGGTTTTGCTATTTATGTTTATGAGAATAAGTTTTATATTATTTAATTATTGGTTTGGTATTAAATAAAATGTCCAAAATATATCTTGAATTCTATGGTTTTGTCAAATATGTGATTTGATAAATGAAACACCATAAGTGAACAGAATTCATAGAATATTAAAGTTCCTAATCTAAGTCATTAAACTGGACATAAATGACTTGTTAAAGGGATTAGCATATAAGATTGATTGATAGCGCCGTTTCATGGGCTATGGAAACATAGAGATGTTTAATCAATCATATGGATATGTATAGTTGATACATAGTCGAACTAGACCTGCTTAGAAGTTTTATAACTTCAAAATTATATTAGTAGATTCCTTAGACATGAATGGAACATTACTTAGCCCAATGATTGGTATAACTTAGATACTGTCAAACGTCATGCCGTAAAAGGGGACTATAAAGGCAGCATTCAGGTTGTGTTAAAAATTGAGTGGGAGTATTGGTTACCAAAAGATTGAAAAGGTCCTCCTATATGAGATAGGATAGGTGTCTTGGCCCCTTGAAGAGCGAAAATTGAAAAATGCATGGCCGTGCTCAAATGGATCATTCGATGATCATTTGTTTGTCGATTCGAACTCGGATTTCAAGGATTAATTTGAAATCTATTATGGATGATATAGAAATATGATCATACTATCAAATTAAGACATTAAGAGACTTGAGGAATTCAAACATTGCACACTCGTCTCGGACAAGTGGGAGATTGAAGGATTTATGTCCTCGACTTAAATGCAATTACTAATTATATTATGGATCGTATTATGGAGATAATAAATTCGTTCTATTGGGTCGTCTATACGTCTTGCTAGAGAATGCTATAGAACTTTGGGTTAGGAAATAATAAACCCGAAGCCCAATATAATGGATCCTATTAGGTCACACAATATACTTGGATCAACAAAAGAAACCTAGAGCCCATAAGGGCCCTAGGGGTGGCCGGCCAAGAGGAAGGGAGAGGAGAAATGATTCTCCTTCTAACCTACATATATTTATATATTTTGGTTAGGCAATATGGGATAAGATACTAGATATCTTTCATTATTCCTCTCTCTCATATTCTTTCCAAAAGTCACAAAAACTCCATTAAAGTAGAAGAAGAATTTCTTCCTTCCAACTAGCATTGGTGGAGTGTTGATCCGGGTTGGTGGACCAAGTAGAGGAATCACAATTGAGGTTCTTAATCCGGGTTATTCAAGCTTTGTGGAATTCACGCTTCAAAGGTAAATTCCCAACTATTATGTGATCCTTGAATGTATATGCATGAGATCCTGTTTTAAGTGCTTATGAATTTGATTCATGAAATTCCGCTTAGAGTATTTATATAATCCTACAGGAGGCTCATCTGGCAATCATATGGATTCTACTTTAAATGGGCCAAAGACTATTGTTTTATTTGGACGTACAGGAAACGGAAAAAGTTCAACCGGTAATAGTATACTTGGAAGAAAAGCCTTCAAGACCAAGGCCCTGTCCGGTGGCGAGAAAGGCACCACTGTACGCGAAAGTGATAATATGGAAAATGGACAAGTTATTAACGTTATTGACACGCCTGGTATGCTGTCTTTGCTTGAACGTCAATTTCGTGATTCTAAGATTATTAGCAAATAGCGATGACATCAGTATTTTTCTGGATAGCAACATAGAAAGGAAAGAAAGGGAAGGGAAGGAGGACGAATGGGAGGAAAAAGAAAGGAAGGTAAAAGATGTAGCTTCATTTTTCATCCAAAATTTTCCGATTTTAGAGGAATGGTGTTTATTAAAAAGCGAGGGAAAACCGATCCATCCCTCTCCCTCCTCTTACTTCACCCAACCTTTTCTCCAAACAAAGTGTAAACTATTCCACCAAAAAGAACAATAAAAAACTGACGGAAACATATTCGTCCATGAAACATTCCACAATCATCACAACTATCACAAGTACAGTAAATATATACCGTACCAAAATAGCTTAGTTTAATTGGCATCCTTTCCTTGAAGCTTTTTTTGGTGTAGTTGGCTGGGGTATCCTCCTATTCCTTAACATTAATTATACATCTATACTATTATTAAAACGTGTTAGGGGAGCGTTGAAACCCGCCACGTATCAATGCGCATTTTTAAGTTTTCGAGAGTTAAAAGAATTTGATTTCTCGATCCTGTTAATCACCACATGTTGACATGGCAGCATGGAAGATATGACATGCCATCTTTCTTTTCAACTAAAAAAAAGGTTGTTAGTAGGGTTTGATCCCTCTGACTATTTGAATAAGAGTGTCATCATTCTACCACCAAATCACATATATCTAGAAAAAAAATATAGTCATGTCATGTCATTTATTTATTTAGAAAAACATAGGGTATTGCTCAGGTCCAGCGACTAGTTTGAGTATTTCCAAACTGTCGATTTGGAGAGCACCAATCTATTTATCCTCCCCGCAACATTTAAGTGGTTAGCCTGCAAATTTGGTCCAAAAAATCGTGAGACTTGAGGTCTAGTAAGATCCTCCATTCCTTAAAAATTAAAAATGATATAATAATAACAACAACAATAACAATATATTTTCAACATATCAACTTTCATAGTTTTTCCTAAAAGTTGTATTATTTCTAACCTTCATCATTATTATATACGAGATTAAACGAATCTCCGCTCGAGAACCATATGTGAAATTTTCACCTCATACGGCTCCTCCCTTAAATATACATAATACTCCCTCCGTCCCTAAATAGAGTGTCCATTTTTCCATTTATGTTTGTCCCAAATAGATTTCCTATTTCCTTATTTGGTATGGGTCCACCAATTAAAATATTATTACATAGTATATGGAGCGAGTGAGTCGGCGCTCTGATAAACTTCGTCATCGTTCAGTTGACCATATGTTGCTATTACTATTTCAACTCACCTCATTCTTTTCAGTTGTGACATTTAATTCAAGATAGTTGTTTCTTATGCATTTTATTTAAGTTTATTTCCCCTCAAAAAAACGTAAGAGTTTATTTACATTAGATATTTCATACTAAATTAATCAGTATATAATGATTTCAGAGGCGCACCATATATTTCATCAGATTGATCAGTGGTGAGTTTTAGATAATCTAACTCCATATGGTCCTCTTTGATATGCTAATGATGATTAAAAGTGGTGAGAAAAGATAGGCAACCATATGATTTGGGGATGATATATAGGAACTCATAGCAGTGGCGGATCTAGGATCTGACTCACGTGGGTTCGGAGTCCTTTATAAAAACCTAAGATACAAACTAAAGTTTTTATGCATCAGCAATTATGTAGCACAATTATGCAGGACAATTATATCGTAGCTAGGTATTAACTATTTACAAATTGAAAATTGGAAGGAAGAAAAATCCAAAAATAATATGTAGAATCACCGTAAGTCATTAGTTTGGGTTTCAAAAACAATTAAGAAAAGAAAGTTCAATATGAATAGTCCATATATATTTTCAAGTCTTGGGATGGTTGTCATAATAATCCAAACTCTTATTTTGTTGTTGGCACTAATACATATTGGGTATATTGTATATAGAAAATTGAGAAGTTCATATTATTTCGATAAGATAGCACACAAACTTGGGTGTTCTCCAAAATGATCAAAAAGTTGAGATTATTGTAAGAAGATGGGTAAAATTTGAGGTTATTTAAGAAAAAATTTCCAAAAAAAAAAAGGAAAGTTATATAGAAAGAAAATAAAAATATAAAAAGCAAACTCTCTGCCAAGCTATTAGCAGTTTAGCACCAAAAGAAAAAAACAAGAAAGGGAAAAAAAGGAGAGAAAAATGCAAGAGTCAGCTCTCCGTGGAATTGAACCCGCGCGTCGATGAGACAAAGGCCGAAGATCAAGCAAGCCAAACAAACCACTGAACCAAACGTCAAAACATTGATGTAACGCGGCGCAAGAAACTTATATCAGTTTTTTCTGTTTTGATTTTCCGTCGATTTTCTTCTTTTTTCTCCAGATTTTCGTGGGTTCAGTTGAATCCACTGAACTCACGCTGGATCCGCCCCTGACTCATAGATGCAAATAGCAAAAATTTAGAAAACAACTTCTTAACATCTATCATAAAATTGCATGCATAACAATGACATGAATCATATAATATGGATTAGAAATTACAACCTTTGTATAGTGGATTCCATAGGTTTTACATATCCACGTGCCCCACTTAGCTTGTTGCTGCTCTTATCAATCTACAACCAGGAAACTAGATCCCACATCTGCTAGAACAGAAGAGAAGGAACAATTCACTCTTTTGCTTTTGTTGGGATAGGCGCCGGTTTGCAAGAAGTATTAGGGTTAGGGTTTTTCTCTTTTTTTAAGTCACATACAACAGTTAACTATTTAATTCCTTAAACCCTGATTGTAACACCCTGACCTCTAAGCATCTTCATTAGGTAATTATTCTTGATTATTAGCAGCGGAAGACCTAGCTTTTGGTCGGTGAGTTACTGCCGTACTTTTCTGTTAGGAAAATATAATGCATCATACTTTCAGAATTCTAACATATAATAATGTGAAAACTTAAACATACTAGATTATATAAATTAAAGTAAAACAGAGTTAATGTTAATTAAACTAACTTTTTACTTAGGTTACAAATAGGTTACAAAAACTATAAATGTTTGAGTCATTTAATTTTAATAACAATTCCTCACTGCTAAGCTATTCCGTCATCCCCATCGGTACCTAAAACAGAAAAACAAAACGTCATGATCCGAAGCCCAGTAACATACTACTCTAACAACGTAAATTTATTTCAACTCATTTTATTTGCAAACAGAGAGAAGAGAATATAGTCAAATCATTTCATAAACATATAATTAAAACCATGAACTTAAAAGAAGAATTCATGTTGTCATTCATCATTATAATCTCCTTTATCATATTCATTATCGAAAATCTTTCTTTGGTTACTTGGCGAGTACAATAGAAGGTAAGCCACGGAGAACAGTATTTCTCCAACAGAAGGTGGCGTAATAGAATACGGGTGCCACGGGAGATCATTATCCCCCAACAGAAGGTGACATATCAGAATGCGTGTGTCACGGGAGACGATTGTCCCCCAACAGAAGGTGACAGCCAGGTACCATAATGGAATGTGCACACGGAACATAATACTGCCAAGAGTCGTATTTCACTTTCATTTATCATGTTTCATGAATTTTAAGTATATTTCATAGAACATCTTATAAGCATCATGAAAACCAATTTATTATCATCATAAACATAATCATAAACATCAATTTAACAAAACATTTCATATCCCGCGATCCATATATACGTATTATCAAAACATTATACAAAAGCGTCATAAAACATAGTTGGAAGGGGAGTGCGGGTGTTAGCAGTAGACGTTATCTCGAGTCGCGATTATTATACTTAATAGCCGGCGAGGCTTGTAATATCCTTTTTCCTTTCTAATCTATTCAAGAATTAATAAAGGACTTATTAATATTTTATTCTAAATTTCAAGCTTTACGATCCATTTTCATCATGTCCTCGTTATGGAAAGTACTTTATTATGAATTACTAAAGAGTTTATGTAACTAATGGTTATGGAATCTTATTATCACCATTTAGTACTTAAACTATAATTCATGACTTAACTACATTGGTTAAAAAAAGTCCTTGTTATTATAATAGATGACACACTTAATAAGAGTTCTAAGTTCAACTTAAGTAAAACTATTTAATAACAACCCCTAGTTATAAGGTTCATAAACATTCATGTTTAATGACTTGAAGGTGTGATTGTAAGACTCTCCTATTTTAGTTAAGCTTTTAGTACTAAAAATAAGAACATGTCATACATATTAATAAATTATGGTTGATCTTATTAGGTGATCAAAATATAGATTAGAACTACTTAGTAGTAGGTTCAATTATAACTTAGCTTAACCAACTTGGTTATTACTAATACAAAGTCTCAATATTTATATTGGACTTGAAGGATTAGAAGTGTATTTATACATAAATAAACTTATTACCTAAATATAAACTTTAAACTACAATAGCACGATTATAAATTCAATTAATCTAGTGCAATAGCATAGTATTGGTCAAGTTAACTAATTAATAAAGGAATTAATAACTTAAGGATGCCATAGTTTTTCAAACAAAATAAGAAGAATGGGAGGGAAGCTAAAGTATGATTCATACCTTACTGGGTAAAAGTAACAAGAAGGCAAAGAAGAGGGACAGTAGGGGGAGGTCGGAGCTCCGGCGGGGATTAGGTGGTGTGGTGGAGGCGGCGCAGACGTGGCTGGGTGGCAGGGTAATGCAGGATAAAGGTTATGGGCCTGTCCATTTCCTTATTTCCTACACTCTAATTTTCTCCAGCCCATTTTTATTACTTCCAGTATTTTCTTTTACCGTTAAGATGTTTTGTCACATAGTGATAGTGGCTCATCACTAGTAGTGGTGTGATAGTCCTATATATCTGGAGATATTTCTATTCTCTCAGATCAAGAGTGAGATAAATAAAATAGTTGTTGGTTGCTTTTCTCTTTCTTAATCATCTGCCTTTAATGGCGTCGTACAACATGGTACCAGAGCTGGCCTCATAGTGAGGTAATTGCAAAAAAAAAAAAAAAAAAAGGAAAAGGAGAGAGAAATCTGCAAACCTTTCACTGTTACCCAGAAACATTTTTTTTTTGTAAAATTTTAAACCTTTAAACTTACGAAAAATGTCAAAGAATGTGTCCCTCTCAGATATCCAAAATCCTCTTTATCTCCACCCATAAGATGGGCCAAACACAGTGAGCGTTGAAAAACTTGTGGGCTCGTCAAATTACAGGGCCTGGAGAAGGTCCATGGAAATAGTCCTGGCCTCAAAATGCAAGTTAGGATTTGTACAAGGAACCATCAAAAGAGAAGAAGAAAGCTCAGAAAAACCAGATCAATGGGACACCTGTAATAGTATGGTGATTGCTTGGATAGTTGGATCTGTCTCGGAAAGTATCAGACCCACCATACTTTTCCTCAACAGTGCTCATGAAATCTGGAAACAACTGGAAGTTAGGTTCTCCTTGACGAATGGGTCTCGCAAATACAAACTCAGCAAAGAGGTGTATGATATGAAGCAGAAAGGAAAGGGTGTTAATAAGTATTATACCTCCATGAAATCCTTATGGGAGGAAATAGACTCACTCAACCAGTTACCTCCGATTGTTAATGTAACAGAGGAGATAAATCAATTCCTGAAGGCGCTGAACAAACAAAAAGAAGAACGAAGGCTTTTCCAATTCCTTAATGGATTGGATGAAGACTTTGGACAACACAGGAGTCAATTACTAATGGCTTTAACTTTACCCACTGTAGAAGAAGCCTGCTCTACTATTCAACAAGAGGAAAGTCAAAGAGAGGTGCTCAATGTGGGAAGAATGGAGATAGAAGCGTCGGCTATGTATAGCCAAGGAGGTAATGAAGCTTGTGGTGCCTGTGGAAAGAAGGGTCATGCCACTGAAAAATGCTGGAGTGTGGTAGGACCACCAAAATGGCATCCAAAATACAAAATAATGCAAAGAGCTAAAGAGAAGGAGTTGTCTGGGACATCAGAGAACAAAGGAGGAAAACCCAGAAATTTTCAAGGCCACAAGTTCGCTGCAAATGCTCAAGGAAAAGAAGATTTGTCACTCACATCTACTCAACTAGAGCAGATCATGAAAATTCTCCAATCAGGATCAAAATCTGCTGTATGCGGATCCGAAACAGAGGAGGAGCTTGATCATAGCTTTGCAGGTATGGTGTCCTGTTATTGCGCTTCTAGTGAAAATAGTGATTGGATTATTGATTCCGGGGCCTCGGATCATATGACATCCAGTGCTAAAAACACTATTGATACTGTAGTAGCCACAGATAAAACCAAGATAAACTTGCCCACAGGTAAAACTGCTAGTGTTTCTCATATTGGAACTGTGTGCTTGGAAAATGATATAAAATTGAAAAATGTTCTCTGCATTCCAGAGTTTAAACACAACCTCCTCTCTGTGACAAAGTTAGTAGAAGATAATAACTGTCAAGTGATCTTCTATCCTGGTTTTTGTACAATCCAGGACTGTGCTACCCAGAAAATTAAAGCCCTAGGAAGAGGTCAAAATGGTCTTTACTATTTGATCAACACTCCAATTCACAAGCTGTTGAATAGAACCGGAAGCAAAAGCGTGTTAGGTGTGAAAAATGCTGGAATAATACCTAGTAGAAGAGATGAGAAGGAAGATACAAAACCCGCTGCTCACCTGTGTTTTAATGCTACTGTCAAAATGAAAAATTGTGTTCTTTGGCACAATAGATTAGGACACACACCTTTGGACAAACTTAAGAAAATTGGGTGTATTTCGAGTACAGTTGATTGTGAAAACAATGTTTGTATTACATGTCCTATGGCTAAGTTTTGTAAACTTCCATTTAATCTAAGTGCCTCTTGTGCCGATTCTCCTTTTGATCTCATACATCTTGATATATGGGGCCCCTATAGGGTGAGCACCAAAAATAATCACAGGTATTTTTTGACAGTGGTTGATGACCACTCCAGAGCTACGTGGGTGTATCTGTTAAAACTCAAATCAGATGCGTTCTCTGTTATTGGTATGTTCATTGCTATGGTGAAAAATCAATTCAATCAACATGTGAAAGTGATTAGATCAGATAACGCATTAGAGTTCAGTGACACTCAATGCAATAGCTTGTATGAAAGTCTTGGTGTGATACATCAAACCTCGTGTGTTGACAGACCATAATAAAACGGTCGTGTAGAAAGAAAACACAGAAACATTCTTGAAATGTCGAGGGCATTGAGATTTCAAGCCGGGTTGCCATTACAATTTTGGGGGGATTGTGTCTTGACTGCCACATACCTGATAAATAGATTACCCTCTACAGCTGTTGGTCAAAAGACACCCTATGAGAGATTGTTTCACAAAAAACCCACATATACTCACATTTGGACGTTTGGTTGTCTTGCATTTGCTTATAATCCAACTAGAACCTCTGATAAATTCAGCCCAAGGGGAGTACCCTGTGTCTTTCTCGGCTATCCCCAAAGCCAAAAAAGGTACAAGCTTTTGAACCTCTTGACTCAACAAACTTTTATCTCAAGAGATGTTAAGTTCCATGAATCCATTTTCCCTTACAACAAACACACTAAAACACATTCCTTCTTTCATCCTCAGCCTATTGACACTACAAGAAAAGTGGTAATCACCGACGGCTAAAAGCCGTCGTTGATGGTCTAAAAAGCCGTCGCTAAATATTCAACGACGGCCAACCGTCGTTGATAGGCAGTCGGTAAAAAGATGGTCGCTGATATTAGAATCAACGACCGTCGAGCCGTCGGTGATATTTTCAACGACGGTTTCATGATCATCAGCGACCGTTATTTAAAGCCGACGTTGACTCTACGCCAACGACTGTTTAAAGCAGACGGCGAATCATCGACCATTTCAAACCGTCGCTGTGACACCGACCATTTCAAACCGTCGGTGTGACGCCGACCGTTTTAAACCGTCGGTGTCGTTGCACCGACTGTTTTAAACCGTCGTTGTATCACCGACTGTTGTAAACCGTCGTTCATTTCGTTGAATCAACGTCTGTGTATAACCGTCGCTACTATATTATAGCAGTCGTTAAAATTCAAGTCCATGGGTGCATAGAGTACCTTACAGCGACTGCCTAGCCGTCGTTGATTTAATGTTTAGTCGTCGCTGTTATTTCAAAATAATATTATTTAATATTCTATTGTTCTTAATAATAATTAAACCTGTACCTGCACAGCCGCACCTAAATATACCACGCTAAAGCTGTTCCTCCATCGCATTCAATTTTTTCAATTACAAAAATATGCAATTTTGATATATATTACAATTTACATAGATACTTGTATAATTACATGAAATAGATTACAATTATGTACACAAAATAGATCCCGATGTCGGGAAATAAAGTAGAAGTCGGTGTTTACAAAAAATATATATCGACAAAGCTAGAAACTAATAAGCTAGATGTCGATAAATATAGACACTAAATGTCTATTGTTAGACAAACTACCTAGATTAAATATATGTACGCAAAATAGATCCAGGTGTCGGGAAATAAAGTAGAAGTCGGGTTGAAAAAAAAATAACCCGACACATCTAGAAACGAAGCGAGATGCCGATAAATATTGACACTACAAGAAAATAGTTAGACTAACTATATCCAACTATAAGTTAGTTACCTAGTTGTCAAAACCAAAAAAAACTACACTGCCAAGGGTGTCTCTGTAACACTACCGCCACCACCAAACAATGGGTCATCGTCTGGTCTGCGTTGTGGAGGGGGGCCTGGGTTGCAACCTAAGGACATGTGGCCGAAACTAGACATGTTCCTCATCATTTCCTCAACGATGGCCCGACTTGACGCTTCCACCCGTGCTGCGACCATTGCCTCCACCTCTTCCATCCGCGCAGCGACCTTTGCATCCACCTGCGCCTCAATCTGAGAAAAAATGGACGGCTCATATGGTTGTGAAGAGCCGCCATCTCCTCGTCCTGATGAAGAGTTGTAGTACAAATGATCTCCCTGACCCAACCCCTGAACTTTTCCTCTGTTCCTCCCCCCAACTGTCTCCCAATACAACAGATCAAGGTTCGGCTGTGACCCCTGAGTGGTACAATGATCCAGCTTCTTATTGTACGTCTCCTGCATTTGGTTAAATATACTCATATTCAAGTAATATAAAGTGGGCAAAATGGCGTACATTTGGTTCTAACTTGCCTACTTTGTGTATTTTCAATAAAAACAACTTATAAATACATTAAACTAACTATATATATGATGTTTGAGTTTTTTATAACTTAAACTAACATCAAAGTACTCGTATTCATTCATTTTCAAGTTAAATGGCCTAAAATGACCTATATTAGCCTATATTTGGTTCTAACTTTCCTACTTTGTGTATTTTCAATCAAAGCAACTTATAAATACATTAAACTAACTATATATATGATGTTTGAGGTGTTTATAACTTAAACTAGCATCAAACTACTCGTATTCATTCATTTTCAAGTAAAATGGCCAAAAATGACCTATATTAGCCTAGATTTGGTTCTAACTTTCCTACTTTGTGTATTTTCAATCAAAACAACTTATAAATACATTAAACTAACTATATATATGATGTTTGAGGTGTTTATAACTTAAACTAGCATCAAACTACTCGTATTCATTCATTTTCAAGTAAAATGGCCAAAAATGGCCTATATTAGCCTAGATTTGGTTCTAACTTTCCTACTTTGTGTATTTTCAATCAAAACAACTTATAAATACATTAAAATAACTATATATATGATGTTTGAGGTATTTATAACTTAAACTAGCATCAAACTACTCGTATTCATTCATTTTCAAGTAAAATGGCCAAAAATGGCCTATATTAGCCTAGATTTGGTTCTAACTTTCCAACTTTGTGTATTTTCAATCAAAACAACTTATAAATACATTAAACTAACTATATATATGATGTTTGAGTTGTTTATAACTTAAACTAACATCAAAGTACTCGTATTCATTCATTTTCAAGTAAAATGGCCTATATTAGCCTAGATTTGGATCTAACTTGCCTACTTTGTGTATTTTCAATCAAAACAACTTATAAATACATTAAAGTAACTATATATATGATGTTTGAGTTGTTTATAACTTAAACTAGCATCAAACTACTCGTATTCATTCATTTTCAAGTAAAATGGCCTAAAATGACCTATATTACCTACATTTGGTTCTAACTTGCCTACTTTGTGTATTTTCAATCAAAACAACTTATAAATACATTAAACTAACTATATATATGATGTTTGAGGTGTTTATAACTTAAACCAGCATCAAACTACTCGTATTCATTCATTTTCAAGTGAAATGGCTTAAAATGGCCTATATTAGCCTATATTTGGTTCTAACTTTCCTAATTTGTGTATTTTCAATCAAAACAACTTATAAATACATTAAACTAACTATATATATGATGTTTGAGGTGTTTATAACTTAAACTAGCATCAAACTACTCGTATTCATTCATTTTCAAGTGAAATGGCCTATATTAGCCTATATTTGGTTCTAACTTTCCTATTTTGTGTATTTTCAATCAAAACAACTTATAAATACATTAAAATAACTATATATATGATGTTTGAGGTGTTTATAACTTAAACTAGCATCACACTACTCGTATTCATTCATTTTCAAGTAAAATGGCCTAAAATGGCCTATATTAGCCTAGATTTGGTTCTAACTTTCCTATTTTGTGTATTTTCAATCAAAAAAACTTATAATCACATTAAACTAACTATATATATGATGTTTGAGGTGTTTATAACTTAAACTAGCATCAAACTACTCGTATTCATTCATTTTCAAGTGAAATGGCCTAAAATGGCCTATATTAGCCTATATTTGGTTCTAACTTTCCTATTTTGTGTATTTTCAATCAAAACAACTTATAATTACATTAAAATAACTATATATATGATGTTTGAGGTATTTATAACTTAAACTAGCATCAAACTACTCGTATTCATTCATTTTCAAGTGAAATGGCCTAAAATGGCCTATATTAGCCTATATTTGGTTCTAACATTCCTATTTTGTGTATTTTCAATCAAAACAACTTATAATTACATTAAAGTAACTATATATATGATGTTTGAGGTGTTTATAACTTAAAATAGCATCAAACTACTCGTATTCATTCATTTTCAAGTGAAATGGTCTAAAATGACCTATATTAGCCTATATTTGGTTCAAACGTTCCTATTTTGTGTATTTTCAATCAAAACAACTTATAATTACATTAAACTAACTATATATATGATGTTTGAGGTGTTTATAACTTAAACTAGCATCAAACTACTCGTATTCATTCATTTTCAAGTGAAATGACCTAAAATGGCCTATATTAGCCTATATTTGGTTCTAACTTTCCTATTTTGTGTATTTTAAATCAAAACAACTTATAATTACATTAAACTAACTATATATATATTTGATGTTTGAGGTTTTTATAACTTAAACTAGCATCAAACTACTCGTATTCATTCATTTTTAAGTGAAATGGCCTATATTAGCCTATATTTGGTTCTAACGTTCCTATTTTGTGTATTTTCAGTCAAAACAACTTATAATTACATTAAACTAACTATATATATAATGTTTAATGTGTTTATAACTTAAACTAGCATCAAACTACTCGTATTCATTCATTTTCAAGTGAAATGGCCTAAAATGGCCTATATTAGCCTATATTTGGTTCTAACTTTCCTATTTTGTGTATTTTCAATCAAAACAACATATAATCACATTAAACTAACTATATATATATGATGTTTGAGGTGTTTATAACTTAAACTAGCATCAAACTACTCGTATTCATTCATTTTCAAGTGAAATGGCCTAAAATGGCCTATATTAGCCTATATTTGGTTCTAACTTTCCTATTTTGTGTATTTTCAATCAAAACAACTTATAATTACATTAAACTAACTATATATACGATGTTTGAGGTGTTTATAACTTAAACTAGCATCAAACTACTCGTATTCATTCATTTTCAAGTGAAATGGCCTAAAATGGCCTATATTAGTCTATATTTGGTTCTAACTTTCCTATTTTGTCTATTTTCAATCAAAACAACTTATAATTACATTAAACTAACTATATATATGATGTTTGAGGTGTTTATAACTTAAACTAGCATCAAACTACTCGTATTCATTCATTTTCAAGTGAAATGGCCTAAAATGGCCTATATTAGCCTATATTTGGTTCTAACGTTCCTATTTTGTGTATTTTCAATCAAAACAACTTATAATGACATTAAACTAACTATATATATGATGTTTGAGGTGTTTATAACTTAAACTAGCATCAAACTACTCGTATTCATTCATTTTCAAGTAAAATGGCCTAAAATGGCCTATATTTGGTTCTAACTTAAACTAGCATCAAACTTTTCAATCATATTTGCCTATAAATATATGTTTAGAAGTATGTACCGAGATTTGCTTTGATTTCTTGTTTACTGGAATTTCTCCTTTTCCAGGAACAGTCTTAAAATGCGTCTTCAAGAACAACTCGGGAGCAGTAGGGAGTACTCCTCCTCTACTCTTTGCCTGTAGACATTATTGAACAAAGGCTTTATTTTTTACTCATACCGAAAATGTCATGTAAATTACACTAAGTAGTAGATATGAAACATATTTACCATCTTCCTAGCATGCTGTGCCGCCGAAATAGAACCCTGAAAGTGTGACGGCTCAATTGGATTAGACAGGGAGCCACCTCTTCTGTTCTTCTTCGCCTTTTTAGATTTTTCCCGAAATGTTGGCTCTTCACTTTTCTTCTTCATGTCTTCGTAGATTGTCTCCCCCAACCATTTTGACATTTCTTTGGCTTTCTTAACCACCCAGTATCGCAAGTCTCTCAGACGAGATGAAGCTTTTTTCTCGTAATCCTTCTTCACTAGGCGTTCTAACTCAGGAGCCCATTCGTAAATACTCTTTAGTCAAACATTAAACACAGATATTAATAAAGTAATATAATCAATTTCATTTTTCATAATTCGATTCATACATACTGTGAAAATGTTCCACCAATGCGTCTTTGTTGCATTGTCGACCTCACTGTAATTGAACCAAGGTTGTCGAAAATGGCCCTGGAAAATGTCAGTGATGGACCCACTAACCTTGTTATCATCAAACCTGAATTGAAAACCAAACAAACACGTGAATTGTGAATATCATTGCATACAAATATCATGAAGCATATAGTAGCTTACGAACTTACCACAATCCAGTAGGGCTTAAAACCTTTCTTGGTGCACGGTTCGAACCTTCACCTTCCTCCGTTTGAGTGTTCGGAGTCTCCGGTACGTGGTTACCAATGTCACGTGCCTGTGAATCATCTCCCTGTGTCTCTGACATAGGGTTTTGGCTTCCTTCTACTTCTGGTGATTGAAAAAGCTCCCTCGGAATCAAAGTCCCACGACCTTGGCTTCCACCTAAGCCACCTCGACCTCCGTGGCCCTTAGGATTAGACATGATTACCTAAAATGCAAGAAATTAGAAACGCGCAAGATTAAACAAAACAATTGAAATAAATTCTTGTTACATTAAAGTATGAATAATCCAACAATAAAAAAACTGATTTCTTCAATATTAACAAATTACAACTTTATTTGCACCAAAAAACAAATCACATATATTGGGAAGAAAACAAAAAGAGCTATAATAATGGGAAAACATATGGCTTATATTAACAAAACACAACTTAGACCTTGTAGTAGTTTGCAAAAAATAAGGACATCATTTCAAGTAAAAATCCCCCCCGCATTCCCCCCCACCATGCACTCCCCCCACCCTCACTCCCCCTGCACTCCCACCCACCCCGCACTACCCCCCCTCACCGACCCCCGCCCTCCCCCTGCATTCCCCCCACCATGCACTCCCCTCACCCTCACTCACCCCCGCCCTCCCCCCTTGCCCTACCCCCTGCACTCCCCCTGCATTCCCCCCCACCCCGCACCCCCCCCCTCACCGACCCCCCGCCCCCCCCCTCACCGACCCCCTGCACTCCCCCTCACCGACCCCCTGCACTCCCCCCCTCACCGACCCCCCGCCCCCCCCTCCGCCCTCCCCCCTCACCGACCCCCTGCACCCCCCCTCACCGACCCCCTGCACTCCCCCCTCACCGACCCCCTGCACTCCCCCCTCACCGACCCCCTGCACTCCCCCTGCACCCCCCCTCACCGACCCCCTGCACTCACCGACCCCCTGCACTCCCCCTCACCGACCCCCGCACTCCCCCCCTCACCGACCCCCCGCACTCCCCCTGCACTCCCCCCGCCCTCCCCTCTGCACCCCCCTCACCGACCCCCTGCACTCACCGACCCCCTGCACTCCCCCCTCACCGACCCCCGCACTCCCCCTCACCGACCCCCGCACTCCCCCCTCACCGACCCCCTTTAAGCGTCAATTTCTACTAAACGAGCAACTCCAATAATAAGTAACTGCGAATTTAAGTTCACAAGCACCCCTTTTGACTTAAAATAAGATTGCAATTAATGACTCAAAAAAAAAAATTCAATCATGGATTTGACAAGCATGATTATAAACGCTGTGAACAAAGTTAATTCCAAATTCTCAACATGTTCACCAGAAAGTACAATGCATATGATAAAAAACATAAACGTTTACATTTGCATTACCAAATAACAAACAAATGGATGTAAACCATCATCCATACAGAACACACATAGATGCATCATCTCTAAAATAAAAAATAATAGCCTAAGTTCAAGCTTGTTTTCATCAGATGAACAACACCCATATCTTCTTTCTTCATTATTCATCATCCTTTATTTTTCCTTTGATATTAAGTCCAACAATTTTGGGTTACTTTCACCCATTCTTTTTTTCCACCAAATGTTAGAAAACAAAAATACCCACATGCTCTTTCTTGTTACTGATTTCACTCACCAAATCACTAAAATCTTACTATGAAATTATCTGAAAAAATAACAAGTAGTAAGAACTTTGATTAAAGAAATGATATATTAAAAGATCAAACACTTACATGAAGAAATATACATAAAATAAAGTAAGACTAACAAAATGTGAGTAAAAAACTGACAGAAAAAACAAGATTCGAATTTTTAGCAGAAATAACAAGATTTAGCAAAAAAACCCAATTTTTTGGGTTTAGTTTCATGAGTACACAAATTGTTAAAAAAAAAAGAAATTGGCACTGCTTACCACCGGCGAAATGTCGGTCCGGCAAGAGTCGATGCAAGTTCGTCGCCCAAGTTCGTCGCCTGAAGTTCACTTCTCTCACGAGGAAAAAACCCAACTGTTAGGGTTTGATTCATGAGTACAAAAATTTTAAAAAAAAAGGAGAAAATAAAGCTTACCGCCGGCGAAGTGAGGTGGAGGTGGGTCGCTGCCGTTGGCTGGAGGAAGGAGGAGAGGCAGGTGGAGGTGGAGTCGACCGAGTTTCGTCGCTGCAAAAATCGCCCAAATTACTTCCCTCCTTTTTGTTGTTGAAAAAAAACCCGACTGAAAGAGCAGCTTCAATTAAACCCCTCCTTTAGAAATCAACGACCGTTTCAGACCGTCGCCCAAGCTAAAAAAAATTCTGCTTTACTTCCACAAAATCAACGACGGCTTTTAGCCATCGTTATTTATCACCGACAGCTAAACCGTCGTTAAATGCTATAACAGCAGTCGGTAATCAACGACGGCTTCTAGCCGTCGCTTGTTATGATTATACCGACGGTTTTTTTAACCGTCGCTGATAGGCCGTCGTTATTTTGTGATTTTCTTGTAGTGAGATTTGCCTCTGGTCACTAATAATATTGTTGATGGAGATGACCTGATAACATGTGATGAACCTGAACCAGAAACATCACCACATAATAAGCCATCCCCACCTCAGTCTCCACAGCCACAATCCCCACAAATTTCACCACCTGTGAGCCCTGCTCATGATGGCGGTAACCAGACACAACCCCCTGCAGCATTAAGGAGGAGTACTAGGACTCATAAAATTCCAGGCTGACTGGAAGATTATAGTCATTCTGTTCAAAGCACGTCACAACCACCTGATCCTACTCCTGCTGCTCACTTTGCAACTGTGCAGGTGCAACCTCAGTTTACATCATTTGTGGGACATGTTACTGCTGTTGAGGACCCACGAAATTTCAAAGAAGCTGTGAAGCATGACCATTGGGTCAATGCTATGAATGAAGAAATCTCAGCTCTAGAGAGGAATGATACATGGGATATTTGTTCGTTGCCACCTGGTAAGAAACCTATCGGGTCAAAATGGATCTATAAAACTAAACTGAACCCCGATGGGTCAGTGGAGAGATACAAAGCAAGAGTAGTGGTTCTTGGTTGCCGATAAAAACTTGGCATAGATTACCAAGAAACGTTTGCACCCGTGGCTAACCACAGTGAGATCATTGTTAGCTGTGGCCGCCATGGAAAATTGGATTGTTACTCAAATGGACGTCAAAAACGCCTTCCTACATGGCGACCTACAAGAAGATGTTTATATGACCTTGCCTTATGGCTACCAGGGAGCAGGGCATAGGTTGACTGTTGGTCAGGGGGAGAATGACCACACTTCTTCTCACACTTCAAGAGTATGCAAATTGAAGAATTCCCTCTACGGTCTTAAGCAGGTCCCTCGCTAGTGGTTTGCAAAACTATCTACAGCTCTAAAGAGTTTCGGGTTCACTCAATCAAAAGCCGATTATACTATCTTCATCCTTAGGCAAAATCAATCATTTGTCTCAGTGCTTGTGTATGTAGATGATCTCTTGATTGTTGGCAATGATAAGGAGGCTATTGACAGAGTAAAACATCTTCTCTCCACTTCGTTTCACATGAAGGACTTGGTTCCATTGCGCTACTTCCTTGGAATTGAGGTAGATAGAACCTCCCAAGGTATATTCTTGTCTCAACACAAATATACCTTGGATCTTATCAAGGAATTTGGTATGCATGGTGCAAGAAAGCTTAAACTTCCCATGGATCCGCAAATTAAACTCACACCGAATCTGAGTGATCCTCTTCCTAATCCTCTTGTTTATCAAAGATTGATAGGAAAATTGATCTACCTCACCATAACCCGACCTGACATTGCATTCTCGGTCCATGTTCTCAGTCAATTCACTCAACAGCCCACTACTACGCACTTCCAAGCAGCCAAACGTGTTCTGAGGTACCTTCTAACCAATCCTGGCCAAGGTATCCTACTCGCTTCTCAAACTGCTGCATATTTGGCTGCATATTGCGACAGTGACTGGGCTGGGTGCCCCATGTCCAGGCGCTCTACCACTGGTTTCTGTGTGTTACCTGGGTCTTCACCCATCTCATGGAAAACCAAGAAACAACAGGTAGTTACCCGGTCCACCGCGGAGGCAGAATACCGTGCTATGGCACTCACTACGTGTGAAATTACTTGTCTTCATCAATTGCTGAAAGAATTGGGCCTTAAAAACCTACAGCCCACAGTCCTCAAGTGTGACAACAAAGCCGCATTGTCAATTACAGTCAATCCCGTCCATCATGGACGAACAAAACACGTGGAAATTGATTGCCACTTTGTTCGTGACAAGGTTCAAGAAGGTTGCATCAAGCCCCAATATGTTCCCTCCTCTGAACAATTGGCGGATATTCTCACCAAACCACTATCAGTGGCACAACATAACCATCTGTTGGTCAAGATAGGAGCTCAGAGTCTCTCTTCTCTCCCATCTTGAGGGGGAGTAATGCAGGATAAAGGTTATGGGCCTGTCCATTTCCTTATTTCCTACACTCTAATTTTCTCCAGCCCATTTTTATTACTTCCAGTATTTTCTTTTACCGTTAAGATGTTTTGTCACATAGTGATAGTGGCTCATCACTAGTAGTGGTGTGATAGTCCTATATATCTGGAGATATTTCTATTCTCTCAGATCAAGAGTGAGATAAATAAAATAGTTGTTGGTTGCTTTTCTCTTTCTTAATCATCTGCCTTTAATGGCGTCGCACAACACAGGGTGGCGACGCGGCAGCAGCCCAGGCAGGGCAGAGAGAGAATGCAGCGAGAAAGAAAGGAGGAAGAAGAGGAGGAGTGGAGCAGCCGGAGTAGCACAGGGGAAGGAGAAGAAGGTGGTGCAGCTGGCCGAAGGCAGTGGTGGTGCGGTGCAGACGGGGCGGAAGAAGGGTGGTGGTGGTGTTGGGTGGCCGGAATCAATGGTGGTTGGGTGGTTGAAGGTTGTAAAATTTCAGATTTTTAAGTTGTGAAGAATAGTGAATTTAGTCCACTATTTATATAGTGGTTTTAGGGGGGGGGGGAACTCCATTAAGCAATTGGAAGCTTAATGTAGAAGAAGCTCGTGGAGCAAGGAGTTCTAGAAGCCTTGGGGGAGCTTGAGGAAGAAGATGAAATGTGTGGATGGTGATTTTCCGTTTTTAGAAATTTTCTAATTCTTTTGCTATAACTAAAATTAGCAGTTTTTCCTACTTTCTTTCAATCTACAATTAAACTAACTTAGTTATTTTATTAAACACTTGATTTCTTTAATTTCAATAAATTAAGTTTTATAATAACCTCAAAATAAATAAATAATTTATTAATGTTAATTAAGCTAAAATTTTTGGGATATTACACTGATATTGTAACCTTTTAGAATATGTGAGATTAGGTTTAACGAGAGAATAAAAAAATCTTCCATAACCATTCAATATGGCCGACCGACACAAGGTAAATGGGCCTCGTGTTTTGACTCTAGTTTGTTGCTATTATGTGTGACCTTTTAGGAATTAAACTAGTTGTTGCCCCGGGCGAAGCCCCGGGTCATTGCTTATAATTCGTTTATTATCTTTTAATGAAATTAATTGAATTACATGCCCCCATATCAGCGTATACATTTAGATGACACATGACTACCTCCAATGCTTCATAATTTTCAATTATTATTGAGTACCGGGTTCATAATAAATTTATTGTGATATCATTCACTTTTCGCAAAATGGGTCACTATTTTAAGTCTAAATGAGTCATTTTTAAACAAAGAAGAGTTGTTTACCTTAAATGAGTCACTTGTATATAAGTAAAAGTGACCCATTCTGGACAAAAGGTTACCCAGCTCTAAAGGGTAAAATTTTATATTAAATAGATCACTCCTATATAAGTTTATAAGTGTTTGTATATATAAGACAAATAGTTACCTGCGCACAAACTCATATCATACTGACACGTTCCATTTCCATTCCTACCTATAATTGAATGAAATTAACAACAATATATTTTTCTCAAATTTCTCCTTCAGATAGGTAATACTGTGTTTTTTATTTTGTGAAAGGATAAGCATAAATTAAGGTTTGGTGGGCCCATTAGAGATTTTTATAATGCAGCAAAGTTGATTAGATATTTTATTATCGCTAATATGGTAAACGAAAACTTGATAGGTAATATAACTTGTAACACGAGGATATATATTAATATATTACTCATTTACTTAATAAGCCAATTAATGTAGGAGTCGAATTTGTTTGTCAACTTAAGAAGCATAATTACTTCTACTTACAATAAAAAAATCAATATGAGCTTGTAGATTAGTTGGTTAGTACATTTGTATCTCAAAGGAGAAGTGGGTTCGAGTCTTAACACACACATTTTTTATTGTTTAGTTTGTATTAATTGCTTGGAAGGGAGGAGAACATGTGGCAGCATGACAATTGTTTGCTTTGGGTTTAGATATATATATATATATATATATATATATATATATATATATATATATATATATATATATATATATATATATATATATATATATATATATATATAGATATTTTAGTTGTAGGCCCAATTAAATTATCATACTAATGATTTATATTCTCTAGCAAGTAAAAGCGTTACTAAAATAACATAATAAATTATCTCCATAACTTATTCCAATATATATTTTGTTATTGCCAGCAATTGTCCAAGGGTCTGTTCTTCCCAGCTTATTTTCAGTTCAGTTCAGTTCAATTCAGTTCAGTTGCAATCAGTTCAGTTCAGTTCAATTGAGTTTAGTTCAGTTCAGTTCAGTTCCTAATTTATTTATTATCATTACTATTAATTATAATTTAATTCAGTTCAGTTCAATTCAATTCAGTTGCAATCAGTTCAGTTCTATCCAAATCAGTTCAGTTGCAATCAGTTCAGTTCAGTTGTTTTATGCCGAAGAGAACATGCCCCAAGGATCTATTTCTTCATGATAATCCTCACCCTAACACCTACATATGTTAAGTCTCTACAATCTATAAATATAAACAACATCAATTTAGATACCTACTAAGGCAAATGTATAGTTGTTGTCAACTAGTTTAGTTGGTTAAAGTTTTGGGAGGTGCTACCCAAGATCTGGGATGAAATTGTGTCCATATTATTTGTTTATGTGGCTCTTTCTACACACAAAAAATACGGGCAAATATATAAAACTCTTTTTATTTGGTGAACTTAAAAAACCATAAAAGCGTCCTTGTGAACTAATTCAAGATATATGTAGACCCACTCGATTATTTTCTAACATTTTAGTCTTAAATGTTTTGTTTATGTGGAACTATAGGTCTGTTTGATGCTGGAGTTGAAGATGGTTCTATTTACAAAGACATAGTGATCAAGTGTAAAGATTTGGCTAAAGATGGTATACATGCCTTGCTTATGGTGCTGTCTATGAATGGACGCTTTTCCACTAAAGAGGGGATGGCACTAGAGCTCATGCAAAATGTCTTTGGGCCCAAAATTCTAGACTATGTCATAGTAGTATTTACAGGATTGGATGTCCTTGATGATGATGGGGACTCAATTCAAGATTTTCTGAGTCGTGGGTTTCCAGAGCCTTTGCAGGTGATTGTTTTGTTAATACTCCCTCCGGTCTTTATTAGTTTACCCCTTTCTTTTGCACAGAGTTTTAGGAGAAACAATGTTGTGGGACATAGAAAGAAAGAGAAACCATCATTTTATATTAAAGTTGAATGTATGTGTGATGGAAAGTTAGTGGTCCCATTCCAAAAATAAAAACAAAAGAAATAAGTAAACTAATAAGGGACATCCCAAAAAGGAATACGGGTAAACTAATAAAGACCGGAGGAAGTAATTAAATTGCTAATAATAAACTATACTAACATCCGTTTCTGGATAAGTGCAACAATTTGACTTTTAATCTTGCTAACGCACAATTTTGACCATTATTATCTGTATTATGTATTTGTAAAAGTTTTAGAAAGTTGATATTATGAAAATATTCTTTGAAATAAATCCAACAACATTTTATGTGACCATTTTTTTATTTATATATTATTAAAAAAGCACGGTCAAAGTGAGGTGCGTAAATAATGCAAAAGTCAAAGTGTTGCACTTAAAACGAAACAGATGACGTATGTTAATTAAGAAAATTCTAGTATTACCAGATTACTTGTTCAAATTATGATTGGTCTGTTTTGAAAGGTCACAATTTTTGGGTTTCTTCCCGAAATTTTTTTAACCTTAATTAACCAATTTAAACATTTTTTTTGCAAAAAAAGAAACATGTTTAAATCGGTTAATTACCACATGTGATACTCTTCTACAATCTTTTCTATTCTAATAAGTTAAGCTGATGTAAGAGTTTAATGTATCATTATTTTAATCGACTAAGGATGCTAATTACGGTGAATAATTGGTTTAGAAAGAGACCTTCCAATATTAAAGCCCCTTTGGAACAATTAAAAGTTAGGGAACCTTTCAATCAAACAGTAGGAGTGTAAGCCTAGTACTGTTACTGTTAACTATTCCTTCAAATATCCAAAAAATTAAGCCTTCTCCATCAATACTATCTAACAAGTCTTCTTCTTTTTCAGTTCATGAAGTAAACTTTCTCTCTGCCTTCTCTCTAAACTCAGCCTCCTTCAAAACCCTAAACCTAGGAACTCACCGGAGTTCCAGCACCGCGGCAGTTCTCCGGCGAGTTCCCTCGTTTTTTTTTCTTCGTTTTTTTTCGCCTCTTTCCTAGCGTTTTGTCCTAGTTTTAGTTATTGTCTTCTACAGTTCGTCGTCCCCTCCCCTTCCTTTTCACTTAGTCGCGTCCTGTCGCCGGGTAGTTCGCCGGGTTTTCTCCTTCGTCGGTCCATCTAGGTCAGTTCTCGTCGTCAGTTAGTTGCACCACCGCTCCGTCGTCGGTTAGTTTCCCCCTTCCCCTAGTGTTTTGTAGCCTAGTTTCGTCCCTTCCCCCTCCCCTCCCGTGGTTGTTGTTTGGGCTTCCCTCCCCCCCTCCCCCGGTGTCGTTTTGGGCTTCCCCCCCCCCCTAGTGTCGTCGGGTATACTTGTAGGGCTTCCCCTCCCCTCCCCCCTTTATTTGTTAGTGTTGTGGCGATTAAAATTGTACGTCATCCCCTTCCCCCTCCCCCTGTCGCTCCAAAGTTGTAGGGCATCCCCTTCCCCTCCCCTGTTAGTGTTGCGTCGCGTCCCCCTTTCGTTTTCCGGCGGTGCGTCCTTCTTTTCCCCTTCCCTGTTAGTTTTAGTTATCTGTTTTTCGTTGGTTAGCTATGGGTTGTGTTAGTATGGTTTGGTCGTTTGTTAACTTATCCTGCTTGATGATTTTGTTCATTGCCGGAGGTAGTCTTTGTCTGCAAGCTGTTGGATCTGGTTTATGTGGTTGGTTAGGGTCTGTGTGGCCTTCGATTTCATGGATGGGGTTTGTTTTATCCGATTTTGACAATCGGATGGTTCTTCGAGATCTAACATTGGTTAGATTTCAATCTCGCTTGGTAATGATTGTCTCAATCATTGCTTTGACAAAACGATATCTGAAGACGGCTCCCCAATTTGTCAATTGGGTTTATAGCGCGTCAACTCAATCGAGCTTCTCATCAAAAGAGAAGCCGGAAATACCCTTCAAAAAGGGTATTAAGTCACAAAGGCATGTGACTTTTCTAGGACCCTTGGTCGTAGAATCCCATGTGACAGAAGGTCACTGGGATTGGTCCTGTTGCGAGTTCCTATTCTCGCTGTTACTTTGGTTCCCCGCTTGTGAAATCAGCCCTCTCCTCCCGCTCCTTTTGTCAGGGTTCTGGCGATCGTCATCCATCAGCAGCAGTTTTTCTCTACAGTTCGCTATCAACACAGGCCTCCAGATCGAGCAGTTTTATCCTAGTTTTACGTTATTTATGTTTTTGTTATATAAGAGCGAGTGTCGCTCAGTTTAGTCTCTTTGGTTGTATTAGCGTTATGTACTTTCGGTTTTAATTAATGCACATTTTCCCCGATGTCAAAAAAAAAAAAAAAAAAACTATTCCTTCAAATAAAACCATTAGATAGTCTATACTCTATACTCTATAAATACATCAAGCTAAGCTTGACCTAGTGATAAGTAAAGAACCTTCCAACCTCAAGGTTGGGGGTTCGATCTCCACTAGGGGCACTTTGGGAGAGGGTTTCCCCTTACCATCCCCCCAATCTCAAAGTGTCTGCCCGCAAACCCAAGTCGAGTTAACCTGCTAGAGGTGCCGATCTGATAGGGCCCTTCATCTTACCATGGAGTCCCCAGTAGGGGCCCAAAAAAAAAAACTCTATAAATACAATTCATAAGTTAAACAGTAACTAAGCTCAGGGGTAGGGTATAATTTGGTTAACTAACATTCTACCCTTCTTTGTCATAGCATCTGCAACGTTGTTGTAGTCGCTTCCACAGTGCGCAGTCCTCGACTCATATTGCGTGACTAACCCATTCAATGATTCAAATAATGAGTAAAATAGGTTGGGTGGTGTTATCTCTCAAAATTTGTAACATACTTCCTCTGTTTTTTTAGTTGCAACAATTTTCATATTTTAAGTGTTTTTATTTAGTTACAACATTTCCTTTCTTGGTAAAGGTTTTTGGGCAATTTGACTATTTTATCCTTACTTTACCTACCCCACATGCAAAAAGCATGGGCAATTGGGTCAAATCATATTCTCTCTCCTCTTTCCATAAAGTTTGTGCAAAAAGGCAATTGTTGCAACTAAAAAAAACAAAGGTAGTATAATAATGTCTTTTAAAAGAAAAAATGAAACAAAGAACAAATTACATCAACCAATAAATTGAATGGCTAGCAGTAATGGTACATATAGATGCGATGAAATATTAATACACTAGAACTAATTAATTGAAAAAATTTAAATAATTACTAGCCTTAGTTTTAGACCCAAGCTCAGCTTGACATATATAATATATTGAAGATTATTAGACAGAATATATTTAAATATTTGTAATACTAGTATATCAATTTAAGAAAATTATCTAAAATTTTCCGAAAAAAAATAATATTTTGTTATAGAAGCTTTTATCTCCTATAATATCTTACATACGATTTAGGCAGAAATTTCTTTAATGAGAGAGTAACATGTGTCATCTCTGAAACCTGCTTTAGTATATATATCGTACTTCCTCCTTTCCACAAAGAACGCAACACTTGAGTTTTCACGGTCCCCAATGCACAACTATAAGTATAAATATCTTTAATTATCTATTAATAAAAATTATATTTTGAAACTACACATTGACATGAATTAAATAAGATCTTACATGACCATGTTATTATTACATAGTGGTGGTAATTCATGGTCAAAGTTTGTAAAATTTGACTATAAATGAAAAATTTGTCAAAAAAAACCTTTTAAAATATATCCATTTTGCAAAAAACTAAACAACCTTAGAAAAGTTTTTTTTTTACTTACAACCTTTAGCTTCAAATTTTATGCGAAAAGAAACCTCATACATCTTTTCGGGCGTTGACCCACATTTAGAACATCATTTAGCAATTTGAAATCTAGAAATAAATTATAATTTTTGGATGATGGATTTTATGAACCTGGATTTTATTTTATATAGAATTGAGGGATTTGATGGATTAATGAATCTAGAAGGAATTAGAGTGCAAATAGGGGAGAAAAAAGAGGAAAAAGGTGGGTCAAGGCCGGAAAATGACAAACAATGCCGGAAGAAAACCCGAGGTTTCATTTGGCAAAAAAAATAGTTAAAGGTTATAAGTCACAAGAAAATTTTTAAAAGGTTGTTTTTCGCAAATTAAAGTGGATATTTTATTAGGTTTTTTCTGAAGTCAAATATATTCCCAAAAGTCAATATGAAGTCAAATATATTCCCAAAAGTCGATATTTGGCACCACTAATAATTGTTTAGTCAAAAATATAGACATTTGTGGGTTCAATGCGAATTTTGTTATGCATTAAATTATAAGAAATTAGATATAATTGGATAATATTTGATAATAGTAACCATATACTGCCTCCATTTCTAATAATATGGAACATAAATTTAAATAGTTTGAATAATAACATTGACCACATTTTTAGCCTATTATATAAATATAAGGCAAAAGCTAATAAGCGCTTCCGACCCCCAGACAACCCCCAGACACTAAATTAGGTAGATATAATGTTTGATTTCATTCTTATATTTAATAATTTTACTTAAATAGTGCACCTAGTTTCCAAATAATCTGCTTTATAAATAGGAAACTCAATTAAATGCTAATTACCATTTACAAGACACACCCTCAGAAAGAATTTCACATTCCGGCTTAACCTAAACTTGCATGCCTCCAATTGTATTCATCTTTTTTGAAACTCTTCTATTGCATTACAAATACCCCATCAACATGCCCCAAAAAATAAACAAAAAATATTGAAAATTCTGACTTCAACTTGAGTCTGCTAGCATAATCCTTCGGTTCGGTGAAGGTAAGAAGCCAAATTCTATTTTTTTTTTCCAATTTTTCCTTTTTTTATGTTTTACTTGGATAGGATGATTTTTACTTAGGGTTTGGGGTTTATGGTTTAGGTTTTCAAGGGTTATGAGAATCAGATGAACTAAAATACTCTTTTATGCTCTGTTTTAAGAGATATATAATTGTTACATGACATCTTTCACCCCTCAAGTGAGCCCCCTTCATCTTACCTTAAAAAAAAATATATATATATATATAACACTGATTATAAGTTTAGTAAATAACTCAAAAGTCAAATAAGATACATTCGAGGTTCTTTTGAGACAATTTTCAAGTTTTTGTTCAATTATACTTCTATTTATCAAGCTAAGACTAATTTGTACCTTCTACCAGGTAAACGATATCCGCAACTTAGCTGAATTTTTGATTTATTTTGCGATCTAATTCTATTGTATTAAATGTCCTTGTAGAAAATTATTGATGCTTGTAATGGCCGACGTGTATTCTTCGATAATTAAACAAAAGATGGAGTAAAAAAGGAGAAACAGCTGCAAGAACTTTTCGTATTGGTTGATGAAGTCATTAAACAGAATGGACACGAACCTTTCAGTACTAAATTATTACAGGAATTCAAGGTTAGTTTTTACTGTTTAGGTCTGATGTTTTATAAAAAATTTAGAACGAGGCTAGTGCATGATGAATTATTGTAAATGGGATGACATTTTGTTTAGTATTATTTTTATAGGAGTGATCCTAAAATGTTATCTTTTTGTTAAAAAGTGACCGAATTTGAATTGCATAACTAGTTGTTGGATAGTGTGAACGTGTGATTGCCCTAATTGTTTATTAGTTTGAGTTTTGATATTTTAAATCAAACATTTAATATAAGTTTGCAAAGAGTTTTTCTATAACTTACCCATGTGCGTGTTTTAGCAATTTTTACCCTATACCACCAATAATTTTTTCTTCCAAATTGTAGCTTTGAATTATTTATATGTTCTACTTTCTACCCCTCTATTGAGTCAGTATTAAGTATTCTTTTAGTTTCTATTTCCAGTTTATAAAATTATATTATAATGGAGAAATTATTCGGCCTTAAAAAGGGCTGGATACAGTTGACCAGAAAATCCCCTCATAATATATAAAGTCTAATAAACTGAAAAATAAAAAAAAATAAATGAAAAACTTAATGGTGACTTATTAAAGATGCAAAGTGCAATATAGACCATATAAGAGGTGAAAGGTTACAACTTGAAAGCAGGATCAATGTGGGTACGACGTTGAAAACGTTAGAACAAATAGGTATCTTATAGGTAACCCTAAAAACAGTGTTCTAGGAATTGGATTTTGTTGAGCAACTGATCTTCCTATTTCCAATTCCTTTTAAAATTTTTATATTGTAAATTATAATTAAAAATTAAACATTAATTTAACCTTGGACTTTGAGAGAGTACATATATATATATATAAATATGTAATTAATGATGAAGATCACCTCTTTTGTTTCTAAATACTTGCAACATTTGCATATTAACCTTATTTATCTACCAACTTTATCTTATATTTTCTCACAAATATATAAGAAAATGTATACTTAAGTGTGCTTCTTATTTGATTCGTCTTAATATGTCTTTTCAAAATATCAACTTTTATAATTTTTTTTTTTGAAAGGAAACTTTTATAATTTTTAATTATACATAATTAAAGATATTAAGAACAAAGTAGTGTATTGGATAGCATTAAGGCAGGAAATGTTGCATGTGTTTAAAAATGGAGGAAGTACTCCCTCAGTCCCATTTTATAGTTTCGGTATTCTATTTTGGGTGTCCCAAAATATTCTTTTTATTTCTCTTATTTCTATTTTAGAACATCACTTTTTACTCCCTCTCTTCTCCTTTTCACATGGATTTTGATACCCTCCTTTAATGCTCTCTCAATCTCATTGGTTGGGTGTAACAAAAAACACTTTATATTGTCTCTCTCCTCTTTTCACATGCCCACCCATTTAATGTTCTCATCATTTTTTTTAATTTTTTAATGACAATAATGCCAAAAAAAACGCAACAACTTCCTATGCATGTACACCACAATCATTGTTTTCTTGATTCCAGTGCCCAAAATGAAATAGGAACTATAAAATGGAACGGATGGAGTATATATATATATATATATATATATATATATATATATATATATATATATATATATATATATATATATATATATATATATAAATATAATTATTTCAAATAAGCCAACCTTTATGTGGTGATTATTCCTGATTGAGTTAAGCTTGTAAGACTATTTTTCTCTATTGAAGCCAACTTGTTTGTGACATGTGTTATGTGACGCAATATGATTGGTTTGCTATTTATTTTTTTATTTTTTTTTGTTTTACTTTCTCTCTACTCCCCTCCTCCTGCTCCTCTCATCTTTCTCTTTCCTCTCCCTTAAGACCAGTGGCGGAGCCAGGATTCTCAAAGCGGGGGGACAAAATCCGAACGTCGGGAAATCGGAAAAAAAATTAGAAAAAAAAACACTAAAAACAAATTGTTTAATGGTGCATTACTAGTACTTGAACCACCAACATTCATATCAACATCTTGAGTTTGGGGAGAGCAAAATGAAGGAGATTCATTTTGAGGTGTTTCACTATAAGCGGGTGAAGATGTTTCTTGGGATTTCATTCTTTTAAACATGAATTGTCGAAGATCGGGTTGTTTTCCCTTAGCCTTGGACTTGTTTGAATTAGGTGAATGTGAACCACTTGACATTTTCCTAATTAAATTGATAAACATGAATCAATTACATTATCAAACCAAACTAATCAATAATCAATTTATTCAATTATAAATCAACTCATATTTACAAATTCTAAATTAGAAATTACAAATTACAAACTATCAAACCCTAAAACATGAATCAACAAATCAATTCAATAAATCATGGCCCACATTCTAATATCCAACAACAAATCATTTCAACTAATGAACTAATTCAGCTATAATCACAAATTCACAACCAAACATTGATATATAAGTATATATTACCTCAAATCAAAACAGCGAAATTAAAATTTGTGGAATTAAAACTTGCGAAATTAAAAAACAACTCACTGGTGAGTGGTGGGCGTCTGCCGTCTGGGCGGCGTAATTCCGGGCTTCCGGCGGCTCGTGGAGGCACAGTCAGGCACTCAGGTCTCAGGCTGGTTCGTATTTCGCTCCTCCGCGGCTCCGCCTCCTCACTTCCTTTGCTGGTTTCTTCTCTTTTCTTCGTATTTCGTTCCGGCGAGTGCGCGACTGGACGGCAAAGGCTCCGGCAGTCCGGCGGGCGGCGTGTTTGTAAGTTAGGGTTTCGAAATTTGAAGTTCAAACTTTCTCTCTCTTCGTATTTCCTCTGCTTTATGTTTTGTGTAATTGTGTTTGTTTCTCTCGCGACCCCTGCTGCATGTTTCTGTTTTTCTTTTTCTTTTTTTTTTTTTCTTTTTTTTTCCGTGAATTTTTTTTTTTAAAGTGGGGGGACATCTGTCCCCATGTCCCCCCTTCTGGCTCCGCCACTGCTTAAGACCACCAACCCAACAAGTAGCCACCCCTAGCCCCGAACAATGTCACATAGTTCGCGGATCGCGGAACGGGTACGGGAACGCAATTCGCTAGTTAGCCAAATTTCGGATCGTAGGGGGGTTTGTTTTGGTACGATTTTTAGGGTCATGGTTCGCTTTGGGATTTTTTCGGTTCGCTAATGCATTTATTTCCTTTAGTATGTACATAATTTCATGATTTTGGAGGGAAGTGTCAACACTCAACAAACATGAACTCGTGTTCAATTCCATAAGTATGAAAAAGTATATTAGTGAAGACAAATAAACAGCCGTAGATATACTATATAGTAGTTTGTTGAGAAATGAAAAGTCATATAGTTAAAAAAAAACAGAAAGAAAGAAAAGGCATATAGTTATAAAAAATAAAATCTGGAAAGGCAAAATATAAAATTCAACCTGTACCCACTCCACGTGTGTGGTGATTGGTAAGGACCTTTAAAATCCCTTGAAAGGTAAATCAAAAAGATAACTTGGGTTTCTAAAAAATAATAAAAACTTGGGCCCACTAACTTTAAAGTTGCTGAGTTACTACTACACGTCTACACCCTACTACCCTAATACACAGCCTCTTCTCCTCCCCAAAATAAAAATAAAATAAGAACACAGCATCTTCACGTTCAGTCACGTACCACCGGAAAAAAACCAGATTGGCCGCCTGAACCGATGACAACAAAACCCACACCAATCTGTTCGAAAAAACATCCCTCAAGAAAGCCCTAACATTTCATCATTGTATGTGGTATATATCAAATTCAATTTATAAATTTAGGTTTATTTCTAAAAACCCTAGATCTTAATGTTTCTTTCAATTAAAATTGTTTACTTGCAATTAATTACCAGTGACAAAACAGAAGATGACGACTAGAGGTTTGGTACGCCAATTTAGCCGTTTTGGTTCGCGCACCAAGGCGATTGGGCACGTAATCGAACCGCGTTCTGGTACGGTCGAACTGAAACGTAATTCGCGGGGGAGGGGAGCGAATTATGTAACACTGGGCCCCCGAAAAACCCACCCAAGCCCATAACAAACCTCACCCAAACACCAACCTTCACAACCCCATCTCCACCACCACCCAACACACTCGACCAACAACCCCACTGAAACCCACCACCACGACATTCGAACTCCGATCCCCACCCATCACTAACCTCGCTCGATGAAGGTGGTAGAGTCTAAGAGAGAGAGAGAGAGAGAGAGAGAGAGAAAGATAGGGGGAGGGAGGGAGGGGGAGAGGGAGGGAAGGAGGAATCAGAATCAGGGTTTTTAGAGAGGTGGATGAGAGGTGGTTTCGGGAGTGATGGTGTTCGCATTGAGTGCGGAGAGGTGGTCGCAGGAGGTAGGGAGGTGGTCGTAGGAGGTAGGGAGGTGGTCGCAGTAGAGGAGATGAGGGAGGTGTTCGCGGGAGGGTGGGGGAAGGGGTGGTCACGGGCGAGAGGGGGAGGGAGGAATCGGGAATCGGGTTTATAGAGAGGTGGAGGAGAGGTAGTTCCGGGAGTGATGGTGTTCGCAGGGAGTGCGGAGAGGTGGTCGCGGGGAGGTAGGGAGGTGGTCGCAGTAAAGGAGATGACGGAGGTGTTCGCGGGAGGGTGGGGGAAGGGGTGATCGCGGGCGAGAGGGGGTAAGGGAGGTGTTCGGAGGGGGGGGGGGGAGGGGCGGTTCGCGAAAAGAGGGGGACGGGGAAAGGCTTTTGCGGGGGTGGGGGCGGGGAAAGGGGTGTTCGCGGGGGTGGGGGAGAGGGCTTTTGCGGGGGTGGGGCGGGGAGGGGCTTTTACGGGGGTGGGGCGGGGAGGGGCTTTTGCGGGGGGGGGGCGGGGAGAGGGTGTTCGCAAGGGTGGGGAGAGGGAGGGGGTGTTTCCAGTGGTGAGGGAGAGGGTGGGGAGGGTGGGTGTTTGCATGGGTGGGGGATAGGGTGGGGAGAGGTTTTGGGTGGGAAAGAAGTCAACAGGTTACCTGTAATTAAACTCATTTAGAGACTAGAATTGAAGCAGGTGTAAAGTTGACTTACTTAGGAAAATTCCAAAACTTGACTTATTTTGGAAAGATCACGCAAAGGTTGGCTTATTTAAAATAATTTTTCCTATATATATGATTGAATGCAAGGGACTACCCAAGTTTGATTCTTGATTGAGACACTTGGTAGTTTGCCAAATACTGTCTGTTTGGTGTGATGTTATTTAGTACGAGGAGGATAACATGTGATGAGCTACAATCATAGCCCATACATCTATAGCATGTCATAAGGCTAATCAAAGGACATGGCTTCAAGTCCATCTAAAGGCATCTAAAGGGGGGAATAATCCTTCCCTCCACTCTCAAGAATCAAGATGCATGTTAGTAGTTTAGTTTGATTTGGAGTAAAATACCCTCATAAGGTAAATACCTGATTTTCTTACTAATTACTACAAAAAATATATTCATATATATGTAGATATATATAATGCATGTGCTTTAGTTCTATTTGGAGTAGTATAAGATTTATTTATAATTTATAAATTGTGTAATATCTGACTCAGCAGGTTAGGTTGTTAGAGTTAGTTATTTTCTTCTTTTGTATAAATAGGGAAACCCTCTCTATGATTAGTTAGATTGTTAGAATAACATATTCATTTTTTTCTTCTTTTCTCTACATCAAACTCTCTGTATTTTCTCTCTGGTAAAATATAATAAATTCCCAATCTTCATTTCTTCATGCATGGTATCAGAGCTCAATTCTCTCTCATGAGATTAAGGTTAATTTTTTCTTTAAAATTAAAGCTGAATTTCTGATTGTTCAGAAATTATTTTTGAATTCTTGTTATTAGTTTGAATTGCGGATTTCTGGAGGATTTCTTTGATTTGATTGTTTGTGATTACTTTGATCTTGTAAATCTATCAAAATCTTAAAGAATTGATGGCGCCAGAAAATGATGTTTCAGCTAATGCTGAAAAATGGAGGTAATATTGGAAGCAATGGAGGTAATATAGATCCTTTGTTCATATCTACATCTGATAATCCTACTGCATCTTTAGTTACTGCAATTTTTTCTGGAAGTAATTTCATGAGACAGAGTAGAAATGTGCGTCGTGCTTTAATTGCAAAGAATAAGGAAGGATTCATTAATGGAATTTTACATATGCCTTATGAGAAGGATAAGTATTTTGAGAAATGGAAAAGAGCTGATGATATGGTGATGAGTTGGATACTTAGTTCTATGAACTCTGAATTAGCTAATGACTTTGGTTTCATGGAGAATTCTATTGAATTGTGGCAAGAATTGAAAAAACGATTTGGTAAGTCAAATGGACCACTGATATATCAGTTGAAGAAGGAGATTGATAGCTTAAAACAAGAGAACATGACTATTATTTCTTATTATGGAAAATATCAAGAAGTTGTGGGACGAGTTACAAAGTTTGAAGATGTTTCCTGTGTGTAATTATGGTGCTTTAAGCTCGTGTACTTGTAATTTCTTGAAGAAATTACCAGATCGTGAGGTTGAAAATAAGCTAATGCCATTTCTCCTTGCTTTGAGTAGTGGATTCAACACTGCTATTTCAAATATTCTGTCTATGGATCCACTACATTCTATAAACTGTGCCTTTTCAATTGCTCAACAAATTGAAAAACAAAAGGAAATCAGTGATAGTAATGTTGAAATTGGAGCAGAAAGTAGTGCTATGGTTGAAAAAAAATGTACAGGACACAAACACAACATAAATCTTTTTTTCCTAATCTGCCTAAGAAAGTTTGGAAGTAGGAGAAAATGGAAAAAAATTGTGATCACTGCAAAGATAGAGGACATATTATGGATCAGTGTTTCAAGTTGATTGGTTATCCTGACTAGTACAACTCTATTAAGGCTGGAAAGAGAGGAGCAATGTAACAAAACAACAATAATCACAGTCACAGAATTGCAGCAAATGTGCATACTGATTGTGGAAAGACTCATCTTGACGGTTCTGATTCTCATAATGATGTTGCTGGCATTAATTCTGACATGTTGGCTGCAATATGTCAACAAGTGATGGGAAACATGAAAAGCAAGCAGATTACTGATGAGTCCAATGGAGTTGGTTCTAGCTTTGCAAGTTTTGCAGGTATTGAATCGCAATCTTTTTCATGTTCTGTGCATTAACAACATGATAATGAAAATTGGATAATTGATTCTGGAGATTGTGATCATATGATATTTGATGAAAAGTTGTTGATTGATAAAAGAGTGTTACACTCAACAATCAAGGTGGGATTACCTGATGGTAGTTATAAATTGATGAAAAGGTTAGAAAGGTTATTTTGGTTGCATATTTGGTTTTACACAATGTGCTTTTAGTAGAAGGATTTAAGCACAATTTGATGTCTATAGGACAATCGGTGAAGACTTCTGATGTTGTAGTGACTTTCACTAGTGATGGCTGTTATTTTCAGGCCCTTTCTAGTAAGGAAACAATTGATGTTGGCTGAAAACGTAATGGTTTGTACTTCTTCACTGTTGATTGTTTGAAGCATGACAAGGATTATAAGGTATACAATAATAAGTTTTCTTATTTAGTGCACAACAAGCTTCAACAAAATAAGATTGTGTGGACTTTCTTAGTGCACAATAAGCTTCAAGTTTCTAAAGTAGTGGCTGATTTTCTGGAATTAGTGGAACACAGTTTGATACCAAAGTGAAAAGATAAGATTTGAGAATGGAACATAATTAATAAACGAGCAATGTTTGAGATTGTTTGGTAAAAAAGGTATACTTCATCAGAAAAGTGTGCCTAATTTATCTCAATAAAATGGTAGAGTTGACAGAAATTTGTTGTCTATTGCCAGAGCCTTGAGATTTTATGCAAATCTTCCTAAGAAATTCTGTGGGGATTGCTTGTTGACAGCCACTCATCTCATCAACAAGTTGCCTATCAAGGTATTGAACTGGAAATCTCCTTATGAAGTTTTATTTCAGCAGCCTCCTTATAATAATATGAGAGTATTTGGTTGCTCATGCTATGCTTACAACATGAACACTCATAAGGATAAATTTGATACAAGAGCAAGAAAATGCATATTTTTGGGATATCTATATGGTCAAAAGGCATATAAACTGTATGATTTGAATACACATACAAGTTTTGTATCTAGAGATGTTATATTCTTTGAGACTGTTTTTCCATACCCAACCAATCCTCACAAAACAAATAGTTCTTCTGTTCTTGTTTCTCTTGTCAATTTTGGCACTGAAAATGATTCTACTCCTATTACTGTTCTTTTTCCTAGCCCTTCACATATTCACACAAATCAACCTTCAATATCTTCTTTTCATTCTACTTCTAATTCTACCCAGTCTATTCTCAATATTCCATCTCTACTTGTTTCTCATGATTCTCCTCATTTATCACATGTTTCTGACTCATAAATTGTTTCTATTACTTCTCATTTTCCTATCTTTATTTATACCTACACCTATCATCACTAGAAAATCTTATAGACAAATACAACCATATACTAAACTCACATATTTTGTCAACACATATATTATTCCTCATCACCCTCACATCCAAAACTCTGCTCTGCCTTCTAGTGAATCTGCTTCATTTGCAGTTAACTTTACATCACATTATTGAACCTAAATATTACAATCAAGCTAAAAATAATCCTAATTGGATTAAAGTTATGGAAAAAGAATTAGAAGCTTTGGAAGCCAATGAGACTTGGAGTTAACTTCTCTTCATGAAGGCAAGAAGGCCATTGGTTCAAAGTGGGTTTATAAAACCAAATTGAATCAGATGGCAGCATTGAGAGGTACAAAGCTCGTTTAGTTGCAATTGGTTATCAGCAAGTGGCAGGTCAGGACTTTACACAATCATTTGCTCCTGTGGCAAAGTTAGCCACTGTAAGAGTCTTGATTGATGTTGCCACTGTTAATGGTTGGCCTTTGTGTCAACTAGATGTGAATACTGCGTTTCTACATGGCGTTCTTGATGAGCAAGTGTATATGCTTCCACCTGCTGGTTATCATAAAGCTGCTGCTGGTCAAGTTTACAAATTGAAGAAATCCATTTATGGCCTAAAAATAGGCTTCTAGACAATGGAATAAAGAATTGAGTAATTTTCTTAAAAGCTTGGGATTCATGCAATCCAAGCTAGATTACTCATTGTTTACTAGATTGTTAGATGGTCAATTTTTGGCTATCCTAGTCTATGTTGATGACATATTAGTCATAAGAACAAATATGTCACAGATTGATGATGTCAAAAGATCTCTTTATCAAGATTTCACAATCAAGGACCTTGGTGTACTCTTAGCTACTTCTTGGGTATTGAGATATCTCGGAATTCACATGGTACATTCTTGTCTCAGAAAAAGTACATCATGGATATCATTACTTATTGTGAAATGCAAAGTAATTACTTATTGTGAAATGCAAAGTTGTGATTCTTGTCCTGCTCCTTTACCTACTGGTTTAAAGCTATCCACTGAGATAGGTGAAATTCTTGATGAGCTTGATGTTTATAGAAGACTGGTTGTAAGATAGTTATATTTAGGTCTGACTAGACCTGATCTTTCTGATCCAGTTAGGAATAAATAATTTGCAGAAATCAACAGACTTTAAAGAAATCAAACTATAAAAAACACACAAGATTTTCATGGAAACCTTTTAAACAGGGAGAAAACCACAAACATTACACTAAGACTCTTAAACTTGAAACGATCATACAAGATTTCCTAATTTCCCTTTAGGTAAATTGCTTTCTTACTATGTGAATTCTAGTCTCTTGATGAATAAAACAGTCTAAAACAATATTTATATATGGCACAAAAATAAGTCGAGTACATTAGTGCTTCTTTGGTGTAATGTCATTTAGTACGAGAAGAGTGACATACTGACATGTGATGGGCAACAAATCCTGCCCACACATTATGACAATATAGGTTGATATTGAAGATCCTATTTGATTTAAAATAATTTATACTAAAAATAGAATGGTGTTGCAATATTTTTTTTTTCGAGGAATGGTTTTGCAATAAATCTATAAATCAAATACATAAGTACTATATATAACAAAAAAGGCTAAATACAGTAAAAAAAGAGTAAAAGACTAACCTACCCCTCATGGGAGGATCATGATCATACTAAACATGATAGGGGGGTCATCCATGACAAATGACCGCCTTGTAGAGGGGTCATCTATGATAAATGATCCCTCATAAGGGGGGTCATCTATGGTAAATGACCCCTCATAAGGGGGGTCATCTATGATAAATGACCCCCTCGTAGGGGAATCATGTAGGACAAATGACCCCCTAATTTGGAAAAGAAAAAAAAATGACCTCCTACTATACTTTGAATAGTCTTGACAATAAATTTGAAATTACACAATTGAGTACTCACCGAACTGCTGTTATTATTTTTATTGTAATTCAGAAAAGAAAAAAAGATGACAACCTAATATTGTAATACACTATGATTTGTTGGTGATCTTAAGTACTACTATTATACTATAATGGTAGTTAGGTACAACAAATAAATAAGAAGTTATAAAAACATCTCATGTTTTTTTAACTATAAAAAAGGTAAAATTAACCATGGTTAAATTCTATAAAATATTAAGTACTATATTTAGCCTTTTTTTTGTGCTGTATTTTCCATTTTATATATCCCATTTTTAGGTAGAAGAGAAATCTCTATACAGATGCGGTTCTCTTGTGCAGCATGGAGCTATGCTACCCCGTCAACATGATGAAAATAAGACCCCGTCAAAACATAAACTAAAACGGTATCTAGAGAAGCATCTAGAGAAGAATCCAGCACTTCGGGGTCCAAAGCAACAAACCAAAAATAAGGTTAGGCCTTTTAACCTCATTACTTATTATCTATCTCTATTATATAAGTAAAGGGGATGAAGATGGTGTCCCCTTACAAAAAGTCTAATATATCTTTAATGAATTTAAATTGTCATATATAATAAACAATAGGAAAAATTGTTTTAAATAAGCAACCTTTGCGCGGTCTTCCCAATGATACGTGTTACAATGTCCCTTCTTCTAAAACAGGCGAGGATGGGGGTGGGACATTGTAACACGTATCATAAGTAATCTACTAAACAAGTCACAAACAGGTTAAAACTTAATAGAAGAAAACAGACATACAAGCCTAACTCAATCTGGGATAATCAAAAGGTAGACTTAAAATGGGAAGACCGCGCAAAGGTTGACTTATTTAAAACAATTTTTCCTAAATAATATTTTCTTCTTCCTACTTGCCATATATATCAAACAAGTTAACAATGGAATTGAATTTGAAATTTTAATTAAATATTAAATTAAGCAGATGGATTTCCTCATCTTACATATGTGCGAAAAACTCTGATCAAAAATTAAATTGACAATATAACTTGATTGACACAGTCAGAAGATAGAAAACTAAAACTTGAATTTCATATTAATAATTATACTGATAAAATTTTAAAACCTAAATGTTGATTATTATTTGAATAATGATGGACAAATAACTAAAAAAACATTGAAACATTGATTTAAGAAAAACCTATTAAAATAATTATAAATTTCAGTTTGAATTAAATTTTTTATAACATTGATGAATAACTAATTGAGAAAAAACGTTAATATGACACGCACGCATAGCGTACAAAATATGCTAGTAGTACGAATATATTAAAAGGTGTGTATGACAACGTATACACGCTATGTGGCACCTCTATTACTCCACTAGAATTGGCCAATGTGTACATATGTCATGTCAACTAAAAAAACGAAAATTGGCTTGCAACAAGATTTGAACCCGTGACATCTGGCTATTATACATAGCACAATTACAATATCAACCAACTTTTAATCATGCTTTAAATGTCCACATTATTATATTTGTACCTTTTAAATGTTGAATTTTCTTTATTATATTTTAATGCGAATGGAAAAAAAATGCATATCAAGTTCGGAAAAAAATACCAACCAAAGCAATGCTCGTACTCGTTGTACTTCTATAGCATGTCATAAGGCTAAGCAGAGGCCATGACTTCAAGTCCAACTAAATCCTCCCCCATTCTCAAGAATCATGATGCATGTGCTTCAATTTGATTTAGAGTACAGTACATAATACTCGAAAGGTCATTCGATCATCATAATTAAATGATTTAGATGATTTTTTTGTGTGTCATTAATGAAACTTTTTGAAATTCTACAACTTCACAAATTACTTACCAATTTCTTTACTCTTTAGTGATTTTATTTACTTTTCGATCAGTTTCATCTACTTTTACTAATTTTTACTTAATTTTTACTTTACTTTCACAAAAGTTGGAACCCGTTTTGTAAGTTTCCAATTATTTATAAATTTGCCATTAATGATACAGAAAGAATCATAAATATCTATTTATGATGATCTAAGGGCTTAAATGGTTCCATGTTTTCATTTTAGGCTATGGTTCTCAGTAGATCTGAAGTATATATATATATGTATATATATATATATATATATATATATATATATATATATATATATATATATATATATATATATATATATATATATATATACACACACACACACCCACACACCCACACAGACATACATATATGTACACTAGTGAAAAAAACCTCATCCGATCCGGTCAAAATGGGCCTTACTGATCCGGTTTTTGACCGGAACGAATGGGTTAGCAGCAGTAAAATAAAATTTACTGATCCGGTTCACAACCGGATCGGTAAACATACTAACTGATCCGGTTGGTGGAAGAAACCGGACCAGTTAGTATGTTTAGTGATCCGGTATCTTCCAATGACCGGATCAGTTAGTGAGAGTAGGAAATTAAAAAAAAGAACGAGAAAGAGAGGCAGCCTCTCTTTCCCTCTTGGCTCACTTTTCCATATCATTAATTATGCAGTAGCAACCAGCATTTCCAGCAATTTAAAATCAAAATTACAGAAATAAAACACAAATTAACAAGAGAATTTACATTACATAATCAAGAACCTAAAAATCAAAATTACAGTAAATAATGAACTAAATTACAACCTAGAAAAATCAGAGACCAAATTACAACCTTAAACCCTAAAAACACAAAAAAGGAAAAACACACAATGAACTAAAACATTCAAATAAATAACGAAAATACAATAAATAACATCAGATCTGAAAAAAAAAAAACCAAAAAAGCAAAATAAAATTAGGGAAAAATGAGATCTTGAACTAAAACACGAAAAAAATCAATGAAAATACAATAAATAACATCAGATAAGGAACAAAAAAACCAAAAAAACGAAATATAATTTGGGAAAAATGAGATCTTGAACTAAAACACGAAAAAAATTAATTCGAAATTACAAGAAAACCTAGGAGAGGAACGAATGCGACGAATTTGGTGGTTGGCGCAGCGACGACGACTTTTGGTGGTTGGCGCAGCGACGACGACTTTGGTGGTTGGCGCATCGACGACGACTTTGGTAGTTGGCGCTTCGTTGTTGTTGTGGCTGGTGGAAAAACGAAGTGGAAGTTGGGCGTCGGTAGATGTGACAACCTATGAGTTTCAAGCGAGTGAGGTTGCACAACGGAGAGAGATTAAAACGAGGTCGTCGTCGCTGATGCTGATAGATCGACGGTCGCAACGAAGAGCGAGTTTCGTGACTGAGTCGAATCGGGAGAAGAGGGAAGACAAGTGAGTTGAGATCTCCGAGTTGGAATTCAGTGAGAGGCGGCAACGACTCTGACCCTCGACGCGGAGCCAGCGTTTGCAGACTAAGGAGCAGCGTTTGCGATTGCCGGAGGAGAGAGATGAGCCGATTAGAGGAGTGAGAAGGTGAGAGAAGATGAGAAATGGAGTGAAGAGGAGAGAGGGGAGTTAGGGTATGGGGGGGGGTTGAGAGGAGAGGCGTGTGAGGAGGAAATAAGGATTTAGGGTTTGGGAGGGGAGTAAGGGGAAGAGAGAGAGGGAGTTTTGAGTGCGTGGGTGGGAGGGAGTTACATGGGCGCGGTTTATATATCATTTCAAGCCCAAACTGACCCGGTTCCTTTTATGGACCGAATCAGTTTATTTTTTGACAATTTTCGCTCCAAAACCATATAATAACTGATCCGATTTTTAAATAACCGGATCAGTTTACTTGTAACGGATCCGATTTTTAAAGAACCGGATCAGTTAACTTGTGATAGATAAGGTTTTTTCCACTAGTGGTATATTTGTACGCACACACACACACGGCAAGGTCCAAAGAGAATGAGTCCTTATGTGAGAACATATATCATATATAAGAACATATATAGGTTTAAAACATATGCATCAATTTTTAGAAAATACTTAATTTTTTTAAGGAAAATTACTTGTTTTTTTTAGAGAACATACTTAAATTTTTGGAACATACTACCTCCGTTTATTAATAGATGTATCATATTGACTATCGACACTATTCGATATCAATTTTTTCCATATATAATTACTATTTTATAAAAATAAATGATATTTTAATTGTTGTTGGGTTAATCTCAATGTATATTTTCAAAACATTTTTTTAAAATAATTTTTAATAATATATAATTGAAGATATTGATACATCGGCAAGTGTGCCCAATCAATATAATGCATCTATTAAGAAATAGAGGATGCATGCAATATTTTCTAAAACAATACAAATAATTTTTTTAAGGGAACATACTTAATTTTTTTTTTTGTGGGAACATACTTAACTTTTTAGAAATATGCAATAGTTTTAGAACAACACTTTTTTTAGGGAATATATTAACTTTTTTTAAGGAACATGCAACATTTTTTAAAACAACACACATAGAAATTGTTTTGGAGTAAATTAGTATTATTTAGGGAACACACTTAACTTTTTAGAGCATATGCAACACTTTTTAGATCAACATACGTAACTTTATTTTAGGCAATGTACATAATTTTTTTCTTGCACATACTTAACTTTTTAGGACATATGAAACAATTTTTAGAAAAACATAGGCCCTGTTTGACAAATAGAGTTTAGAGTTCAGCTGTTAGAGTTTAGAGTTTGCTGTTAGAGTTTTAACTTTTTGTTCAGCAGATTTGACTGCTGATTTGACAACTTTTTTTATAAATGTGTTTGGTAACACCCCTATAGTTAACTTTGCTTTTTTTTAAGGAACATACTTAACATTTTACAACATATACAACACTTTGTAGAGCATTAAACTTAATTTTTTTTAGGATCATACTTAACTTTTTTGAATATATGCAATACTTTTTATATCAACATACTTTAGGCTTTGTCATCTTCTACTACTACCCTGCCTCCAACTTATTGTTATAGTAGCAACAATGATGACAACCCCTCTCTCTCTCTCATCATCTTCAACCACAGGGATTTGAAAAAAGAATAAGAACAATAATTTAAAGAACATAGGATATGAGTTTTAGATAAGGTAGAAAATTCAGAATATAAATGCACAAGTTGTAGAACATATGACTTTCAATTTAAGAATATGTGGCTTACTTTTCTAGGACACAATACTGTTTATTTTTCTTCCATGTTTTATAATTTGATAATGCTTATAATTTATTTGATGATATTATTTTCAAAACATATGAAATTTTTTTTAAAAAACAAGTTGCCAAATGTTTTAAACTTACTAAGGTTTGAGATTTTGAACAACTGATGTATATTATAGAACATTATTAATAAACTTTAGAACTTAATTAAAGAGTATAGTCTTCCTCTTTGCTTTATCTTCTACTTCACTCTCCTATTTCTCCAAGTGAAAATGAAACCTGCTTCTTAATGGAGCATGAATGGAGAAAATAAAAGTGAGAAAAGACTGAATTTGGAAACAATCACAACATCTTCAATGTATGTTAATAAATTATAATCCGAATAACATAATTAAACACATAATTCAACAAAATAAAGTTAGAAATTAGAAAACTGAAAATAAACACAAATTCAACATGATACCTTTGAAGTGAACCTAAAATCTGAAAATTCGGAAAAAATGGTGAAGATAATCAATAATATTGTATAACATATCATGAAATCGACAAATTTGATGAAGATTGTGATGTATCTTGCAATAATTTGGGGGATAACACTGAAATTGAAGAAAGAAATGAGAATAGACAAAACAAAAGAGAAAAAGGGAGAGAAGTATTATGAGAAATGCTTGGAGGGAGAAAGTAAATGGTGCGAAAACAAAATGCCATTACTGTTCTATTCATTTTGAGCATTTATGCTTCTATCTGAAAGTGTGTGTATTAATTTTGAGCGGTTATATTAGATTCCATCCTAGGATCCAGATTTATTCGTTTATATGAAAGTGTTCTCACACACACACACATTTATTCTTTTATATGAAAGTGTACACACACACACAATTTTCGGAAATCAAATATAAATAAAGAAATCAAACAATAAAAGACGCACAAGATTTAAATGGAAATCCTTCGAACAGAGAGAAAACCACAAATATTGTACTAAAACTCTTAAAATGAGATGATCATACAAGGAGACAATTCGATCTCTTCCAATTCTCTTTAGTCCCTTTAGATAAATTTTTTCTTACTCTGTGAATTCTACAACATCCGATAGTGAATTTCTTGATCCTTCGTACTCGCGCGATCGATCGATGGATGAGGAAATTGACGTGACCGGCGGGCCTGAGCTTCCTTGCGGCTATCTTGACGGCTAAGGACATTTTTCAGGCAAAGGTAGTCGCTTAATCAATAAAACAACCTAAACATGTTTAGAGCAGGGCACATACATAAGTCGAGTAAACCTTTGATACCCGCTTCGCAAAATTAGATCAAAGGAGTCACCCGCACGTGGGCTTGAATGAACCCCGTACCACTGAAACTACTTCCGAACCAGAAGCTGCCTTAATTGAAGCATCTATTAGTCAGAGCCCAGCAGCCGACTCTGTCCCTAGCCAACCCATTCTAGCCTAGAGGTCAAGAGCTGGTGCAATATGCTACTATGCTTGTTGTTGTGCTTCACGTTGTTGCCTCGGTCATCGACACACCCAACAAATATAGTCATGTTTCCGTTTTGTCATCATTACTTTCCATATATCACCTAGTGCAGGACCGTAACCTGCTCACAGAGAAAGCCAAACTAATGCCTCACTCGATCCGTACTCTCGAGAATTACAACACGAACCATAAGGACTTTAATATTTCTACAAGCATTTCCGCGATGCTCCTACTCGAACAAAACATCCTTTTCTAGGCTCGGTTTCTCACGCACCATTCTTATGTGTGCACTATTCACTTTGTTCGTTCCACAATCCAGTTTAACCAATGAGTCACTGATTATATCCACATGGTTCTTCTTCACAGGCTTAGCCTACACATACTTGTGACCAAACAACACCCATCTTGATATTTTGCATATCCCTACTTTAGCTACCGTTGTTGTGCTGTTCAAGGTGTACATTGTTGCATTGCTTTTCCCTCGAGCTACTGTCATAGTGCCCTTAGCAACTTTTCAATAACCACCGTTGAACACTACCTTGGAGTCGAACTTGTCAAGTGACAAATTGATATCAAGTTTTTTCTTCGAATCAGGGATGAGCTTAACATCCTTTAACTCAAACTTGTCCCCGGTTGCAAGCTTTCTACTCACATATCTCTTGCCTTTAACCTCCGATAATTTGTCATTCGTAAGGTACACCTTTTTGAGTTTCCCGGACCTCAAGTGAAGAAACATGTTGTAGGGTGAAAAAGGAACTAGAGAACACCGAATCCAAGATCCACGAACCTATTGAGCCCTCTACACTACTTACCACTAAATCGTCGAAAACATATGACTTGTGTCTGAATTATGGCTTTACTGTGACCTATCTCGCCACGTTTACATCATAAGCTTCTGTCATGCCGGCTCTTCCATTACCATAGCCCCTTGAATTCCCCTGCTTAGATCTCACATGTTGTCTCCTACCTTTACCTTCAATATTTTATCCACTAGATGACTTTCGGGAATCCTTACACGAGTACTCTCACTCAACACCAAATCCCTTACATCATCGAACTTTAGTGTCTTATTCCCTGCGAAATTACCAATAGCAGTAATAACAGTCCCCCACTCTTTTGGTGAAGAGGACAAGAAAATTAAAACTTTTACCTCATCACCAGAGGTAGTTTTGGTACAGGCTAATTAACTAATGATTTTATTTTATTTATTAATAAAAAAAGCAGCGGATTCACCATTAATCACCCCAATCTCAAACATATAGCACATGAAATATACCATAGTCAAAACAAAAGACTCCTTGTACATATCTGAATGTGTCTTCATCAGCTCCGTCGTTGTTTTCACGTTAACATTAAAAGCAACGCTCTTTGGAAATGTTAATTAAACCACACCTAATGCTTTCCATTCCAACATCGTTCATTCTTTGTCTTTGATTATTGCAGGCTTTTTTCCAATAGAGATCGGTATAAGTCTTTCTGGTACAGATAATCCCCAATCTACATCTTTGAGAAATCCAAATCCTTAGCATCGAATTTATTGATCCTTACCTTCTCGTCTTCCAATATACCTATTCGACACGATCTAACCGGACAAAGATTCAACCTAGCTCTAATACCTAATAACTTTCTGACTAGATTACAAAATGAGGTAAGGTACTTATAGACCTTTTTATGACAAGGGAATGAGAAATAAGATCATCTAACAAGCATAACTAACTCCCTGGAAATCAGGCAGTTTGTTAGAAAATAGTTTTGGCACATCCTCACTTCAGCAGCCAAGTTGGCAGTTGGTTGAGCTGTAACTAAAGCTCTAGAAGCTTCTATTGTTGTTGTTGTAGTTGTATCTTCAATAACATGGGTTGTAACACCGATAAAATAAGTTTAATATTCTGATAACTTCAGCTAAGTTGTGATAAGTTTGGTTCAGATAAGGTTAGAAGAATTCAAGTGAAGAAAACGTACCTTTAATTGGAGTATATATGATATTGAAAGGATGGCTTAGAGTGTCTAATAAATGACGCAGGGGTGGTTTTAAATGATTATTTATAAGCAATGTGCATGGTTTCTAATGATTAATTCAGTCAATTGTGTTTTGGTGAATTCTAACTCGATTTACAAATTTATGGTTAATAGTCCTAATATGTTATTCTTGATAAATTTTCCCTTTAAATATGAGATTGTCTGGTTACTGGGTGTTGTAATTGTAACATTTTGCTATTCAGTTAAGTGTATCACTTGGATACGAGAACCCTCTTTTCATTCAGAAAATTTTCAATTTTTTAACATTTGGAGTAATTCTGTTTTTCAGGGTAAGAGCACTAAAACTGCAAGTGTTGCATTGCTCTGCGGACCAGGTTGGATGGCAGAGGATATGGAATACCGACATAGGCGATATAGAGAAGCAACCGAAGCTGAACAGGGAAATCAGTTAAATAATGTTTGCCCATTTTTATGATATGGTTCCTAACAAGTACTTTACAGTTTTTGCCACGATTGTTGCATTGAAATAAATTTGGATTATGGTTTGTGATGTTTACTTTCTTATTTCTCGCATTCATCAAGTGATATAACGTCGACGACAATGTTATAACTCTTTTTGTGATTATTCAAACAAATGGATAATGAATATGGATTATGGTGTGGAGTTGTGGACACTTATATTTGCTTATTCTTTCCCTTTTTTTTTTCATTTGAGTAGGAATAAATAAGTTGACACAGTCGTGATAGTTTGCAAACAAGCTCAGTGAAATGTCGTTTTTCATGTAACACAAATGAGCCTCAGAAAATCTTTCAAACTAATTCCTTGAAAAGACTATGTAAAAGTCCATACTTTCGAGCTACTAATTAATGACCCTTAATATTCACAATTCATAATTAGTAAATAAACCTCAATTTGCATTCACTTACAGTGGAATCATAAACTATTAAAAGATCTTGGATCTGTGGATAGTGGTGTCAGAGACAGATCTAACCGCTGGGTCAACCTATACTGACCTGACTTGAACCTGGTTCGACCTAGACCAAGGCATGGGCCGAGCCTGTTCACGGGCTCAGCCCGCGGGCTTGGGGAAATGGCGGGTCGGGCCTTGCCCGAGCCCGTGAGTGGCGGGCCGTGCCGGGCCGGGCCTGTAATTTCCAGATTTAGTCCACGACCCGGCCCAGGCCCATGGGCCCGCGGGCCGGACTCGTGCCTCCTGCGGGCCTGGCCCGTGTTTTATGTTGTTTTTTTGGATTCTTGGCAGTTTTAGGCTAAAAAACAAAGGAAAGGTGGGCTCGTGCCGGTGCGGACCTGAAATAAAATTTCTTGACCATCACAGGCCCACGGCCTACGTAACGGACAACGGGCTGGGCCGGACCTCGAGCGGGCTCGTGCCGGGCCGGGCTAAAACCGTGTCGTGCCGGGCCGGGCTAAAACCGTGTCGTGCCGGGCCGGCCCGCGTGCTGGCCTGGCCCATGCCCACCTCTAGTTCGACTTGTGAGGGTCAGTCCCCAAACCTGACCAGGAATTACCCAGACCTATCGGCACCCGACAAGATTATATTATGACCTGACCGCACAGACTTGCATTCAAACCCGAACTTGACCGCATCTTAACCAGATATTAACTCAAGACCTGATTAGGCCCAGTAAATACCTGGTTCAACTCGATTTGTTTATGACTGACTCGAATTCAACTAGAATTCGGTTGAACCAGATAAAATAAGATCTGTCTGATTTGTTCCAATTTTTCAAACCAACTTATTTGGACGACTAAACTCAATAAAATTACTAAAATTCAATTATTTTTCTATATCTACAACATTATTTAAATATGTTAATTTATAAAATTGCTTACATTTAATAATTAATTAAATAAAAAATTAAATTACATTCTCAATTTAAGGGTTAAACTTTGAATAGCAGTTAAAACACGTTGCATTCAGTTTCGTTTCATTTGAACAAAACTCACTGAATTCCAATTGCTTGGAAATTACCCCACAAGAAGGAAAAACATGTTACATTTATATGCAGATTTAATAAACTGACAAAGACTAAATTACAATGAAATAAAAATTAGAATGTACAATACAACAAAAGTATAAATTAAAACAAAGAAAATACAAGATACAATAAAAATCAAGCTAAAAGCAAATTATTTAGAGATTGTATTTTCTCTGTATTTTCAGCCTCAACAGGTGTGTAAGATCAACTATCCAACCCTATAAAAAAAAGAAGGCAAAAATTAGAATTCCAAACCAATAAAAATCTGGAATTTAATGAACTTACAAGAAGACACAAATAAAAAGACACCAAATACAGATGAAAAGTAAGGAAATATACCACTTGAAAGCAAGGAAGTTTTCCAGCCTCTTTCACTTATTGAACATAACTCAGCCTTTTAGATTAGAAGGAATGTATAATGAGGTTCTTTAAACCCATTATTAGATGACGAATTCCAGAATCACGACATAGATTTTGGTGGAGGAGGAGGCAAGAGTAGAGCGGCGGAGGAGGAGGCAAAGAGTGGGCTAGGGTTTTCTAGAGAGAACCCAGTTGTTTTTTCTTTTTTAAGGTTAATGGAAATAAGGGGAAGTGAAGGAGATATTAGGGTGGTTTATTGAGTTGTATCCAACGGTTTGAAATGTATATCCGTGTGTGGTTCTGTTAGTGATGTTTAAGCCATATATTTGATTTCATCAACGGTTAGAATTTGGAGTGCTCATTTCTTGGATTGAAGTTTTCTTACCAAGATTACATGAGTGCTTTTTTTTCTTTTCAGTTTATTTCTTCTTTTCGGGAAACAAAATGGTTTGAAATTTCAAATGAAGTTATTACTTCTTAAGCCATTTATAAACAAAATTTTATTAAACTTATTTAATTCATTGTTGTTGTTGTTGTTGTTGTTATTGTTGTTGTTGAGTTTAAGCAAATGTATCAACTTAAATTGAACTTATCAATTAAATAAAAATTGTTTCAATTCAATTAGATGGTTGAGTTTCGATATGAATTTAACTTATAGACGATTAACTTATATAGAGTATTGTTATAATTAGCTTATTATTGACACATTTATTTAGTCTAAAAAATACTTGGAATATTTCAAGTAGATGTTTTGAGTTTCGAAATGAATATAGCTTAATGACGAGTATACGAATGTTTGTTTCGTATCAAGATTTTGTTATTACCAACCTTATGATAGATGTTCTGATATCCGAAATGAATATAGCTTATCGACTTCCATCGGAATAATTCATTTAAATGAACTTATATAAGTTATAACAACCCTTATAGTATACGAACGAATGTTTGCTTCGTATCAAGATCTTGTTACTTAGCAATAAGATTTATTAGTCGATTAAGATCTTGTTTATGCAATAAGATATAATAACAAACCTCCCTACATGTTATAACAAACTATATTATTGTAATAATTAGTTTCAATGTCTTATGTTAATTTACTAGTTTTACAACTTTATGGTTATTATTACTTATTAAATTAGACTTCTTATAGTGTTACTTATACAACTATCACTCAGTTATGTAATAGTTTGATTATATTTATTTAAGTGACTTATAGTACAATGGTATAACTCATGTGAACTTCTTTGAGTTGATAGTGACTGCTTGTTATATTCAATTTGATATTGGATTATTAAATAAATGTATCAATGTAAATTGATAAGCTAAATCAAGATAAGAATACTCCATTTTCCGGCGATTACTTAAGCAACAACACAACATGTTTTCCGGCGAAATTACTAAGCAACAAAACATATTAACATCAATTAAGTATTAAGACGGGAAATCTTACTTGTTCCGGCGAGAGAGAGACGGAATGAGTGAGATCTTTGTTATTGTTAATACTATTATTAGCATTGTTGCTACTATTGCTATTAGTATTTATATTGTTATTGTTATTGTTAGTTTTTTTGTTCTTATTTGTATTACTATTGCTGTTGTTAGCATTGTTACTATTACTGTTATTATTTGTATTATTATTATTATCATCATTGCTTTATGTTTATTATTATTATTATTATTCTCATCATCATCATAGCTATTTACAAACTTATATATCAATCATAATGCTTATAATAATAAATCATTTATATAAACCTTGAAATTGATCGTCGACTCGTTATTATTGTCGTTGGTTATAATATATAATATTAGAACATATGAAGCGTCGTTCTACTCCTTTAATCATTAGAGTGGTTTTACGCAGTTGATTAGTCGAAATAAGAGTTGATTAAGAGAATACACTAAACATCGCGTAAACAATATAGTGTTTTTATTAGTTTTTCGTTATCATGCATATATTTATCGCACACTCACATATGTATATATATATGTCGATCTTAATACTTTAAATAACATGATTTGTTTACAAAATCCATAACAAAATCAAAATGACCCAACCAGGAGTTAATTGAAGTTGAATTGACGTTCAATAGCGAATGGACCCGATGTTTCACAATGATCGAACTAAGGTCATTATTGATTCAACCTGAGTACACTTGACTCTACCCAAGCGTACATGAAACCCAAATACGACCTGCGCAAACCCGGTTAAAAAATGTCCACGGGCGATCATACCTGAGAGTGGATCGACTTGTAAATGGAATGCGCAGACCTGTCCAGCACTCGACAATCCCATGATTCAAATGTGATCGACCCAAATGAACAAAACCTGACCAATCACGACCTGGGGCACTGACTGTTAGAATCCTAACCTGTACGGGTCTGACCTGGTTCGCCATGGGTATACTCTGAACCTGTTTTGACACCACTACCCGTGGATCTACAATAAAATACTCTTAATTTAACCTTAAATGCATAATTGCTCTAGCAAAACTCATGGAACAAAATAAGAACATAATAACAAACGAATATCACAAGTTGATTCTCAAGAAAACAATTAACTACACTTCACTTCACAATACAAGCCTTTGGGCATGGTCTTGCTCCTAAACTGAATCCGCGCTCTTAGAGTAAGAATAGCGGTAGTCTGGAAGGCTGAGTATGAGCCCAGACTTTGCTCAGTCTGCTTCCAGACTAGCGCTATTTGGAATAAAATGCAGGCTGAGTCTGTGCGTGGGTTTTGGTTTCCCAAACTCATTCTCAGACTTGGTTGTGGACCCCACAAGTAATTCAACTTCCCTTTTTTGTAATCCTTCCTCCATACTTCAATGCAAGCAACGGTCATATTGTATATTTTGCCCAATTAAAATGTGACAACTGGTTTTATATTTAAAAAAAAATTCAACGAACGGTAATATTTTGTGAAAATGCTTATAAATAGCCATTTGTTTGTATAAGTTTTTTCATTCTTCAAAATTCTCCTATATTAATTTTCTCTTTCTCTCCAAATTTTTTCAAATTCAACCTATTGTATTTTTTAATGGATCCAAATCATAATTTTGAATTGAATTCTCTAATGAGCTTACTGCAAAACAATGCGTTTCAAACGTTTTTTGCTCAACAAAACCAACCCCAAATTCCCAATTTTCAAATTTCTCTACCCCCAATCCTAATAATATGGGAAATGCACAAGTGCAAACTTATACCCTATTTCTCCAGACTCCAAATAACCAATATACTCCTACTAGTGATAATATGGACCAACCTCCTATTACACCCATTAGTATTGGATCCAATTTCGGTAGCCCATTTGTAGATAATGTAGGCATTGAAGAGGGGGAAGATATTGATGTTACTACAACTACTCGTACTGCTGCTCGAACTACTACACGTCGCAAAGTAAGTCAACCCAGAGAGAAAAAGGGCTAAATTGGACGATAGAAGATGAAACACTTCTTGGTATAGCGTGGAGTAATACTACCAAAGATGAAGTAAATGACAATTCACAGAGAGCAGATGCCTACTCGGGGAAAATTTGTGCATTCTTCAATGAAAATAGGCAAACAAATCAAGCTGAACGAGAGATAAATCCTTGCAAATAACATTGGTGGGCAATTAATAATGCACTTGGAAAGTTTACAGGGTGTTATGCCAAGTATGCAAAGAGGAGTGGGTTCAATGAAGCCTTGAAACTCTCAGAGGCTCGTGCACTTTACCAGAGTCTCTACAATTCCAAGTTCCAGTACGATCATGTATGGAGTATTGTGTGTGAAACAGATAAGTTCAGAGCTGAACTTAAGAGCAAACGTAAGAAAGGCAGCGAAACTGATTCGTCAAAAAGGAATAAGATTTCTGAATCAGGAAACTACACAGCAAGTGGGGAGGATGTTGAGGCTTTCCATGAAGTTGATGAGCCCCGACCAACAGGTCAACAAGCTGCAAAGATACAACTAGCTGCCCAGAGGAAGGGAAAAAGCATCCAGAGTGATCATAGTGAAGCCATATCAGTTGCAAAGAATATTGAAGAGTCACGTGCACAATCAATGAGTCGTATCGTAGATTTGAAAGAGCAGGAGCTTGAAAGTCAACTACTTTGTGTCGATGTCACCAAGATGGCTCCTTTGCAAAGAAAGATTCATGAGAAGAAGTTGCAAGCACTTGCGGAAAAATATGGATGGACTTTTGATGATTAGGTTGCTTTCAACTTGCTAAATTTGAATATGTTTATTAATGTTTATTTATGTTGTTTTAATATGTTGTAGCTATGTTTCAGTTAAGCATGTTTTTATTTCATGAACTTATGTTACTTCTTAATATTAATAATAATTAATTATTTTCTCTATTAACGTTAAGTATAATAATAATAATTATTATTATTATTATTAATAATCAAAACAATAATGGTGAATTGATTCCAACTTCAGTGAGTTGTCACCTCCAAGTCTATATCAATACATGACTTATTACCTCACATCTATCTTTTCAATAACTTAATCAGATATCATTGTACTTTTTTTTGAATTATTGTACCAAAGATTAGTGCATTATTGTTGTAGTACTCATTGAGTTATTTGAATATTGTGCATTGAATTATTAACTTCCACAACTTCTATATATTTACCCATTTCTGAGCTCAAATTCTCATAGCATATTTTCCACAAATCCTCTGAAAAATTATAAACCTCAAGGCATAGTGATAATGTCATACTTTAACCCTCCCATCACCTTTGATGAATTGTATAGCAACCTTTCCACAAATCCTCTGAAAAATTATAAACCTCTAGGCATAGTGATAATGTCATACTTTAACCCTCCCAACACCTTTGATGAATTGTATAATCAAATTACCTTCAAACCTTACTAAAACAAGAAAGAAAAGAAAAAACACATAAATAAAGCATGAGGAAGGGCATGAGCGCATATGGAATGATTACTTCTCAAGCAACCCGGTGTATAGTGCACAACAATTTCGTCGAAGGTTCCGAATGAGAAAGGAGTTATTCCTTCGCATCGTCAATGCTCGTGAAAATCATTCTGAATATTTCCAACAAAGATTTGATGCTATTGGTAGGAAATCTATCTCCCCACTTAAAAAATGCGTTACTGCCATTCGGTTATTGGCTTATGGAGTGGCTGGTGATGCTATAGATGAATACGTGCGAATTGCTGGATGTACGACACTACAATGCTTGAAGAACTTTTGTAAGTGTGTGATTGAGGTTTTTGAACCTCATTACTTGAGAAGGCCAGCAGTCGATGACACCCGACGTCTTCTTCAAATCGAGGAATCCCGTGGATTCCCTAGTATGCTTGGTAGTATCGATTGTATGCATTGGCAATAGGATAAATGTCCCACGACATGGCAAGATCAATACACCGGAGGTCATCAAGGTGTACCAACAATGATATTAGAAGTTGTTGCTTCTTATGATTTATGGATTTGGCACGCATATTTTGGTGTAGCAGGATCTAACAATGATATCAATGTCTTGGATCGATCTCCGATATTTGATGAGTTGCTTGAAGGTCAAGGTCCTGAAATCCAGTACACGATAAATGGAAGCACGTACAATATAGGATGCTATCTTGCAGATGGTATCTATCCTGAATGACCTGTTTTCGTGAAAACCATTCCTCGAGCAAACATGTTATTTGAAAAAAGAAAACTATTTGCTCAACATCAAGAAGGTGCACGGAAGGATATAGAACGAGCTTTTAGGGTGCTCCAAAAGAGATTTGCGATTGTTTGCGACCCCGTACGTTTATGGAAAAAAAGTGAAGTTGGTGATATCATGAAAGCATGCATCATATTACATAATATGATTATTGAGGATGAAAGAGATGATACCGAATTGACCACTAGCGTTAACTATACAGTAGCAAGGAATCAAAGTGAAAGTCCACAACTTCATACCGGTCTACTTAGAAATTATTATGTAAACCGGAGCAGGTACTTTGAAAAGCATACGCGAATTCGCAACCGAGCCCAATGTCACCAAATGCAGCACGATTTGGTGGAACACATATGGTCGCGTTTTGGAGGAGACGCTAATTAAATTTCGTGTGTAATTTTCAATTTCGGGTGTAATTTTCAATTTCGTGTGGTTGTTCTTCTTTTATGTTTTAACAATTATGTATGCAACTAATTATGTTTATGCATGCCTTTAAATTATGTCATTATTACAAATGTACTCAATTTGTGTCCCATAATTTATATAAAATTAAAGTAAGCTTAACATCTTAAATAAATAATTACATAAATTGTAATTTAAATGATATAATAGTCGATAAATATTCGAACTATATATTCTCGTCATATTTTAACGTTATAGAAAAAAAAACATAAAATAGATTAAATATAAAATAATATGTTAACTTTTGGTAGAGAGTTTGGAGAGAGTCTGAGGGATAAAGTGTAAAATTGGAATGAGTCTGGAGTGAGTCTGAAGAATAAAATGTAGGTAAAAATTAGCGAAAAGCTGATCTGGCACAGTCTAAAGGTTGAGTTTGGGTCTGAGGGATAAACACACCCTTACACCATATCTGCAAAATCATTAAAAATGAACTCTGCCCCACTAGGACTAGTTCAATGAACAAAATCAGTAAAATTGAGAAATATTGTCCAACTAGATTTTCTTTTGGTGGCTTAAAGAAAACTTATTTGCGTAATTAATGTATTTCGGTGCAAAGTTTTGTTCTCATTACACAGATTACAAGATATATTAATTAAACAATACTGTGTTGCCAATAACTTCAGCATACTTTTTTTTTTGGTGAACCAGCATACATAAAAGGTTGTAACATTAAAACATTTATTATTGTCCGGAGAACATACATCACAATAAATCACCATCTAAACCTTGATGTAACTTGAAAATACATATCAAAAAGTTTTATGCACTAGTCATTTTAACTTACCTAATTTATATATACGTCGGAATCAAGTTTTCATGTCCAAAATATATATATACCCGGGCAATTCACATTAATATTTAAGGATAGATATTACCTTTCTTTTTTTTTTTCAAACGAATTGAAATGATTGAAGTTTTTCTATTTGGATTCAAATATCATAATTGAAATTACCATATATTTATAGAGCAAATCCAAATATACATAGGAGTTTTTGGAGCCAATATCTTACTTTGAATACCGAACTTTGTTGGAAAAAACTCCTACTCAAAAGATATAGAGAAAAGAAGTTGTTTAGGGCTCGTTCGTTATCATTTTTCATTTCCAAATTTTAATTTTTTTGAAAACCAAAAAAAAAAAGAAAACCAGAAAAGTAGTTTCAAGTATTATGTTGTCAGTTTTCAAAATTTGACATGTTTAGTACCAGTATGACTATTTTAAAGTTTATTATAC